>LR738710.1:652935826-653024617 GCA_902687465.1 Secale cereale
ATCATACCTTGCCATGTATTGCATCATATATAAACTTGTGTTGTTTTCCTGTGCTTCCTACCTTGCCATGTTTTGCTTCCTGTATAGACTTCCTGTGCATCATATGTAGACTTGTCTTGCATCCTACTTGGTTGAGCATATTGACATGTTCTTGTGTTGTTTTTCTGTGCTTCCTACCTTGCCATGTTATGCTTCCTGTATAGACTTCCTGTGCATCATATGTAGACTTGTCTTGCATCCTACTTGGTTGAGCATATTGACATGTTCTTGTGTTGTTTTTCTGTGCTTCCTACCTTGCCATGTTATGATTCCTGTATAGACTTGTTGTGCATCATATGTAGACTTGTTTTGCATCATACTTGGTTGAGCATATTGTCGTGTTCTTGTGTTGTGTGTTTACCGTATTGCTTGCTTCTTCTCGTTAGTGCTTAATCCGTTGTGATCGTGAGGATTCGTTCATCTTCTCGTGGTTCTTCTTCAAGGCTTCTTCCTCGTCTTCTTCATGGATCTGTTCTTCTTCCTTGCGGGATCTCAGGCAAGATGACCATACCCTTGGATACCTTTACTGTCATTGCCATGCTTAGTGTCTCGATGCTATCGTTATATGTCGCGCTACCCATCTTTATTGTCAGCCCCTCTCCTTGTTGCCATGAAACCTCTAACCTTTGAAACCTTCCTAGCAAAACCATTGTTTGGCTATGTTACCCGCTTGCTCAGCCCCTCTTATAGCATTGTTAGTTGCAGGTGAAGATGAAGATCGTTCCAGGTGGGAACTTGTTGTTGGAATATCACAATATCTATTATTATTATTAACACACCTATATACTGGGCATGGGTGGAAGGCTTGGCCTTTTGCTTGGTATTTTGTTCCACTCATGCCACCTTAGGCGCCGATAAACCGGCATTATGTTCCTTGATTTTGCATTCCTTACACGGTTGGGTATATGGGGACCCCTTGACAGTTCGTCTTTGAATAAAACTCCTCCAGCAAGGCCCAACATTGGTTTTAATTTGCTCATAATACCAACTTAATTAATTAATTAAATTTCATAGGGAGTTAGCGCTACCCGAGGATTCTTTCTACATAGTAGGGGGGCCAGTGCTGATGGTGTTGGTCCCAAACGGGCAACCTGTAGCTTGTCCCATCCGGACGTGGCCTGAGACGAGATATGCGCGGCTACTATCAGGGTGTCGGCATGCTGGGAGGTCTTCTTGGAATTGTTTTACCATTGTCGAAATGTCTTGTGCAACGGGATGCCGAGCCTGGTCGGATTGTCCCTAAGATAAGGGGTGATAATATTATATTTATCACTTCAGCTGATCGTGAGAGCTTGTGATGGGCTAAGTTCGGACATCCCTGCAGGGTTATGATCTTTCAAAAGCCGTGCTCGCGGTTATGTGGCAGATTGGAATTTGTTAATGTCCGGTTGTAGAAAACTTGACAGAGGATCCGAAGTAAAACACACAACTGTGTGAGTAACCGTGACTGTCTCTTTTCACTTTGAGAAGAGAACACGGTGGGGTTATGTTTGACTCGTAGGTAGGTCAGGATCTCTAGCGATCATTACTAGTTTGCAACCGCTTGCGTAGATGCTCATCTTATTCTTGTACTCGTAAGTTAGCCACCATATATTTGCTTAGACGCTGCTGCAACCTCACCACTTTACCTCTTCCTACCCATTAAGCTTTGATAGTCTTGTTACCCGTGGTTATGGGATTGCTGAGTCCTCGTGGCTCATAGATACTACGACAACAGTTGCAGGTGCAGGTTTCCGATGACTTGAAGTGAGAGCGTTGAACGTTGTGTTGGAGTTCTTTCTTCTTCTTCTTCTTCTTCTTCTTCTTCTTCTTCTTCTTCTTCTTCTTCTTCTTCTTCTTCTTCTTCTTCTTCTTCTTCTTCTTCTTCTTCTTCTTCTTCTTCAGTCTTGGGTTAGGTTCCGGGTCGGCAACCTGGGATAGAAGATGGATGTCGTTGTTCTTTTCATGTTAGCATCCGTAGTCGGATGTCTTGTATTGTTGATTTTGTATTCATGATGCTATGTATTTATGTTGTTGTATCCCCCAAGTATGTATGTAATGGTACGATGTAATGGTATCCATCTTGCTAAGCGCCCGAAATGCGGTTGTGCCCCAATCACGTAAGTGTCACGTGATCGGGATAGAATCGCATCTTGGGCCTGACATCTCCCTCGAAGACTTACCTGAGTGATTGGGCGAGGACTAGGTGTCCTTAGCTCAAGGGGAATAAGGTGAAGACGCGGTGTTCTGAGTTAAATCTCAGCCTCCCTAACCAGACGTACAGTTGTCACAGCAACTGGAACTGGTCTAACAAATCACTGTCTTCCCCAAGCTACTGGTTCTATCCCTTCCTTGTCTTTACTTACTGCCTACCTTTGTGAAGTCATTGCCTGCTTGCCTTATCTGTTTGACTTCACTGTGCGACTACTTGTTTTGATTGGCTTCATTCTATCTTCCATCCTGATCCATACTACCTAGCTGCTATTAGTCTTCATGCTTTCACTTCATTGAATACTTGACTATGGCTTGTCTAGTGTAGTCTACCTTCCGCTGCATATAAATAGGATCGGCTATATCGTTTGTCTTCGAAACTTCCATGTTTTGAAGACTTTCATAAAAATTGCCTATTCACCCCCCTCTAGTCGATATACAGCTCTTTCACCCACCCTTGGCGCGCCTCCTCATCCTTGGCTGCCTCTTCCGACCTCCCTCCTTTATATACGTGGGGAGGGGGCACCCCATAGACACACAATTTGATTTGCAAGCCGTGTGCAGTGCCCCTCTCCATAGTTACACACCTCGGTTATATCGTTGCAGTCCTTAGGCGAAGCCCTGCGCCGGTAACTTCATCATCACCGTCACCACGTCGTCGTGCTGACGAAACTCTCCCGCGACGCTCAAAAGGATCAAGAGTTCGTGCGACGTTATCGAGCTGAACGTGTGCTGAACGCGGAGGTGCTGTACGTTCGGTGCTTGGATCGGTTTGATCGAAGACGTTGGACTACATCAACCGCGTCACTAGACGCTTCCGCTTTCGGTCTACGAGGGTATGTGGACACACTCTCCCCGCTTGTTGCTATCCTTCTCCTAGACAGATCTTGCATGATCGTAGGATTTTTTATTGAAATACTACGTTCCCCCGCAATGGCATCATGAGCCAGGTCTATGCTTAGATGATATGTGCGAGTAGAACACAATGAGTTGTGGGTGATAATACTCATACTGCTTACCAGCTTGTCATACTTTGATTCGGCAATATTGTGAGATGAGGCGGCCCGGACCGACATTACACGTACGCTTACGCGAGACTGGTTTCACCGTTACGAGCAGTCATTGCTTAAAGCTGACCGGCGGGTGTCTGTCTCTCTCACTTTAGTTCAATCGAGTGTGGCTACGCCCGGTCCTTGTGAAGGTTAGAACAACACACTTGACGAAAACTCGTTGTGGTTTTTGTATGCATAGGTAAGAACGGTTCTTGCTAAGCCCTTAGTAGCCACGTAAAACTTGCAACAACAAAGTAGAGGACGTCTAACTTGTTTTTGCAGGGCATGTTGTGATGTGATATGGTCAAGACATGATGAGTTATATGTTATTGTATGAGATGATCATGTTTTGTAAATTATCGGCAACCGGCAGGAGCCTTATGGTTGTCTCTTTATTGTATGAATTGCGAAGGTCGTGTAATTGCTTTATTTTATCACTATGAGTTAGCGATAGTAGTAGTAGCGATAGTTGGCAAGATGAAGATCATGATGTCAAGCCAGTGACGATGGAGATCATGATGATGCTTTGGTTATGGAGATCAAAAGCACAAGATGATGATGGCCATATCATGTCACATATTTTGATTGCATGTGATGTTTATCTCATTATGCTTCTTATTTTGCTTAGTACGGCGGTAGCATCATAAGATGATCCCTTACAAAATTTCAAGGTACAAGTGTTCTCCCTGAGTATGCACCGTTGCGAAAGTTCATCGTGCCGAGACACCACGTGATGATCGGGTGTGATAAGCTCTACATTCAAATACATGGGTGTAAGACAATTTTGCACATGCAGAATACTCGGGTTAAACTTGACGAGCCTAGCATGTACAAACATGGCCTCGGAACACTGGAGACTGAAAGATCGAGCGTGAATCATATAGTAGATATGATCAACATAAGATGTTCACCATTGAAAACTACTCCATGTCATGTGATGATCATACATGGTTTAGTTGATTTGCATCACGTGATCATTTAGATGACTAGAGGGATGTCTATATAAGTGTGAGTTCTTTAGTAATATGATTAATTGAACTTTAATTTATCATGAACTTAGTCCTGATAGTTTTCACATATCAATGTTGTTGTAGATCAATGGCACGTGCTACTGTTCCCTTGAATTTTAATGCGTTCCTAGAGAAAGCTAAGTTGAAAGATGATGGTAACAACTACACGGACTGGGCGATAACTTGAGGATTATCCTCATTGCTGCACAAAAGAATTATGTCCTGGAATCACCGCTAGGTGACAGGCCTGCTGCAGGAGCAACTCCGGACGTTATGAACGTCTGACTAGCTCGTTCTGATGACTACTCAATAGTTCAGTGTGCCATGCTTTACGGCTTAGAATCGGTACTTCAAAGACGTTTTGAACGTCATGGAGCATATGAGATGTTCCAAGAGTTTAAGTTAATATTTCAAGCAAATGCCTGAATTGAGAGATATGAAGTCTCCAATAAGTTCTATAGCTACAAGATGGAGGAGAACAGTTCTATCAGTGAACACTTGCTCAGAATGTCTGGGTACTACAATCATATGACTTAACTTGGTTGCAAAGTTGATGAAGATATTGTTATTGATAGAGTTCTTCAATCATTGCCACCAAGCTATAAAGTCTTCGTGGTGAACTATAATATGCAAGGGATGCAGAAGATAATTCCCGAGCTCTTCGCTATGCTCAAAGCTGCGGAGGTAGAAATCAAAAAGGAGCATCAAGTGTTGATGGTTCACAAGACCACTAGTTTCAAGAAAAAGGGCAAGGGAAAGAAGGGGAACTTCAAGAAGAATAGCAAGACAGTTGCTACTCCCACGAAGAAACCCAAGTCTGGAGCCAAGCCTGAAAGTGAGTGCTTCTACTGCAAAGGGACTGGACACTGGAAGCGGAACTGCCCCAAGTATTTGGCGGATAAGAAGGATGACAAAGTGAACAAAGGTATATTTGATATACATGTTATTGATGTGTACCTTACTAATGCTCGTAGTAGCACCTGGGTATTTGATACTGTTTCGGTTGCTAATATTTGTAACTCGAAACAGGGGCTACGGATTAGATGAAGATTAGCTAAGGACGAGGTGATGATGCGCGTGGGAAATGGTTCCAAAGTCGATGTGATCGCCATCGGCACACTACCTCTACATCTACTTTTAGGATTAGTTTTAGACCTTAATAATTGTTATTTGGTGCCAGCGTTAAGCATGAACATTATATCTGGATCTTGTTTGTTGTGAGACAGTTAATCATTTAAATCATAGAATAATGGTTGTTCCATTTATATTAGTAATATGTTTTATGGTCATGCACCCTTGAAGAGTGGTCTATTCTTGTTAGATCTCGATCGTAGTGATACACATATTCATAATATTGAAGCCAAAAGATGCAAAGTTTATAATGATAGTGCAACTTATTTGCGGAACTACCGTTTAGGTCATATTGGTGTAAAGCACATGAAGAAACTCCATGCTGATGGACCTTTGGAATCACTTGATTATGAATCGCTTGGTGCTTGCGAACCATGCCTCATGGGCAAGATGACTAAAACTCCATTCTCCAGAACAATGGAGCGAGCAACTGATTTGTTGGAAATCATACATACTGATGTATGTGGACCGATAAGTGTTGAGGCTCACAGCGGGTATCATTATTTTCTGACCTTCACTAATGATTTGAGCAGATATGGGTATATCTACTTGATGAAGCACAAGTCTGAAACATTTGAAAAGTTCAAAGAATTTCAGAGTGAAGTAGAGAATCATCGTAACAAGAAAATAAAGTTTCTACGATCTGATCGCGGATGCGAATATTTGAGTTACGAGTTTGGTCTTCGTTTGAAACAACGTGGAATAATTTCACAGCTCACGCCACCCAGAACACCAAAGTGAAACGGTGTGTCCGAACGTCGTAACCACACTTTAGTAGATATGGTGCGATCTATGATGTCTCTTACCGATTTAGCACTATTGTTTTGGGGTTATGCATAAGAGACAACTGCATTCATGTTAAATAGGGCACCATCTAAATCCGTTGAGACGAAGCCTTATGAACTGTGATTTGGCAATAAACCATAGTTATCGTTTCTTAAAGTTTGGGGTTGCGATGCTTATGTGAAAAAGCTTCAAACTGATAAGCTCAAACCCAAGTTGGAGAAATGTGCCTTCATAGGATACCCAAAGGAAACTGTTGGGTACACCTACTATCACAGATCCGAAGGCAAGATATTCGTTGCTAAGAATGGATCCTTTCTAGAGAAGGAGTTTCTCTCGAAAGAAGTGAGTCGGAGGAAAGTATAACTTGATGAGGTAATTGTACCTTCTCCCGAATTGGAATGTAGTACATCACAGAAACTAGTTCCAGTGATTCATACACGAATCAGCGAGGAAGCTAATGATGATGATCATGAAACTACAAATCAAGTTACTTCTGAACCTCGTAGGTCAACCAGAGTGCGTTCCGCGCCAGAGTGGTACGGTAACCTGGTCCTGGAAGTCATGTTACTAGACCTTGATGAACCTACAAACTATGAGGAAGCAATGATGAGCCCAGATTCCGCAAAATGGCTTGAGGCCATGAAATCTGAGATAGGATCCATGTATGAGAACAAAGTATGGACATTGGTTGACTTGCCCGATGATCGGCAAGCCATTGAAAATAAATGGATCTTTAAGAAGAAGACTGACGCCGATGGTAATGTTACTATCTACAAAGCTCGACTTGTTGCAAAAGGCTTTTGACAAGTTCAAGGAGTTGACTAAGATGAGACTTTCTCACCCGTAGCGATGCTTAAGTCTGTCTTAATCATGTTAGCAATTGCCTCATATTATGATTATGAAATCAGGCACATGGATATCGAAACTTCATTCCTTAATGGATAACTCAAAGAGGAGTTTTATATGATGCAACCAAATGGTTTTGTCGAACCTAAAGGTGCTAACAAAGTGTGCAAACTCCAGCGATCCATCTATGGACTAGTGCAAGCATCTCGGAGTTGGAATATACGCTTTGATGAGGTAATCAAAACATATGGTTTTATACAGGCTTTTGGAGAAGCCTGTATTTACAAGAAAGTGAGTGGGAGCTCTGTAGCATTTTTGATATTATTTGTGGATGACATATTGTTGATTGCAAATGATATAGAACTTCTGGATGGCATAAAGGGATACTTGAATAAGAATTTTTCAATGAACGACCTTGGTGAAGCTGCTTATATATTAGGCATCAAGATCTATAGAGATAGATCAAGACATTTAATTGGACATTCACAAAGCACATTGATAATGTTTTGAAGAAGTTCAAAATGGATCAGTCAAAGAAAGGTTTCTTGCCTTTGTTACAAGGTGTGAAGTTGAGTAAGACTCAATGCCCGACCACTTCACAAGATAGAGAGAAAATGAAAGTCATTCCCTATGCCTCAGTCATAGGTTCTATCATGTATGCAATCCTATGTACCAAACCTGATGTGTACCTTGCTATAAGTCTAGCAGGGAGGTACCAAAGTAATCCAGGAGTGGATCACTTGACAGCGGTCAAGAACATCCTGAAGTACCTGAAAAGGACAAAGGATATGTTTCTCATTTATGGAGGTGACAAAGAGCTCGTCGTAAACAATTATGTCGATTCCAGCTTTGACACTGATCCGGATGACTCTAAGTCACAAACCGGATATGTATTTTTATTGAATGGTGGAGCTGCCAGTTGGTGGAGTTCCAAGCAAAGGGTCATGGCGGGTTCTACTGTAATGCCCAGGATGGGACTATACCTCCTACGTGTCGAGGCACGACTTAAAGGTATAAGCCCATTCTGGAATGATCTCAAGTTCGGTATCTTTGCACATCTCATGTAAAAATATGGATGAAAAGGAAAAGAGATAGTTGGCTTACACTCGCCACGTCACAAAATTCATTACATAAACAATCATCATCCAAATAACATCACAACCCGACCACGGGTGAAGATCCAAATGAAAGATACCAAAATACATATAGCCACAGGTTCGGATCGCCCCTAGTAGAAACCACTACTGATCATCGGGATAGTGCACATAGTAACGGCTACGTTCTTCATCGTACTCCCAGAACAGCTCTGTGTCGTCACCTGAATAGTTCACCTAAGTACCTGCATCTGGTGTGATGTAGAATCTGTGAGCCACGGAGGACTCAGCAATCCCGTTCCCGGGTAACAGAACTATCTAAGCCTTGGGTGTCGAACAAGGCTGAAGAAAGAATAAAAGGCTGCAGCTGCACTAGCACTAGCTTACGTGATAAGAGCGAGAAGAGAAGTGCCACGAGCGACAAGGTGATCACGAAGTGATCCTATCTAAGCATGTCAAACATAACCCCACCGTGTTCACTTCCCGAACCCCTTTCGGAAAATGACCGTCACGGTACTCATGCTGGTAGTGTGTTCTGAACATGGTGTCAAGTTTTCTACAACCGGATATTAACAAATTCCCATCTGCCACATAACCGCGGGCACGTCTTTCGAAAGTTCAAAACCCTGCAGGGGTGTTCCAACTTGGCCCATTACAAGCCCACGATCCGCGGAGTCGCAACTCCAAGGTGGGAAGGCCCGAGTATCCTCGGAATCCCGTGCTCAAGATACTCCGACTAAGGTAAGGTTAATCCAGCAAATCCTCCCGGCGTGCCGACACCCTGATAGTAGCCGCGCATATCTCATCTCAGGCCACGACCGGATGGGTGATCCCACTGGTTTTTACCAGCCCTCGGGTTCCCCCAAGGTGGCCCCGCATAACCCCCAGTTTGGACCAACACTGATGTGGAGCACTGGCCCGGGTTGTTGATTAAGAAGAGGGTTTATAACTCCCTATGCAAGTTTTTAGTTGTTTAGGCAAATGGAGTACCAATGTTGGGACTTGCTGGAAAAGACTTAGCGCTAAGCGGTTTATCGAGGGGGTCCCATAACCCCAACCGTGTGAGGAACGCAAAATCAAGGAACATAACACTGGTTTATACGGTTCCTAGGCGGCATGAGTGGAACAAAACACCGAGCAAGAGGCTCATCCTTCCACCCATTACCAATATATAGATGATTTCATTTAATAGATTATATAGTGTGATATCCCAAGAAGCTTCAACATGAAGCAAGAATCTTCAAATCTTCTCCTGCAACTAGCAATGCTATAAGAGGGGCTGAGCGAAGCCTACGTAGCCAATCAAAGGTTTGCATAGGTAGGGTGGTTAGACAGATTCATGTTTACAATAGGAGGCTGACAGACAAACATGGGCATCGAGGCAATGAACTAAAGAGCGAGACTTCTAGCAATAGGCAAAGATAGTAATGATATCTGGGTCAGGTCATCTTGCTTGTCGAGTCGTCGATGGGATCGTAAGACGGCTCCTCGTTCTCAACCTCGGTAGTAACCTCGTTCTCGTACTCGGTCTCGGCTTCCGGATCTACTCAACATAAGAACACACGAGGCACGAAATCAACCAAGGTGCATTGCGCAAACTACAGGATGCATGTATGATGCACTGCAGATGCACTTAGGATGCACAACATGAAAACATAGGAAGCACAGAGAAACATCACAAGAAACATGACAATAAGCTCAAGCAAGTAGGATGCAAGACAAGTCTATTTAGGATGCAAGACATGCCAAGGTAGGAAGCACAGAGAAACAACACAAGGAACAGCAGGTTTAAATGAGGCCGGAAACTACTTAAGATAAATCCGGTAAGTCCTCATATGCATAGTTTGAAATTAGTCCAGATCTGAACAAACCTTAAGTTAAAGTGGATAAACAGCAAGTTAACAAGCACCATGAAAATTTACACGAAATTCTAGTCAAGTTTCATATAAAGTTTGTTTAAAACGGAGCTACAGTCTACAGGATATGATCAAAACAAGATAGGCAAGGCAACGGTGCAAGATGCACCCAAACATCAAGCAAACATACTCCAAACATGTTAACAAGATGATATTATGAATCTACATGCAAAATCACACAAGTTTCATGTAGGGCACGCTCAAAATGGAGCAACGGACTAAAAGATACACCCGAAACAAGAAACAATGCAAAGCTGAAATTAATAGCCACATAACAACTTCGGAGCAAGAAATATAAACACTACATCACTCCAACATGGTGACAAGAAGCATGGACATGAAGTAGACATATCCTACAGCAAACAACTCCATTGGAGCATCTCCATAGGAGGAATGGATCAATAGCAACAAGCTACAACATTTTGATCATGACAATAAAAACCTGACAGCAATATTTTATAGCAACTTGGGAGCAAGAATTAAATATGCTACAGCAACCCAAATGAGCATGTGAGGGCATGGATGGATAGACAACAACATATACAACAAGGAATGATCAAAGGCCACCCCAAAACTAACATGGATTTGCCTAGGACAACAAGCAAACATACCATCAGGATATTACAGATTCCAGACTTTGTGAAATTTCACTAAGTGTTCAAACAGTAACATTATCATGGCATGTTTGTGAGCATGTTTAAGTCCTCTTAAAGCATAACATGGCAAATGGTTCGCACCACAGCAAAGAACACATGATGTAGAATCTAAAACATATGAGCATGTGACATGGGGACAAACACATCAATAGCAACGAGCTCCTCAACTAGGCATCTCGTAACAAGTTACAAATCCTAACAGCCACATGCACTTTTGCAACAGAGATAAACATGGCAAAAAGAACTCTAACATGCATGCTATAGCAACCAACATGTAGAGCATCTCATGATGAACATTTTGACATATCATTTGCTTCATTTGGATAAACATGCACCAAGTTATCACATCTCAAACATGGCATGAAAATACAAGTAGCAGCAGATTATAACATGTAGCACTCTTGTCATGACGATTAAGACATCTAGATAGACTCCAACATGCATGACACAATGGAACAAAACATAGTACACATCACCACGATCATTTTGACATATCATATGCACAAAACGGACAAGCACAGTAAAAGTTATAGCCATCACAATAATGCATCAGACAACTAAAATGCAAAAAGACTTGGAGGAAACGGGGTCAACCTGCGGATTGGTCAACGTGGGTCAAACGGGTTGCGGGCGAAGCGTTCGCGGGTCGTGGAGCGGGTCGGACCCGGGAACCCGCTACGGTTCGTCCGCTCCGGATCGGGCGGCGGCTGCTGGATCGGGATCCCGCGCGGTCAACGCGGGTTGCTTCGGCGGCGGCCTGTAGCCGCGGCAGCTCCGGCCGGCGAGGGTTGTTGGAGGAGGCCGGCGAGGGAACCCGGCAGAGAGGGGTCGTCGGAGTAGGGCCCGACGGCGGCAGGACGAGGGCCGGCCGGCGGCGGAGAGAACTGCAAGGGCCGGCGGGGCGGCGAGGTTGGCGGTCGGCGGCGGGGACGCGGCCGGCTTCGGGCGGCGGCATGGCCGGCACCGGCGACGAGGCGGCGGAGGCCGACGGGCAGAGGCGGCGGCGCGGGATCTGGCCCGATGCGGCCCGGAGCGGGCCGGAGGCGGGCTCCACGGGGCCCGGCGGCGAAGTGGCGCTCGGGGGGTGACATGTCATGCGCGGATTGGTCCGGCCGTCGGCTGGACGTGTCCGCCGGCAGTCGGACGTGTCCGGCTCGGGATGGAGGGTTGGATCTAGGGTTTTTTGGACGAAAATGGCAAGGGGGACGTTTTTATAGGCATAAGGAGCTAGGAGACTCCAAATGAGGAGCGGTTTTCGGCCACACGATCACAATTCGACGGCCGAGATGATGGGAAGGGTTGTGCTAGGTTGGTGGGCTGTTGTGGAGGGGGTCTTGGGCCTCAAAGAGGAGGTACTTTTAGCCCACTAAGTTAACCGTTGGAGTACCAAACGAACTCCAAACGCGACAAACTTGACAGGCGGCCTACACGTACCAAAACAACATCGCACGATAAGTCTCACGTCATTCCGGAAACATTACACGCCCAAACACGAAAGAAGGACTCGGGGATGCCACGGGCACGTGTGAGAGCGTCGGAACTCTAAATGGACAACGGGAAGAGACGAGTGGGACCGGATGCAAGTGACAACACAAATGCAATGCAATGCACATGACAACATGACATGGATGAAATGCACACATGCACGCGACAAAACGCCGAAACCAAAAAGAAAGAAGAACCCGGAACGGAAATGATGAAGCCAAAGTTTATATATTGCCATATAGGGAAGTGTTACATCTGGGGCATTACAAACTCTCCTCTACTACGAAAAGATCTCGTCCCGAGATCTAGGACTAGAAGAAGATAGGGTACTCGGAACGAAGGTGATCTTCTCGTTCCCACGTAGCTTCTCGGTCGGTATGGTGTGACCACTTAACTTTCAAGAACTTGATTGACTTGTTGCAGGTCTTGCGCTCGGTTTCTTTGAGAATAGCAACGGGGTGCTCTCGGTAAGACAAGTCTTGTTGAAGATCAATCTCCTCAAACGGAATGGTGCGTTCAGGTGTCTTGAAGCACTTGCGGAGTTGAGACACGTGAAACACATCATGAACATAAGCGAAGTTGGAAGGGAGCTCAAGTTGATAGGCTAGATTGCCTCTTTTCCAAGGATCTTGAAAGGGCCCACGTATCTTGGAGCAAGCTTTCCTGTGATACCAAATCTTTGGGTGCCTTTCATAGGAGAAACATGGAGATAGACATGATCCCCAATGTTGAAGGCCAAATCACGATGCTTGCCGTCATAGTAGCTCTTGTGACGCGACTGAGCGGCCTTGAGATTCTCACGTATGACTTTGCACATTTCTTCGGCTTCTGAGATCAAGTAATTGCCAAGAAGTTGGTGTTCACCAGTCTCGGACTAGTTGAGAGGAGTACGGGACTTTCTGCCATAGATGATTTCAAACGGAGCTTTGCCGGCACTTGCTTGGAAACTGTTGTTGTACGAGAACTCGGCAAACGGAAGACAATCTTCCCACTTCATGCCAAAAGAGATGACACAAGCTCTGAGCATATCTTCTAGAATCTGGTTCACTCTTTCGACTTGACCACTAGTCTGAGGGTGAAACGCAGTGCTGAAACGGATCTTAGTGCCCATGGCAGACTGAAAGGAGTCCCAGAACTTGGATGTGAACAAACTTCCATGGTCTGAGGAGATAACTTGAGGAATGCCTTGTAAGGACACAATTCTGGAAGTGTACAACTCTGCCAGTTGAGCTGCATTGATGGATTCTTTGACTGGAAGGAAGTGAGCTACTTTGGTAAGCTTGTCAATCACCACAAAGATAGAATCATTCCCCTTCATGGACTTGGGAAACCCAGTGACGAAATCCATTTCAATGTGGTCGAACTTCCACTCGGGAATAGGGAGAGGTTGGAGAAGACCGGCTGGACGTTGATGCTCTGCCTTCACTCTTCTGCAGACATCACATTCATTCACGAATTGGGCAATCTCCCTTTTCATGCGAGTCCACTAGTAAGATTTCTTGAGGTCTTGGTACATCTTGGAGCTTCCAGGATGAATCGAGAGGAGGGAATCATGTGCTTCGTTCATTATGAGCTTCCTGAGATCACCCTTGGGAACCACAAGTCTGTCCTCAAAGAACAAGGTGTCTTTCTCATCAACGCGATAGCACTTGTATTTGGGAGTACCCTTTGCAATACCATGTTTCACTTTCTGCACCATAGCATCACTGAGTTGGGCCTCACGGATCTGATTTTCCAAGGTAGGAGCAACTTGAAGATTTGCAAGAAAGCCTTGCGGAACAACTTGGAGGTTGAGCTTCCTGAATGCTTCACAAAGCTCAGGCTGAAACGGCTTGATAAGGAGACTGTTGCAATATGCCTTTCTGCTCAAGGCATCTGCAATGACATTGGCCTTGCCAGGTGTGTATTCGATTCTTGGATCATACTCTTGGATCATCTCAACCCAACGAGTCTGGCGAAGGTTCAGGTTCGGCTGTGTGAAGATGTACTTCAAGCTCTTGTGATCGGTGAAGATGTCGACTTTTCTGCCCAACAGAAGGTGTCTCCACGTGATCAAGGCGTGTACCACAGCTGCTAGCTCGAGATCATGTGTGGGGTAGTTCTTCTCACTTGGCTTCAATTGACGAGAAGTGTATGCCACAATTTTCTTGTCCTGCATTAGCACACCACCAAGTCCTTGAAGAGAAGCATCACAGAATACTTCGTAGGGCTTGGACTCATCTGGAGGAGTAAGAACTGGAGCAGAGATGAGCTTTTCTTTGAGAGTTTTGAATGCCACGTCACAATCCGGAGACCAGTTGTACTTGACATTCTTCTGCAGCAAGTTGGAGAGAGGCTTGGCAATACCGCAGAAGTTCTCAACGAACCTTCCGCAATAGCTAGCAAGACAAAGGAAGCTTCGGACTAGTTTGACGTTCTGAGGAGGTTCCCAGTTGACAATCGCTTCAACTTTCTCGGGGTTTACCGCAATACCGTCAGCGGAGATGATATGGCCCAGATATAAGACCTTATCGAGCCAGAATTCGCACTTGGAGAACTTGGCATAGAACTTATGTTCACGGATTCTGTCGAGAACCAGACGGAGGTGCTTTTCGTGATCCCATTCATTCTTGGAGAATACCAAGATGTCATCCAGATACACAAGCACAAATTCGTTGGTGTAGGGGTTGAAAATGTAGTGCATCATTCTCGAGAAGGTGGGTGGAGCATTAGCGAGGCCAAAAGACATGACTGTATATTCATAGGAGCCGTAGCTCGTTCTGAAGGCAGTCTTGTGAATATCTTCCTCTCGGATACGGATCTGGTGATAACCCATCCGGAGATCGAGCTTTGAGAACACTTTTGCTCCTTTGAGTTGCTCGAACAATTCATTGATGTTGGGGAGCGGATACTTGTTCTATATTGTCTTCTTGTTCAATGGCCGGTAATCAACGCAAAGGCGCTCCGTGCCATCCTTATTCTTGACACATAAGACACCACAACCCCAAGGAGAAGTGCTAGGCCTGATTAGACCCATACGCTCTTGCTCATCGAGCTGTTTCTTCAACTCCTTCAACTCTTTAGGGGAGAGCTTGTACGAACGCCGGCATGCTGGCTCAGTACCAGGCTCGAGTTCAATGACAAATTCAACTTGACGATTTGGAGGCATGCTTGGAAGATCTTCTGGAAAAACATCTTCATATTCATTGACCATCGGAATTTGAGAGATGGCATTAATCTCGCCCTTTTCATTAAGAGAGAATAGCCTGATTGTGTTATCTCGAGAGGCGAAGATAATCATGTCTTTGTTGGAATGAGTAAGCTTGACTTCCTTGTTTTCACAATCAATGTGAGCATCGTGTTGAGAAAGCCAATCCATCCCAAGAATAAGATCAATGTCGGAGTTGCCGAGAACAACCGGAGAAGCCAGAAAGCAGTAATCACCCATGCGAATAGATACATCCGGAGCAAATATTTTTGAATGCATTAGTTTACCCAGAGAAACAACTGATAATTCCCTTGGCAAACTTTTGATGTCAACATTATGCTTGGATGCAAAAGGTTGAGACATGAAAGAACATGATGCACCCGAATCAAACAAGACTTTAGCAGGTTTAAGGTTGACTGGAAGATTACCAAGTATCACATCTGAAGAATTCTCTGCTTGAGCTGCATTCATCAGATTCACTCTTGCTGACTTTGGATTATGCTTGACAATAGCAGTGCTGACAGGTGGAGGAGGCGGAAGGCGCCTTGGGTTGGGGCACTTGTTAGCATAATGACCCTTCTGAGTGCACTTGTTGCAAACCACTTCTGAGAGAGGACGGTGATAAGGAGCACTTGACTTGGAAGCCTGAAAATGATTCTTTGACTGGTTGCTTGGGTTGGGTGGGTGGGAGAAACCACGACCACCAGAATTCTTGTTGTTGTTGTAGGGAGCTCGGATCACTGGAGGAGGTGGAAGCCAAAACTTCTGTTGCTTTGCGACCACTTGAGAAGAAGAGGAGGAGTGAACAGCGTCTCTGATCCTCTTTTTGGAAGCTTCCATCTTGAGCTGGGCTGCCTCTTGCTTAAGTGCCATGTTATAGAATTGATCAAACTCATCAGGCTCGAACAAGGTGAGAGCTAGTTGGAGTTCATCCTTCAGACCACCACGGAACTGATAGATCTTGCTCTTGGCATCTGGGATGTCTTGCTTGGCATAGCGGGCAAGGTTCTGTAACTTGACATTATATTGGTAGACAGTCATTGAGCCTTGCTTCAGGTTGCGGAATTGCTCACGCATACCCTCGATGACACCTATTGGAATGTGGTGAGAGCGAACGTCCTTGCAGAAGTCATCCCAGGAGATTACACACCCTGCTCTGGAATCTTTGTACTGCTGCCACCAATCAGCTGCTTGGTCCTTGAGTTGGAAGGCGGCAAACTTCACATAGTCATCGGGCCTGACGTTACTGCACTCGAAATGCTTCTTGATATCTGTTATCCTGTCTTCAGCATTTAGAGGATCCACACAGTAACTGAATGCCTTTGGTTGGTTTGCCAGAAACTGGTTGAGCGTAGCAAAGTGAGGTTGGTTGAACAAATTGCCTTGGCCTTGGTTCCCATGAGCACCCTGATTTGCTTGATTTGCTTGAATGTTCTGCATCATTTGCATAAGCATCTGGGTGTTCTGGTTCGTCGCTTGCATAATTGCTCTCCAGGCCTCAGACGGAGGAGGAGGGGAAGGAGGACGATCAGGAACCTCTTCACCATCTGGGTTAGCGTTGGGAACCTTTTTAGGAGCCATCCTGAATGAGATGACAACTATTAGCCATTGATTGAAAGAAAATATAAGCTGAATCAACGGCTAGAAATTGCAACATAGTCTTCACAAGAACATTCGACAAGATGAACGAATGTAATTCTCAGTTTAATGATAACAACAATCTTCACGAGAAGCCACTTGGGAGAACAAAAGGTAAATAAAAACAACAAGGAGCAGATAGAACAAATACAAGATAGAAGCTTCGTTCGACATATTCGTGCTGAAAGCTTATGGAACGTGTTACAAAAGGGTTTTGCAATCCCCGGATCAGCATAGCCAAGGACCCTTTAAGATGCAACTCCCGATCGGAACAACGGCCATAAAACTACTTCACTCAATGTAGAACCCCGAACTCCATACCATGCATTCGTTGGAAGAATGCCTATGAGCTACTAGATGAACCCACCTATTAATTTCCGAAAGTTTCCAGTTATGCAATCAGGTGTTGGGGATACAGGGGAAGCATCGCGCACTCAACTCTAATCCTACATCCAGCTGTATCCATCCTTCAACACATAACCAGTTATTTCCGAAAACCGTCTACCTCGGACCTTCGAAACGCATCTACTATACAAGCTATGGCAATACTCCCGAACTACCTCCCCAGTACTGGGTGATGTCGGGGTTATCTTGCCACTAACCGCATAGGAGAGTTTTCGATGCCGTCCGTCTTAAGTATTCCAGAACTGATGCGATATATTTGTGACGACAACACCACGGAGCTCAACTCCCCGGGACACTGCCACAACCCCTAAATGACAGGAGGCATCGAGAACAATGTTCTCGTCACAAAGACATCGGAGCAATCCAAACAATACTCGCGAGATTCCTATTTTTTTTGTGAATTTTGAGATTAGAAGAGACAAGAGTAATCGTCAGGAGTCCTCACCAAAGTGAAAAGAGATGAGGAGCAAAAGAAATCCTACTCTCCGATATATATATAGGACTCAAAACATTTTCAAGTGTGTGCCTAGACTCAACCGTCAACGATTCGATCAATCAGTGGGGCTTCTAGGTCGAAGAAGGCTCTGAATACCAACTTGTAATGTCCAGGTTGGGACTATACCTCCTACGTGTCGAGGCACGACTTAAAGGTATAAGCCCATTCTGGAATGATCTCAAGTTCGGTATCTTTGCACATCTCATGTAAAAATAGGGATGAAAAGGAAAACAGATAGTTGGCTTACACTCGCCACGTCACAAAATTCATTACATAAACAATCATCATCCAAATAACATCACAACCCGACTACGGGTGAAGATCCAAATGAAAGATACCAAAATACATAAAGCCACAGGTTTGGATCGCCCCTAGTAGAAACCACTACTGATCATCGGGATAGTGCACATAGTAACACCTAAGTTCCTCATCGTACTCCCAGAATAGCTCTGTGCCGTCACCTGAATAGTTCACCTGAGTACCTGCATCTAGTGTGGTGTAGAATCTGTGATCCACGGAGGACTCAGCAATCCCGTTCCCGGGTAACAGAACTATCTAAGCCTTGGGTGTGGAACAAGGCTGAACAAAGAATAAAAGGCTGCAGCTGCACTAGCACTAGCTTACGTGATAAGAGCGAGAAGAGAAGTGCCACGAGCAACAAGGTGATCACGAAGCTATCTAAGCACGTCAAACATAACCCCACCGTGTTCACTTCCCGAACCCCTTTCGGAAAATGACCGTCACGGTACTCACGCTGGTAGTGTGTTCTGAACATGGTGTCAAGTTTTCTAGAACCGGATATTAACAAATTCTCATCTGCCACATAACCGCGGGCACGGCTTTTGAAAGTTCAAAACCCTGCAGGGTTGTTCCAACTTGGACCATTACAAGCCCACGATCCGCGGAGTCGCAACTCCAAGGTGGGAAGGCCCGAGTATTCTCAGAATCCCGTGCTCAAGATACTCCGACTAAGGTAAGGCTAATCCAGCAAATCCTCCTGGCGTGCCGACACCCTGATAGTAGCCGCGCGTATCTTGTCTCAGGACACGACCGGATGGGTGATCCCACAGGTTTTTACCAGCCCTCGGGTTCCCCCAAGGTGGCCCCGCGTAACCCCCAGTTTGGACCAACACTCATGTGGAGCACTGGCCCGGGTTGTTGATTAAGAAGAGGGTTTATAACTCCCTATGCAAGTTTTTAGTTGTTTAGACAAATGGAGTACCAATGTTGGGACTTGCTGGAAAAGACTTAGCGCTAAGCGGTTTATCGAGGGGGTCCCATAACCCCAACCGTGTGAGGAACGCAAAATCAAGGAACATAACACCGGTTTATACGGTTCCTAGGCGGCATGAGTGGAACAAAATACCGAGAAAGAGGCTCAGCCTTCCACCCATTACCAATATATAGATGATTCCATTTAATAGATTATATAGTGTGATATCCCAACAAGCTTCAACATGAAGCAAGAATCTTCAAATCTTCTCCTGCAACTAGCAATGATATAAGAGGGGCTGAGTGAAGCCTACGTAGCCAATCAAAGGTTCGCATAGGTAGGGTGGTTAGACAGATTCATGGTTACAATAGGTGGCTGACAGACAAACATGGGCATCGAGGCAATGAAATAAAGAGCGAGACTTCTAGCAATAGGCAAAGATAGTAATGATATCTGGGTCAGGTCATCTTGCCTGTCGAGTCGTCGATGAGATCGTAAGACGGCTCCTCCTTCTCAACCTTGGTAGTAACCTCGTTCTCGTACTCGGTCTCGGCTTCCGGCTCTACTCAACACAAGAACACACGAGGCACGAAATCAACCAAGGTACAATGCGCAAACTACAGGATGCATGTATGATGCACTTAGGATGCACTGCAGATGCACTTAGGATGCACAACGTGACAACATAGGAAGCACAGAGAAACAACACAAGAAACATGACAATATGCTCAAGCAAGTAGGATGCAAGACAAGTCTATTTAGTATGCAAAACATGGCAAGGCAGGAAGCACAGAGAAACAACACAAGAAACAACAGATTTAAATGAGGCCGGAAACTACTTAAGACAAATCCGGTAAGTCCTCATATGCATACTTTGAAATTAGTCCAGATCTGAACAAACGTTAAGTTAAACTGTATAAAAAGCAAGTTAACAAGCACCATGACAATCTACATGAAATTCTAGTCAAGTTTCATATAAAGTTTGTTTAAAACGGAGCTACGGTCTAGAAGATATGATCAAAACAAGATAAGCAAGGCAATGGTGCAAGATGCACCCAAACATCAAGCAAATATACTCCAAACATGTTAACAAGATGATATTATGAATCTACATGCAAAATCACACAAGTTTCATGTAGGGCATGCTCAAAACGGAGCAACGGGCTAAAAGATACACCCGAAACAAGAAACAATGCAAAGCTAAAATTAACAGCCACATCGCAACTTCGGAGCAAGAAATATATACTCTACAACACTCCAACATGCTGACAAGAAGCATGGACATGAAGTAGACATATCCTACAGCAAACAACTCCATTGGAGCATCTCCATAGGAGGTATGGATCAATAGCAACAAGCTACAACATTTTGATCATGACAATAAAAACCTGACAGAAATATTTTATAGCAACTTGGGAGCAAGAATTAAATATGCTACAGCAACCCAAATGAGCATGTGAGGGCGTGGATGGATAGACAACAACATATACAACAAGGAATGATCAAATGCCACCCCAAAACTAACATGGATTTGCCTAGGACAACAAGCAAACATAGCATCAGGATATTACAGATTCCAGACTTAGTGAAATTTCACTAAGTGTTCAAACAGTAACATTTTCATGGCATGTTTGTGAGCATGTTTAAGTCATCTTAAAGCATAACATGGCAAATGGTTTTCACCACAGCAAAGAACACATGATGTAGAATCTAAAACATATGAGCATGTGACATGGGGAAAAACACATCAATAGCAACGAGCTCCTCAACTAGGCATCTCGTAACAAGTTACAAAACCTAACAGCCACATGCACTTTTGCAACAGAGATAAACATGGCAAAAAGAACTCTAACGTGCATGCTATAGCAACCAACATGTAGAGCATCTCATGATGAACATTTTGACATATCATTTGCTTCATTTGGATAAACATGCACCAAGTTATCACATCTCAAACATGGCATGAAAATACAAGTAGCAGCAGATTATAACATGTAGCACTCTTGTTATGATGATTAAGACATCTAGATGGACTCCAAAATGCATGACACAATTGAACAAAACGTAGTACACATCACCACGATCATTTTGACATATCATATGCACAAAACGGACAAGCACATTAAAAGTTATAGGCATCACAATAATGCATCAGACAACTAAAACGCAAAAAGATTTAGAGGAAACAGGGTCAACCTGCGGATCAGTCAACGCGGGTCAAACGGGTTGCGGGCGAAGCGGTTGCGGGTCGCGGAGCGGGTCGGACTCGGGAACCCGCTAGGGTTCGTCCGCTCCGGATCGGGCGGCGCCTGCTGGATCGGGATCCCGCGCGGTCAACGCGGGTTGCTTCGGCGGCGGCCGGCGGCCGCGGCAGCTCTGGCCGGCGAGGGTTGTTGGAGGAGGCCGGCGAGGGCACCTGGCAGCGAGGGGTCGCCGGAGGAGGGCCCGACGGCGGCGGGACGAGGGTCGGCCGGCGGTGGAGAGAAGTGCAAGGGCCGGCGGGGCGGCGAGGTTGGCGATCGGCGGCGGGGACGCGGCCGGCGTCGGGCAGCGGCGTGGCCGGCGCCGGCGACGGGGCGGCGAAGGCCGACGGGCAGAGGCGGCGGCACGGGATCTGGCCCGATGCGGCCCAGAGCGGGCCGGAGGCGGGCTCCGCGGGGCTCGGTGGCGAAGTGGGGCTCGGGGGGTGACGTGTCACGCGCGGATTGGTCCGGCCGCCGCCGGTCGGACGTGTCCGGCTCGGGGTGGAGGGTTGGATCTAGGGTTTTTTGGACGAAAATGGCAAGGGGGGGCATTTTTATAGGCACAAGGAGCTAGGAGACTCCAAATGAGGACCGGTTTTCGGCCACGCGATCACAATTCGACGGCCGAGATGATGGGAAGGGTTGTGCTGGGTTGGTGGCCTGTTGTGGAGGGGGTCTTGGGCCTGAAAGAGGAGGTACTTTTAGCCCACTAGGTTAACCGTTGGAGTACCAAACGAACTCCAAACGCGACGAAACTTGACAGGCGGCCTACACGTACCGAAACAACATCGCACGACAAGTCTCGCATCATTCCGGAAACATTACATGCCCAAACACGAAAGAAGGACTCGGGGATGCCACGGGCACGTGTGAGAGCGTTGAGACTCGAAACGGACAACGGGAAGAGACGAGTGGGACCGGATGCAAGTGACAACACAAATGCAATGCAATGCACATGACAACATGACATGGATGAAATGCACACACGCACGCGACAAAACGACGAAACCAAAAAGAAAGAAGAACCGGAACGGAAATGATGAAGCCAAAGTTTATATATTGCCATATAGGGAAAGTGTTACATCTAGGGCATTACATCTACGTGTGAAGCGGAGTACATAGCTGCTTCAGAAGCAACAAATGAAGGAGTTTGGACGAAGAAGTTCATATCTGATCTAGGTGTAATACCTAGTGCATCGGGTCCAATGAAATCTTTTGTGACAACACTAGGGCAATAGCCTTGGCGAAGGAATCCAGGTTTCACAAGAGAACCAAGCACATCAAGAGACGCTTCAATTCCATCCGCGATCATGTCAAGGAGGGAGACATAGAAATTTGCAAGATACATACGGATCTGAATGTTGCAGACCCGTTGACTAAGCCTATACCACGAGCAAAACATGATCATCACCAAGACTCTATGGGTGTTAGAATCATTACTATGTAATATAGATTATTGACTCTAGTGCAAGTGGGAGACTGAAGGAAATATGCCCTAGATGCAATAATAAAGTTGCTATTTATATTTCCTTATACATCATGGTAAATTTCTTTTATTCATGCTAGAATTTTATTAACCAGAAACTTGATACATGTGTGAATATATAGACGAAACAGAGTGTCCCTAGTGTGCCTCTACTAGACTAGCTCGTTAATCAAAGATAGTTATGTTTCCTAACCATAGACATGAGTTGTCATTTGATCAATGGGATCACATCATAAGGAGAATGATGTGATGGACAAGACCCATCCATTAGCTTAGCAATATGATCGTTTAGTTTTTGTGCTATTGCTTTCTTCATGACTTATACATGTTCCTATGACTATGAGATTATGCAACTCCCAAATACCGGAGGAACACCTTGTGTGCTATCAAACGTCACAACATAACTGGGTGATTATAAAGATGCTCTACAAGTGTCTCCGAAGGTGTTTGTGGTGTTGGCATAGATCGAGAATAGAATTAGTCACTCCGAGTGTCGGAGAGGTATCTCTGGGCCCTCTCGGTAATACACATCGTAATAAGCCTTGCCGGTGATGATGTATTATTCACGAGATGAGTTATTCACGAGATGATGTATTATGGAATGAGTAAAAAGACTTGCCGGTGACGAGATTGAACTAGGTATGATGATACCGACGATCGAATCTCGGACAAGTAACATACGGATGACAAAGGGAACAACGTATGTTGTTATGCGGTTTAACCGATAAAGATCTTCATAGAATATGTGGGAACCAATATGATCATCCAGGTTCCGCTATTGATTATTGACCGGAGATGAGTCCCGCTCAAGTCTACATAGTTCTCGAACCCGTACGGTCCGCACGCTTAACGTTCGATGACGATCGGTATTATGAGCTTATGTGTTTTGATGTACCGAAGGTAGTTTGGAGTCCTGGATGTGATCACGGACATGACGAGGAGTCTCGAAATGGTCAATACATAAAGATTGATATATTGGAAGGTTATATTCGGACATCAGAAGGGTTCCATGGATCACTGGATAAATACCGGAGTATCGGGAGGTTACCGGAACCCCCTGGGAGTCTATGGGCCTTATTGAGCCCTAGTGGAGGAAGGGGGCAGCAAGGGAACTATGGGGCGCCCCCTAGGCCCAAACCGAATTGGTTTGGGGCTAGGGGGCCAGCCCCCCTCTTTCCTTCTTCTCCTCTCCTCTTTCCCTCCCTCTCCTAGTAGGAATAGGAAAGGAGGGCCAATCCTACTTGGAGTAGGATTGCCCCTCCCTTGGCGCGCCTCCTCCTCCTTGGCCGCCTCCTCCTCCCTCCCTCCTTTATATACGTGGGGTGGGGGCACCCCATAGACACACAAGTTGATTTGCAAGACGTGTGTGGTGCCTCTCTGAAAAGTTACACACCTCTGTTATATCGTTGCAATGCTTAGGTGAAGCCCTGCACCGATAACTTCAACATCACCATCACTACGCCGTCGTGCTGACGAAACTCTCCCACGACGCTCAACTGGATCAAGAGTTCGTGGGACGTCATCGAGCTGAACGTGTGCTGAACGCGGAGGTGTCATACGTTCAGTGCTTGGATCGGTTGGATTGCGAAGACGTTCGACTACATCAACCGCGTCACTAGACGCTCCCGCTTTCGGTCTACGAGGGTACATGGACACACTCTCCTCGCTCATTTCTATGCTTCTCCTAGATAGATCTTGCGTGAACGTAGGATTTTTTTTTTTGAAATACTACGTTCCGAACAATAGGGAATGCCTTTCATTTCCTCTCTATCTTCTGCAAGGTCGGGCTTTGAGTCTGTCTCAATTTCACGCATTGTAACATTGGCAAGAACCCTTTCTTTGACTGATCCATTTTGAGCTTCTTCGAAACTTTGTCAAGGTATGTGTTTGTGAAAGTCCTATCACTACAAAAAAAGACAAAGCCATGACATTTTGGGTCGAATGAATTTTTTTTGTCATGCTTATGACACTTCAATGACGATAATTGTGACAACACCTGGTATCATCATAGATGTGGTGGGCTCCTACTTCTATGATAAAAACTCATGACGGAAAATGGGCTTTTCATCCTCGGCGGGCCGGAGATGCAGCTGCATGACATTCTTTGGGTCGTCCAGGACGAAAAAATTGTGGTGCAAGCGAGGGCGAGGAAAACATCTGGGAGTTCTCGGTTATGGTGGGTGGTCGGGGCCGAGCGATGCACGGAGGGATTGCATGTTTCTCCCGTACACGTACGCGCATGGGTGCGAGGCATTGGGCTCTAACTGGACCCAAGCGAGGTGTTCGCCTACTGAACTCGAGCGATTGCACTCAGGCAACACATTACTAAACCCGAGCGATCGATCGATCTGGCTATTAACTGAACCCGATCAAGCGATTCCTTCGCTACTGCCGCTAACCGAAGCCGATGGAACATGCTGCCTCTTGATGAACAATGAGCGTTATTGGAGGTTAGATGAACAATTCCCACTCGGGGTTGGATGAACAAGACCCCGTGGTAGTAGCTAGAGGCCGTTGCCGCTGGATGAACAAGACCCCGATCGTGTCGGTTGGGGGCGGATGAACAGGACCCCGTGGAGGGCCGGTTGAACACTAGCCAGTGGAGGGCTGGATGAACAGTACCCGGTGGAGGGGTTGTTGAACAGTAGCCGATGGAGGGGTGGTTTAATAGTAGCCAGTGGAGGGGTGGTGGAGGCTGGATGAACAGTAGCCTGTGGATGAATAGTAGCTGGTGGAGGGAGTAGGGAGACGCCATGGATGAACAGTCGCGGGTGGAGGCCGGAGGAGGTCGACGGTGGATGAACAGTATCCCATGGAGGCTGGAGCGAGTCAGTAGACGATGGATGGATAGTAGCCCGTGGAGTCCCATTTTGCGGTACGCCACACCCCTCCCGATGAACATGACCCCCATTTCGACCGTAGGAGTTCGAAGAGAAGTCCGTTTCCTCCATTTTGTGGTACGCCACACCCCTCCTGTCGTGGAATTAACACGGCAGATGTCCGGTTTAGCGGACTTGATGATGGAACCATCGCACGGGTTAGCTTGAAAGGGTTCATGGCACACAAAGGACACAGGGGGTTTTATACTAGTTCGGCCCCTTCGAGAAGGTAAAAGCCTACGTCTAGTTGGTTTGGTATTGCTTGGGCGTCGGTTTACAGGGAGCGGAATCGCTTGCCTGCGTCTCGACGGATCGATTGTTGCTTGTCCCTGAACCGGTACCGGGTCGTCCCTTTATATAGAGGTGACGCCTGGTCCGATTTACAGAGTCCCGAGGTCGGCTCATAATCGTGTCCGCCTCGGTCTCTGCCCTTTCTTTCTTATCCCTCAAGTTACATCTCTTTGGCGGTTTACAAACCGTATTTCTATACATGGGCCTTGAAATCTCATGGGCCGTAATCTCTACTAAAATAATAAACCAAGTACGATATAACTAAACCGGTTTACAATATCCGGTTTATACCTATTAACCATATCCCTGACACCTCCCGAACAACAAGACCCTGTTTCGACCATAGGAGGTCGAAGATAAGTTCGTTTCCTCCGTTGTGCGGTATGCCAGACCCCTCCTGGTGAACAGGATCCCGTTTCGACCGTAGGCGGTTGAACAGAAGGCCGTTTCCTCTGTTCTGCGGTATGCCAGGCCTCGTTTTGGCTGTTCCATCCAAGCCTATTAGCTCCCGATGAACAGGACGCATTATGTTGCCTCCCGATGAACACGACACAGTTTCTCCGTTCCGACCCAGCCGGTTGGCTGCCGATGAATAGGACACCGTCGCTGCTCTCCGCTGCCTCTCCATGTACACGAGCCCTGGTCGTACATATGCACGAGTAGGCGTTCGAGACCCCTCCCGTATGTATGTACGTGCTCGTATTTACTTTCTTGCACTCTGGTTGTACGTACGTGTACACGATATTGACGGGACTGCGTGACATGCTACGTCCGCGCCTCTACTATGACACGTGCCCTTCCTTAGTCGGCTACTATTCATCACGGCAGCCTACAGACAGACCGATCAACCAGTATGTATGTACACATTCGCGACCAGACAGACAACCCTACGTACGGTTCAACCGGGTGGGTTCCAGCTGTCATGGAGGTAAGGAGGCACTTCCTTGCGTGCGAAGATATAGCTGGTGGGTCCCAACTGTCAGGGGGAGAATCATATTTTTTGCCCATTATATGGACGCACTTCCTTGCATGCGAAGATGTAGCTGGTGGGTCCCAACAGTTAGGAGGGAAACATTTTTTTTGAGAAATATGGTGGCCCATCCGGTGGGTCCCTGCTGTCAGGTGGAGGAATCATTATTTTGAGTGTAATAAGGAGGCACTTCCTTGCTACGGCCGCGGACCCAGCTGTCAGCCTCTTCACGTATAGTACTCTTCCGATGGAAGTCGTTTCTTGACCACATTGACCACGCTGCGCTGAGAGCACCAAGGCGGTAGATGACGGCAAGGCCTAGGAAGGGTACGACGCGAGGCTGTGGAAGACGCGGTAGTGGATGCCCACGCGGAGAGGAGTACGAGGGTTGACTGGTTTGGTTGTGGTGTGAGGCTGTCGTCACTGCAGAATAACAGGGGTTGTGGGTGAGTAGAGGGATGGCCTGGTCAGACGTTGGAGTAGGTTGGGGCGGTCAGGCCCATGCGGCAGCAGAGCCGGCCACGGGAGGGAGGAGTAGGCGGCACAACCGACGCTGGTTTGGGCGGCTGGAGCAAGAAGACCAGAGGTTGAAGAAGCACTACGGCCGTTGGATGGACATCGTACGGTCACTGCTGATAGAATCGTTTGTTCACTAAGTTGACAAAGCACTGCGTACGCGTCAACTTAGTAGGCCAATAGGTCAGCCTACGAGCTGGTGCGCCCCACATGCTGTTGGGGAACGTAGTATTTTAAAATTTTCCTACGATCACGCAAGATCTATCTACCAGATGCATAGCAACGAGAGGGGAGAGTGAGTCTACGTACCCTCGTAGACCGAAAGCGGAAGCGTTAGAACAACGCGGTTGATGTAGTCATACGTCTTCACGGCCCGACCGATCAAGCACCGAAACTACGGCACCTCCGAGTTCTAGCACACGTTCAGCTCGATGACGTCCCTCGAACTCCGATCCAGCCGAGTGTCGAGGGAGAGTTCCGTCAGCATGACGGTGTGGTGACGATCTTGATGTTCTACCGTCGCAGGGCTTCGCCTAAGCACCGCTACAATATTTATCGAGGAGAACTATGGTGGAGTGGGGCACCGCACACGGCTAAGAGATCAAGAGATCAATTGTTGTGTCTAGAGGTGCCCCCCTGCCCCCGTATATAAAGGAGGGAGGGAGAGGCCGGCCCTAGAGGGGGCGCACCAAGTGTGGGGAGTCCTACTAGGACTCCCAAGTCCTAGTAGGATTCCCCTTTCCTTTCCGGAGTAGGAGAGAAGGAAAGAGGGGGAGAGGGAGAAGGAAAAGGGGGCTGCACCCCTTGTCCAATTCGGACTAGAAGGGGGGTGCACGCCTCCTTCCTTTTGGCCTCTCTCCTCTATTCCCGTAACTCCCCGGTACTCCGAAAATACCCGAATCACTCGGAACCTTTCCGATGTCCGAATATAGTCGTCCAATATATCGATTTTTACGTCTTGACCATTTTGAGACTCCTCGTCATGTCCCCGATCTCATCCGGGACTCCGAACTCCTTCGGTACATCAAAACTCATAAACTCATAATAAAACTATCATCGAAACCTTAAGCGTGCGGACCCTACGGGTTCAAGAACTATGTAGACATGACCGAGACACGTCTCCGGTCAATAACCAATAGCGGAACCTGGATGCTCATATTGGCTCCCACATATTCTACGAAGATCTTTATCGGTCAAACCGCATAACAACATACATTGTTCCCTTTGTCATCGGTATGTTACATGCCCGAGATTCGATCGTCGGTATCTCAATACCTAGTTCAATCTCGTTACCAACAAGTCTCTTTACTCGTTTCGTAATACATCATCCCGCAACTAACTCATTAGCTGCAATGCTTGCAAGGCTTATAGTGATGTGCATTACCGAGTGGGCCCAGAGATACCTCTCCGACAATCGGAGTGACAAATCCTAATCTCGAAATACGCCAAGCCAACAAGTACCTTCGGAGACACCTGTAGAGTACCTTTATAATCACCCAGTTACGTTGTGACGCTTGGTAGCACACAAAGTGTTCCTCCGGTATTCGGGAGTTGCATAATCTCATAGTCATAGGAACATGTATAAGTCATGAAGAAAGCAATAGCAGTAAAACTTAAACGATCATAGTGCTAAGCTAACGGATGGGTCCTGTCCATCAGATCATTCTCCTAATGATGTGATCCCGTTGATCAAATGACAACTCATGTCTATGGCTAGGAAACATAACCATCTTTGATCAATGAGCTAGTCTAGTAGAGGCATACTAGGGACACTATGTTTTGTCTATGTATTCACACATGTATTAAGTTTCCGGTTAATACAATTCTAGCATGAATAATAAACATTTATCATGATATAAGGAAATAAATAATAACTTTATTATTGCCTCTAGGGCATATTTCCTTCAGTCTCCCACTTGCACTAGAGTCAATAATCTAGTTCACATCGCCATGTGATTTAACACCGATAGTTCACATCGTCATGTGATTAATACCCAAAGGGTTTACTAGAGTCAATAATCTAGTTCACATCGCTATGTGATTAACACCCAAAGAGTACTAAGGTGTGATCATGTTTTGCTTCGTGAGAGAAGTTTAGTCAACGGGTCTGTCACATTCAGATCCGTATGTATTTCGCAAATGTCTATGTGTCTACAATGCTCTGCATGGAGCTACTCTAACTAATTGCTCCCACTTTCAATACGCATCCAGATTGATACTTAGAGTCAGCTGGATTTAGTGTCAAAGCTTGCATCGGCGTAACCCTTTACGACGAACTCTTTATCACCTTCATAATCGAGAAACATTTCCTTAGTCATCCAGTTACTAAGGATAATTTTGACCGCTGTACAGTGATCTACTCCTGGATCAGTATTGTACCCTCTTGACAAACTCATGGCAAGGTACACAACATGTTTGGTACACAGCATGGCATACTTTATAGAACCTATGGCTGAGGCATAGGGAATGACTTTCATTCTCTCTATATTTTTCTATCGTGGTCTGGCTTTGAGTCTTACTCAACTTCACACCTTACAAGTCAGGTAAGAACTCCTTCTTTGACTGATCCATTTTGAACTACTTCAAAATCATATCAAGGTATGAACTCATCGAAAGTCTTATCAAGCGTCTTGATCTATCTCTATAGATCTTGATGCCCAATATGTAAGCAGCTTCACCAAGGTCTTTCTTTGAAAAACTCCTTTCAAACACTCCTTTATGCTTTCCAGAAAATTCTACATCATTTCCGATCGACAATATGTCATTCACATATACTTATCAGAAAGGTTGTAGTGCTCCCACTCACTTCTTGTAAATACAGGCTTCACCGCAAGTCTGTATAAATCTATATGCTTTAATCAACTTATCAAAGCGTATATTCCAACTCCGAGATGCTTGCACCAGTCCATAGATGGATCGCTGGAGCTTGCACATTTTGTTAGCACCTTTAGGATTGACAAAACCTTCTGATTGCATCATATACAAGTCTTCTTTAATAAATCCATTAAAGAATGCAGTTTTGTTATCCATTTGCCAGATTTCATAAAATGCGGCAATTGCTAACATGATTCGGACAGACTTAAGCATCACTACGGGTGAGAAAGTCTCATCGTAGTCAACTCCTTGAACTTGTTGAAAAACTTTCGCAACAAGTCGAGCTTTGTAAACAGTAACATTACTGTCAGTGTCAGTCTTCCTCTTGAAGATCCATTTATTTTCGATGGCTTGCCGACCATCGGGCAAGTCAACCAAAGTCCACACTTTGTTCTCATACATGGATCCCATCTCAGATTTCATGGTCTCAAGCCATTTTGCGGAATCTGGGCTCATCATGGCTTCCTCATAGTTCGTAGGTTCATCATGGTCCAGTAACATGACTTCCAGAACCGGGTTGCCATACCACTCTGGTGCGGAACGTACTCTGGTTGATCTACGAAGTTCAGCAGTAACTTGATCCGAAGTTTCATGATCATCATCATTAGCTTCCTCACTAATTGGTGTAGGAATCACTGGAACCAGTTTCTGTGATGTACTACTATCCAATTCGGGAGAAGGTACAATTACCTCATCAAGTTCCACTTTCCTCCCACTCACTTCTTTTGAGAGAAACTCCTTCTCTAGAAAGGATCCACTCTTAGCAACAAAGATCTTGCCTTCGGATCTGTGATAGAAGGTGTACCCAACAGTTTCTTTTGGGTATCCTATGAAGATTTACTTCTCCGATTTGGGTTCGAGCTTATCATGTTGAAACTTTTTCACATAAGCATCGCAGTCTCAAACTTAAAGAAATGACAACTTAGGTTTCTCGTCAAACCACAGTTCATACGGTGTCATCTCCATGGATTTAGATGGTGCCCTATTTAACGTGAATGTATCTGTCTCTAATGCATAACCCCAAAAGCGATAGTGGTAGATCGGTAAGAGACATCATCGATCGCACCATATCTAATAAAGTATGGTTATGACGTTCGGACACACCATTACACTATGGTGTTCTAGGTGGCGTGAGTAGTGAAATTATTTCACATTGTTTTTACTGAAGGCCAAACTTGCTAACTCAAATATTTTACCTCTACGATCATATCGTAGAAACTCTTATTTTCTTGTTACGATGATTCTCCACTTCGCTCTGAAATTCTTTGAACTTTTCAAATGTTTTAGACTTGTGCTTCATTAAGTAGATATACCCATATCTGCTCAAATCATTAGTGAAGGTCAGAAAATAACGATACCTGCCGCGAGCTTCAACACTCATTGGTCCGCATACATCTGTATGTATGATCTCCAACAAATCTGTTGCTCGCTCCATTGTTTCGGAGAACGGAGTTTTAGTCATCTTGCCCATGAGGCATGGTTCGCAAGCACCAAGTGATTCATAATCAAGTGATTCCAAAAGTCCATCACTATGGAGTCTCTTCATGCGCTTTACACCATTATGACCTAAACAGCAGTGCCACAAATAAGTTGCACTATCATTATTAACCTTGCATCTTTTGGCTTCAATATTATGAATATGTGTATCACCACGATCGAGATCGAACAAACTATTTTCATTGGGTGTATGACCACCGAAGGTTTTATTCATGTAAACAGAATAACAATTATTCTATGACTTTAAATGAATAACCGTATTGCAAGAAATATGATCAAATCATATTCATGCTCAACGCAAATGCCAAATAACATTTATTTAGGTTTTACACTAACCCCGAAAGTATAGGGAGTGTGCGATGATGATCATATCAATCTTGGAACCACTTCCAACACACATCGTCACTTCACCTTTAACTAGTCTTTGTTCATTCTGCAATTCTCGTTTCGAGTTACTAATTTTAGCAACTGAACCGGTATCAAATACCCAGGGGTTGCTATGAACACTAGTAAAGTACAGATCAATAATCTGTATATCAAAATATACCTTTGTTCACTTTGCCATCCTTCTTATCCGCCAAGTATCTAGGGCAGTTCCACTTCCAGTGACCATTTCCTTTGCAGTAGAAGCACTTTAGTTTCAGGCTTGAGTTTTAGCTTTGGGTTTCTTCACGGGAGTGACAACTTGCTTTTCATTCTTCTTGAAGTTCCCCTTCTATCCCTTTGCCCTTTACTTGAAACAAGTGGTCTTGTTAACCATCAACACTTGATGCTTTTTCATGATTTCTACCTTCGCCGACATCAGCACCGCGAAGAGCTCAGGAATTCCTTTCGTCATCCCTTGCATATTATAGTTCATCACGAAGTTCTACTAACTTGGTGATAGTGACTAGAGAACTTTGTCAATTACTATCTTATCTGGAAGATTAACTCCCACTTGATTCAAGTAATTGTAGTACCCAGACAATCTGAGCACATGCTCACTGGTTGAGCTATTCTCCTCCATCTTGTAGGCAAAGTACTGTCAAAAGTCTTATACCTCTCGACACGGGCATGAGTATGAAATACTAATTTCAACTCTTGGAACATCTTATATGCTCCGTGGCGTTCAAAACGTTTTTGAAGTCCCGGTTCTAAGCCGTAAAGCATGGTGCACTTAAACTATCAAGTAGTCATCATACCGAGCTTTTGTCAAAACGTTCATAACATCTACATCTGCTCCTGCAATAGGTATGTCACCTAGCGGTGCATCAAGGACATAATTCTCTGTGCAGCAATGAGGATAATCCTCAGATCACGGAACAATTCCGCATCATTGCTACTAACATCTTTCAACTTGGTTTTCTCTAGGAACATATAAAAAATAAACGGGGAGTAACATCGCGAGCTATTGATCTACAACATAGATATGCTAATACTACGAGGACTAAGTTCATGATAAATTAAAGTTCAATTTAATCATATTACTTAAGAACTCCCACTTAGATAGACATTCCTCTAGTCATCTAAATGATCACGTGATCCAAATCAACTAAACCATGTCCGATCATCACGTGAGATGGAGTAGTTTCAATGGTGAACATCTTATGTTGATCATATCTACTATATGACTCACGCTCGACCTTTCGGTCTCCAGTGTTCCGAGGCCCTATCTGCATATGCTAGGCTCGTCAAGTTTAACCCGAGTATTCTGCGTGTGCAAAACTGGCTTACACCCGTTGTATTTGAACGTAGAGCTTATCACACCCGATCATCACGTGGTGTCTCGGCACGACGAACTTTCGCAACGGTGCATACTCAGGGAGAACACTTATACCTTGAAATTTAGTAAGGGATCATCTTATAATGCTACCTTCGAACTAAGCAAAATAAGAAGCATAATAAGATAAACATCACATGCAATCAAAATATGTGACATGATATGGCCATCATCATCTTGTGCTTTTGATCTCCATCTCCAAAGCACCGTCATGATCACCTTCGTCACCGGCGCGACACCTTGATCTCCATCGTAGCATCGTTGTCGTCTCGCCAACTATTGCTTTTACGACTATCGCCACCGCTTAGTGATAAAGTAAAGCAATTACATGGCGATTGCATTTCATACAATAAAGCGACAACCATATGGCTCCTGCCAGTTGCCGATAACTTTACAAAACATGATCATTTCATACAAAACCGTATAACTCATCATGTCTTGACCATATCACATCACAACATGCCCTGCAAAAACAAGTTAGACATCCTCTACTTTGTTGTTGCAAGTTTTACGTGGCTGCTACGGGCTTAGCAAGAACCGTTCTTACCTACGCATACAAAACCACAACGATATTTCGTCAAGTATGTGCTGTTTTAACCTTCACAAGGACCGGGCGTAGCCACAATTGATTCAACTAAAGTTGGAGAAACTGACACCCGCCAGCCACCTGTGTGCGAAGCACGTCGGTAGAACCAGTCTCGCGTAAGCGTACGCGTAATGTCGGTCCGGGCCGCTTCATCCAATAATACCGCCGAATCAAAGTATGACATGCTGGTAAGCAGTATGACTAGTATCGTCCACAACTCACTTGTGTTCTACTCGTGCATATCATCTACGCATAGACCTGGCTCATGATGCCACTGTTGGGGAACGTAGTATTTTAAAATTTTCTTACGATCACGCAAGATCTATCTACCAGATGCATAGCAACGACAGGGGAGAGTCAGTCTACGTACCCTCGTAGACCGAAAGCGGAAGCGTTAGAACAACGCGGTTGATGTAGTCGTACGTCTTCACGGCCCGACCGATCAAGCACCGAAACTACGGCACCTCCGAGTTCTAGCACACGTTCAGCTCGATGACGTCCCTCGAACTCCGATCTAGCAAACTACGGCACCTCCGAGTTCTGTCAGCATGACGGTGTGGTGACGATCTTGATGTTCTACCGTCGCAGGGCTTCGCCTAAGCACCGCTACAATATTTATCGAGGAGAACTATGGTGGAGGGGGGCACCGCACACGGCTAAGAGATCAAGAGATCAATTGTTGTGTCTAGAGGTGCCCCCCTGCCCCCGTATATAAAGGAGGGAGGGAGAGGCCGGCCCTAGAGGGGGCGCACCAAGTGTGGGGAGTCCTACTAGGACTCCCAAGTCCTAGTAGGATTCCCCTTTCCTTTCCGGAGTAGGAGAGAAGGAAAGAGGGGGAGAGGGAGAAGGAAAAGGGGGCTGCACCCCTTGTCCAATTCGGACTAGAAGGGGGGTGCACGCCTCCTTCCTTTTGGCCTCTCTCCTCTATTCCCGTAACTCCCCGGTACTCCGAAAATACCCGAATCACTCGGAACCTTTCCGATGTCCGAATATAGTCGTCCAATATATCGATTTTTACGTCTTGACCATTTTGAGACTCCTCGTCATGTCCCCGATCTCATCCGGGACTCCGAACTCCTTCGGTACATCAAAACTCATAAACTCATGATAAAACTATCATCGAAACCTTAAGCGTGCGGACCCTACGGGTTTAAGAACTATGTAGACATGACCGAGACACGTCTCCGGTCAATAACCAATAGCGGAACCTGGATACTCATATTGGCTCCCACATATTCTACGAAGATCTTTATCGGTCAAACCGCATAACAACATACATTGTTCCCTTTGTCATCGGTATGTTACATGCCCGAGATTCGATCGTCGGTATCTCAATACCTAGTTCAATCTCGGTACCAACAAGTCTCTTTACTCGTTCCGTAATACATCATCCCGCAACTAACTCATTAGCTGCAATGCTTGCAAGGCTTATAATGATGTGCATTACCGAGTGGGCCCAGAGATACCTCTCCGACAATCGGAGTGACAAATCCTAATCTCGAAATACGCCAACCCAACAAGTACCTTCGGAGACACCTGTAGAGTACCTTTATAATCACCCAGTTACGTTGTGACGCTTGGTAGCACACAAAGTGTTCCTCCGGTATTCGGGAGTTGCATAATCTCATAGTCATAGGAACATGTATAAGTCATGAAGAAAGCAATAGCAGTAAAACTTAAACGATCATAGTGCTAAGCTAACGGATGGGTCCTGTCCATCAGATCATTCTCCTAATGATGTGATCCCGTTGATCAAATGACAACTCATGTCTATGGCTAGGAAACATAACCATCTTTGATCAATGAGCTAGTCTAGTAGAGGCATACTAGGGACACTATGTTTTGTCTATGTATTCACACATGTATTAAGTTTCCGGTTAATACAATTCTAGCATGAATAATAAACATTTATCATGATATAAGGAAATAAATAATAACTTTATTATTTCCTCTAGGGCATATTTCCTTCACATGCCAGTGGGTGGAATCATTTTTTCATGTAATAAGGAGACAGTTGCTTGCATGCTGCCATGGACCATGGGGTCCTTACTATCAGCCTCTCCACTTACATCCCTATTCCGATGGCTATCGTTTGTTGAATGTTGAGCACGCCGCGCCTAGGGCACCAACACGATGGACGACGGTGAGGCCTAGGAATGGAATGACCCGAAGCCGGCGAAGACACATCAGTGGATACCCACGCTGAGGAGAGTGTGACGGTTTACTGGTTCGGCTGCGGTGTGAGGCTGCCGTCGCAGGAGAATAACTGGAAGTCTGAGTGGGTAGAGGGATGGCCAGGCTAGCGGAGGGAGTAGGGTAGGCCGATGAAGCCTGCGTAGCATCACAGTCGGCCACAAGAGGAGGTAGCAGGCAGTCCCGCCGGCGCTGGTTTAGGCGGCTAGAGCAGGAAGATCAGGGATTGAAGAAGCACATCGGCCGTTGGATGGACATCCAACAGTCACTGCTGTTACAATCGTGTATTGACTGACAAAGCCTTGCGTAAACAAGTCAGCCTCGAAATCTGTGGCATGTACAACCCATTTGCTATTATTTTTATAATTTACTGCCCATTTGCTATCTCATATGGAATTATTTGCAGCCCATTTTCCATTTTTAGAATTGCTTCCTATTTTTTGGTCAGAGCCAGGGTTAGAAATTTGAACTAAAAATATGCGAAATTTAAAAAATTTGCATATTTTTACTATGGAACAAAATATTTTTAATCCAAAAATTAGTAGCAATACTAAAACAAATTTAAAAATAAAGTAGTACTATGTCATGTTAAAATCCAATGAAATATAAAATAGCAGTGAAGAACAAAAAAAAACTAATTTCCCATTTGCTATATTTTTTGGAATTTGTAACCCCTTTCATATTACGTTTAAGATATACTGCCCATACTCTTTGATCAAGTCGGAATTCGTGCCTCCTCGTCTTGACAGATTTGTAGCCCAGTAAGTCGGAGAAAAAAATTAGGCCAAGCTTGGGTATTCTTCAAAAAGAAATAGTGGGCTACGTGTTTTCCCGAAGAAAAAACTGCTAGGCTAGTCATGTTGTTAGACGGGCCACACATACCGCACAACCTAGTTTATAGCCTGCTCCTCTGAACAAATCCTTACAAAAAATAGTTGTGCAATTGTGTCCTTAATTGATTATACGTTGACAATGATGTGGGTCACGGATATCAGTAGGGTGGATTAGAGTAAAAAACGAGGGGTGCATCTGAGTAGTGAAAGAGGCGCTTGCTTGTGTTCGGGAGTGAACCTGGTGGGTATGTACTATCATACTCACAACTATAGTCCTCTTCCGATTCACTATGTTGACAGGGACGGACTGCGGCGCCGCGGTGAGCGCACCAAGGCGGAGGACGACGGCGAGGCCTCGAACGGGAATGAACAGGAGCAAGGGAACATGTTGCAGTATGGCCGTCGGCGAAGGGGAGTACGAGGGTTCACTGGTTCTCATGCGGGGTAGGCTGTTGCCGCCGGAGAAGAATAGGATGTCACGGGGAGTAAAGGGATGGCCTAGCCAGCATTTCAGGGTATGACAGGGCGGTGATGCGTTCACGGTAGCGCAACCAATCGTAGAAGACGGGAACAGGCGCTCCCGCCAGCGTAGGTTTGGTTTTGGCGGCTAGACCGGTCAGACCCCAAAAGTCATTATGCTGGATTATAAGAATTATTTTTATATGGCTAAAACTTATTATAAAATGCTGCGGAGAACCTTTTTCTTCCTGAGGTTTTTTTGGGACAATTTTCTTCTTGAGGTGTGCAGCCGAGCACATTCAGAAGCCCTAGGATAAAGTGGTGTCGCCAATGTGTTGGGCTGGGTTGGGCATTCTTATCAAAAAAAAATAATGGACCGGAACTATTTACGACGTTGACTAAGATTTACATGGGTCCGCTGGTTGCAGGAAGAAAATGGTGGGTGAAAAAAGACTGGTCGATATCTTTACAACTTTGCCTAAGAATAATATCGACTGAATTTAACGACACTCTCATAGGGAATAATATCCTCATGTTAAAATTTGACTTTTGAAATCATAATTTTAAAAGAACTGGTGCATGAGCATTTAGCTTTACTTATTTATTTACTTATTTATGTTTAGGGGACCATGAACATGTACCTGGGCCGGATTCATGTGAGAGCCTCCCTTCCAGTTAATTATGGGCTCCTATATTGGGCCTTCATCAGTGGGATGCATGTTATCCACAAGTGGAAAATGTGTTTCGTACGAAAAATAGTATGCGCTACGTACGGGGCACTAAAGGATCGGACCGTGCAACGACTTCCAAAACATTGTGGTTATCGTTCTAACAACACATTTATTCAACCAACAGATGAAATATACTACTGATTGTACATTGAGAACAGCAGCAGCAACCAGGGCTGGGGGTGCTATAGAAGCAGTAAGCAGGCCAGAAGAGTAAAGACGCAGCTCTCTTTTCCAAACTAAACATCGTCCATCATTACAAAAGGGCTACCATAAAAGAACAAGTGTATGCATCAAACTAAATAAAGATCCTACTACACCAAACGTACGCATCTAACTAACTGGCTCAGTTAGACGTTACTATTTATTAAGCCGTGGAGATTGGCTCACGACTTGAACCAGATGGGTGCCTGACGGGGGAAACTCCAGCCAACAGGTCGAAGTCTGATACTTGCGACCCTCTCTCCTGCTTTGGGCTGCAGAGCGTGGCGGCACATATCAGGGTATGGTGCATGGAGAGACGCATGGTACGCTGTGTACACATAGTTTTTCCTAGTGAATAGGACCGCACTGCCATGATGATCCTTACCGTTGGTTATCTCCTAGTTAATCGGATAATTCAGTCCGAGAAACAAAGAGCATGTACCAAGGCTACTTACCAGCCTCCGGTCAAAAATTCCCGAAGGCCCAGAGAAGCTGGGATCTTGCTCAAAGACCTTGCAGTGACCGTGATTGTATTCCGCGAAACAACACATCGAGTACGTGCAAATGATCATCAATCATTCGACGTCATCAGATTGAGCCAGGAACCACCTGCAACTGTCATGCCGATTTTCTTTGAAAGGTTCTGGGATTAGGAAGGGTAGGGACACCAGGCGGCCTAGAACATCATATCAAGTTGGGGTCAAATAAAAAAGGGCTCGTATTGTAGTCAATCTTAAGAACAACATGTTATGAGCATGAATATTTTTTCAGTAAATGTTGACAGTAATATAAGCAAGCCATCATGATATCATAGGAAAGTAACATACTACTGTAGCAGCCATTTGTACCCATGACTGGAGTAGGCCAACAATACGTCCAGCTATAGAAGGAGTCCACAGCGTAAATGAAGGCCTTGTGTTCAATGGCATCAGAGAACCATGGAGGATGTACGATCCTGCGATGGACGTGAAGATTTATCCACTTACCGCAGTGACCTATCAGATAGGTGAGACCGCGGTTTAAGAACACAATTAGCCCGAAGTCTTTATAATTCACAGATCTTGTGGGCACTTGGCAGATTACAACCTTGATCAAATCAAATTTGGTATCATGTTGGCTACTGTAAGATTCCGAGTATTCTTGGCCGCGGTGCCAAAGCAGTGCAGTGTTAATCGAAGGAAGCCGGATCAATTGCCAGGTGTAGACCTCCACGAACATCCAGATGACGTGACCGTCGACGATCACCATCCAAGACGTGTTCATGCCGACCCGGTACATACCGTTAATGTAGTTGAGGGTGACAAGGATCGGATCGCAGTCGAGGGGGTTGATGCTCGCCACCCTATGATCATTATGCCATGTGACATGCCATTTCTGAAGATCAGGCGGCATCAGCAAGCAGGGAGCTAGCTTAAAAAGCTCTGGCCTGAGGGCTTTGAGTAAACGGTATAGCCCTGACGAGCACGCGGCAAGCGGCATGGTACTGAGATTGTCCACACGCGAAACAATGAGCTTGATTACCTCTGTGGGGAGCGAATTCCAGCCACTCTTTCGGCGGACGCTGCTCAGTTTTGCCATTGTTAGTGCTTGGGTTTCGGAAGAGTGGGGAGGCGCCTAGCGGGGACGGAAGATTTGGACGATTATGTGCGGACGAGGATCAAAAAGCGAATATGTGATGTGGGAAGTGGACAGGTGATGATGACAACAACACGCCGCTTGACTTACAATACACATCCCAGCAGCGTAAGGTCATATCGATGCCAGACAACTAGCTTGAGTAATCATAGTAATGGTGCAATAAACTACAGTACCTACTACTATGACCTAGTAGTTTGCATATAGCGGAGTAGGAATCTGCTCTACTACTAGCACCGGAGGAGTAGTATATTTTAGAATAGTTATTACAAACTTCAATGCCCAAGCGTGGAACGACTACAAACCGCCATCGGTGCTAACTCCAATCCCTAGCAAACGTTTGCTGGGAGACCTGACACACTACAAAAAGACGCATCCGTTACATTTTGGCCCGGACGATTTTTTTTCTTGTCATGCTTATGACACTGTATGACGATAATTATGACAAAAACCCGCATCATCATAGATGTGGTGGGCTCCTACTTCTATGACAAAAAATCATGACAGAAAATGGGCTTTTTCGTCCTGGGATGGCCGGGGACGCACATGCATGACGTTCTTTGGGTCGTCCATGACGAAAAAAATCGTGGTAGTAGCGAGGGCGAGGAAAATTTCGGGGAGTTCCCGGTTACGGTGGGTGGTCGGGGCGGAGCGATGCATGGAGGTTTGAGCGTTTCTCTCGTACATGTCGCGTGTATGTGAGAGGTGTTGGGCTCTAACTGAATCTGAGCGAGGCTTCGCTTAATGAACCCGAGCGATTGCACTGGCTACGTTGCTGAACCCGAGCGGTCGATCCTTTGGCTGCTAACTGAACCTGAGCGATTCCTTCGCTACCGCTGCTAACTGAACCCGATAGATTGCCGCTGCTGCTTACTGAAGCCGATCGAACCAGCTGCTGCCTCTTGATGAACAATGAACGTGGGGTTGGTTGAACGAGTCGAGACGTACGTGGTTGGGGTCGGATGAATAGTTCCCGGTGGGGGTTGGATGGATAGGACCCCGTGGTAGTAGGCTGTTGCGGTTGCCGTTCGATGAACATGACCCCAAGATGAGGCCGCCACAGCCGAGGCATTGAGGTGGATGAACAGGACCCCGTGGAAGGCTGGTTGAACAGTAGACGATGGAGGGCTGGATGAACAGGACCCCGTGGAGGGCTGGATGAACAGTAGCCGATGGAGGCAGAGGAAGACGAGGTGGATGAACAGTGCATGTGGAGGCTGGAGGAAGTCGACGGTGGGTGAACAGTAGCCCGTGGAGTCCCATTTTGTGGTACGCCACTCCCCTCCCAATGAACAGGACCTCCGTTTCGACCGTAGCGCTCCAACACAAGTCTGTTTCCTCCGTTTTGCGGTACGCTAGACCCCTCCCGATGAACAGGATCCCGTTTCGACCGTAACCGGTCGAGGAGAAGGTCGTTTCCTCCGTTTTGCAGTATGCTAGACCCTTCCCGATGAACAAGACCACGTTTCAACCGTACGCGCTCCAACAGAAGACCGTTTCCCTCTGTTTTGTGGTACGCCACAGGTTTTGGCTGTTCCGTCCAAGCCGATTGCCTCCCGATGAACACGACGATGTTCCTCCGTTCCGACCCCGCCAGTTGGCTGCCGGTGAACACGACGCTGTTGCTGCCGTCTCCATATGTACGGGTTTGCATGACCGTACGTACGCGCGAGAACGCGTTCGAGACTCCGCCCGTATGTATGTAGGTAGCCATGTTTTTTGCCATGTGGCTGGACGTACATGTACATGATTTTGAAGGTATTGTACGTACGACAAGTGTCGCTCCTTACTCCGCCACAGTTCATCGCTGCAGAGAGACCGATCGACCGCTATGTACGTACACGTTCGCGACCAGACAGATAACACTACATACGCTTCCATCGGGTGGGTCCCAGCTGTCAGGGAGGACAAGGAGGAACTTCCTTGCATGCGAAGATATAGCTGACGGGTCCCAGCTATCAGGGGTGAATCATTTTTTTGCCCGTAATAAGGAGGCACTTCCTTGCGTGCGGTCGTTGACCCAACTGTGAGCCTCTCCACCATCCTCTTCCGATGGAAGTCGTTCCTTGACCACGTTGACCACGCTGCGCCAAGAGCATCAAGGCTGTGGACGACGGCGAGGCATAGTAAGGGATTGACCCGGAGCCGGGGGAGATGCGGCAGTTGAGTCGCAGCCGGAGAGGAGTACGACGTACGAGGGTTGACTGGTTCGGTGCGGCCTGTGTTGGGGATGGTTGCATAAAATCAAAAAAATTCCTACGCATCACCAAGATCTATCTATGGAGATTACTAGCAACGAGAGGGGAGTGCATCTTCGTACCTTTGAAGATTGCGATGCGGAAGCGTTGCAAGAACGCGATCGGTAGAGTCGTACACGAAGCGATTCAGATCGCGGCCGAATCCGATCTAAGCACCTAATAACGGTGCCTCCGCGTTCAACACACTTGCAGCCCGGTGACCTCTCCCGCGCCTTGATCTAGCAAGGAGAGAGGGAGAGGTTGGGGAAGACTCCGTCCAGCAGCAGCATGACGGCGTGGTGGTGATGGAGGAGCGTGGCAATCCTGCAGGGCTTCGCCAAGCACCGTGGGAGAGGAGGAGGACTTGGGAGAAGGGGAGGCCTGCGCCAGGGCTTGGGTGTGGCTGACCTCCCACCCCCCACATATATATAGGGGCAAGGGAGAGGGGGCCGGCCCCCTCAGATGAGATCTAAGGAGGGGGCGGCGGCCAGAGGGGGGTGCCTTGCCCCCCAAGGCAAGGGGAGCACCCCCCTTAGGGTTTCCCCAAAACCCTATGCGCATGGGCCCTAGGGGGGAGGTGCCCAGCCCACTTAGAGGCTGGTCCCTCTCCACATACAGCCCATAGGGCCCTCCGGGGTAGGTGGACCCTCCCGGGGGACCCCCGGAACCCCTTCGGTGGTCCCGGTACAATACCGGTAACCACCAAACCTTTCCGGCGACCGTATGATGACTTCCCATCAATGTTGGGGATATCGCTTATCGGGAACTTATCGGTCGACCCATGATAAGGGATAAATCGGCTAGTTTATCGGCATATCGGTCGATTTATCATCATATCGGCTGATTTATCGGCCGATTTATCTTATCAGTCAGACAACGGTAAGCGATAAATCGGCCGATTTATCGGCATATCGGAAGATATCTTGAACAGTGCTTCCCATATATAAATATTTACCTCTGGACCATTCCAGAACTCCTCGTGACGTCCGGGATCTCATCCGGGATGCCGAACAACATTTGGTAACCACGTACATCTATTCCCTATAACCCTAGCGTCATCGAACCTTAAGTGTGTAGACCCTACGGGTTCGGGAACCATGCGGACATGACCGAGACATCTCTCTGGCCAATAATAAGCAACGAGATATGGATACCCATGTTGGCTCCCACATGTTCCATGATGATCTCATCAGATGAACCACAATGTCAAGGATTCAATCAATCCCATATACGATTCCCTTTGTCTACCGGTATAGCAGTTTCCCGAGATTCGATCGTCGGTATACCGATACCTTGTTCAATCTCGTTATCGGCAAGTCTCTTTAATCATTTCGTAACACATCATCCCGTGACCAACCCCTTAGTCACATTGAGATCATAACGATGATGTCTTACCAAGTGGGCCGAGAGATACCTCTCCGTCATACGGAGTGACAAATCCAAGTCTCGGTTCGTGCCAACCCAACAGATGATTTCGAGGATACCCGTAGTGTACCTTTATAGCCACCTAGTTACATTGTGACGTTTGGCACACCCAAAGTATTCCTACGGTATCCGTTAGTTGCACAACCTCATGGTCTAAGGAACAAATACTTGACATTAGAAAAGCTTTAGCATACGAACTACACGATCTTGTGCTAGGCTTAGGATTGGGTCTTGTCCATCACATCATTCTCCTACTGATGTGATCCCGTTATCATTGACATCCAATGTCCATGGTCAGGAAACTGTAACCATCTATTGATCAACGAGCTAGTCAACTAGAGGCTTACTAGGGACATATTGTGGTCTATGTATTCACACATGCATTACTATTTCCGGATAATACAATTAAAGCATGAACAATAGGAAATTATCATGAACAAGGAAATATAATAATGATCATTTTATTATTGCCTCTAGGGCATATTTCCAACAGTCTCCCACTTGCACTAGAGTCAATAATCTAGTTACATTGTGATGAATCGAACACCCATAGAGTTCTGGTGTTGACCATGTTTCGCTCGTGGAAGAGGTTTAGTGAACGGATCTGCGACATTCGGATCCGTAGTACACCTGCCTTCTGATGACCTTAGACAAGTGCTCAGCGGCGACCGTCGTCGTGGCGGCGATACAAGCAGGAGCAGCCGCACCGAAACCATCAGCACCACTTGTCCGCATTCCCCCAATGTCAGCGCCACGCGATGGAATTTGGAGGCTATGTAGGGATTTGGGGGAAATGGGGAAACTGTGGAGATAAGCTAACGGTCGGGAACTACTTCACACACGATTTCTGCACCAACCCGTGTGAGAAGACAACGTAGGTTAACCGTATGTGATGTACTACCATGTCGATATAATTGAGTTACAGTGAGGCACTGTGTAAACAGCCGCTCTACGGATATCTGTCAAAAGAATAGCCGCTCTGCATATAGAGATGGCGGCGGCGGCCTAGGCTGCGGCTACCGGAGAAGAGGTCAATCCTCGGTCGGTGGGCGGTGGCGGCGTCATAGGAGGTTAATCCTCGGTCTACGGTGGGAGATAGGCGGAGCTCAACCATCGAGATTGAGGTCGGCGGCGGCGTGATTCGAGCACATCCATCGCGGTCGATGGCGGGATAGTGGACGTCGAACTTCTGGCAGCAGGCGTACTAAGCTTTGCTCCTCGACCCTACTGTCTCGGCGTGTCGTCGCATCGCGCTTCTCTATTTGCTGGGTGGAGGTCACCGCGCGGCTAATTAATTAAGGTAATCTTTTCGTGAGTGGCTTAATTAAGGTATTCAATTCCTAAGGGTAGTCTCTACGTGTAAATTAACTGGCCATTAATTTTTGTCATTGCACGTCAGGATAACATCATGGAGCGCCCTTGATACGTCCAAAACGTATCTATAATTTCTGCTTGCTCCATGCCTTTTTTGTGTGATATTGTTATGATATTTATGCACTTCCATACACTTTTGATCATATTTGGACTAACCTACTAATGGTTGCAAAAGTGCACAATGTTCTTGTTTTACACTTTATTGTGTAGGAATTACTTGGAAATTGACAAAAACGCAAAAGGAGTCGTATTGGAGTAGGACTCTGACTTTCCTGAAATCTGTCTGAGAACGTTTTTTAAAGATGGTCACGTTCTGGCCCGAACACGACGTCAAACGAAAAAATTCTAGTTGCGAAAGTTGTCGGGAATTTCGAGGCGATGCTTCTGGATATATAATTCATCCAAATCGGAGTCCAGACGGCCGAGTAAAGCCCGTTTTACTGAGGCCCAAAATCTGATGATGGGAATTCGAGAGTCTATATAAGGAGAGGAAACCTAGGTCACCAAGGGCCACGAAATTTCCTCCTCCCGAGCCGCCGTCTTGGAGGGGAGGACCAGCACCATTGCAGCACCATCCATAAGGAAGAAGGGGGGCCAAGGAGCCGCTGCCCCCTAGGGCCGCCGCCGTCCCGAGGGGCGCCGCCGTCGCCACGCCCCCAAGGGCCGCCGCCGCCGCCTCCGTGGCCGCCGCCGGCCGTCTCCTCCTCACCATGTCCATGTGTGAGTAGTCTTCTCCGGGGCCGAGGGCTCGTACGTGTAGCTATGTGGTTATCTCTCTCTCCCATGATGTGATATTCGTTGTGATCATGGGCTATGTTTATCTAGGGTGATCCCATGATATTTCCCCTTCCTCTATGTATTGGATTGATGTACTCACTTGTCTTTATCTAGTATAATCCCCGAGACCAAGGTGACAGCGGTCTATTGGACATGGATTAGAAAAATATTTTCATGAGTGATTTCCTCTCTTGTGTGTTGATTGAAGATTGAGAGTCTCTTGGTGCTAGTCTTTGACTATCCTTTAGATATGTTGTGGTGATTGTGGGACTCTCTTTGGATGGCCGCGGTGACATTGGGAAATCCTTAGATTGAGAACTACGAACTTTGAGGTGTGCTCTTGTAGCCCTACATAATTCTCGTCCTCTCTTGACCACGAAGGAATGACCTCCGGGTGCGTCTCCATTGCATGTTTTATGGGAAATATCATGTGATTCGATTATGTTAATGTTGTTGGGAGTTGCCACTAGTGAAAGTATGATCCCTAGGCCTTGTTTCCACCATTGCAATACCATTTGTGCTCACGTTTACCACTTTTTTGCTTGCTGCACTTTTTATTACAGATTTATATTACTTTGTTTTGACATCCATATCACTTGCCATTTAACATCTCTTCGCCGAACTAGTGCACCTATACATCTGACAAGTGTATTAGGTGTGTTGGGGACACAAGAGACTTTTTTTATTTTAGTTGCAGGGTTGCTTGAGAGAGACCATCTTCAACCTCTACTTCCCTGAGTTCGATAAACCTTAGGTCACCCACTTGAGGGAAATTGCTGCTGTCCTACAAACCTCTGCGCTTGGAGGCCCAACATAGTCTACAAGAGTAGAAGCGTGTGTAGACATCAAGCTATTTCTGGCGCCGTTGCCGGGGAAGTGAGTGCTTGAAGGTATATCTTTAGATCTTGCAATTAAATCTTTTTGTTTCTTGTTTTTATTTCACTAGTTATGTTTATGGAAAACCGCATTCTTAGTTCGTTGCTTGTGGGAAGACGCCCCACACCTGTGGTGGTTGCTCCTCCTCCTACTGAAATTGTGCCCTATAAAATACCGGCTGGTATTATCGATTATATTTTGGCTAATCGTTATGCAGGAGATAGACATCCCGGTGAACACTTGCTATATCTGTCACAACTATGTTCATTATTTAAGCTTGCAGGTGTATCAAGGGAGTTTGCCATGAGGAAATTGTTCGCCGTATCACTTTTAGATAAAGCTTCAGATTGGTATAAGCTTCTCGATAACTCGCACTTGCTTGATTGGCAAGAGCTTATGTCTCTCTTTTATACTAAGTTTTATCCTCTTCATGAAATTCATCGAGACAGGAACTATATCTATAACTTTAGGTCTCGTGATGGAGAGAGCGTAGCTCAAGCTTGGGGGAGACTGAAAATGTTAATGCTAAAATGTCCTAACCATGGGCTCCCCAAAGATGGTTATGTGGAGAGTAAGAGTACCTTTTTGCATGTGGATCATGGTAACAATGCTTTATGTGATGCTTATATTGTTGAGTTTATTCGTGATCCCACTGAAAATTATTATGAGAAGGGAACATATGCTTATAGATATTTCAATAATATTCAGTTCCCTCTCTTTATGTTGAAGGTTTTGAAGCTGCACTTGTTTTGTCTTCCTATGCTTATTGCTTTGTGCTTCAATGAATTATTCCATTGCAATATTCCTATGCATAGGAAGCATGTTAGGCTTAAATGTATTTGGTATTTGCTTCTTGATGCTCTCTTTTGTTCTTCAACTCTATTCCTACGAGAGCATCATTAAAGTCTTAAGCCTATCTTTATGGCTATAAAGAAAGAGCTCTAGGGAGACAACCCTTGTTATCTTTGCTTTCAGTTTTAGTGGTCTTGATGTTTGTTACTACTGTAGCAACATCATTGTATCTTTATTTTTCAGGTTTGTGCCAAGTTTAGCCTCTGATTGCAAGAAAGTTCAAAAGTTGTGACGTGTTGTCCAGGAAACAGATTCTGTCCTCGGACAGAAAAATTCGTATAAAATCACCAGATCATCTTTTTCGTCTGAATTTTTTCGACAGCGTGCTCTATACAATTGGCTTTCGGGCGTCTGTTCTGAGTTTTTTTATTTGAGTTGCAGAAGTGCCCCGAAAAAATTATTTACTACCTGCTGGTCTGTTTTTCACAGATTCTGTCCTGTTTTGCCTTTCCTTCATTTTGCAAACCTTGAGCTTGCTTTTTCTTTGCAAAAACCTTTTGGCAATCTTGAGAAACAGTAGACCTTCAAGAATATCTTTATTTACAGCAAGGAAAAATTATTCTATTAAGGGTACTAACCTCGCTAATCAGATTATGATGAGTTATGTATGAAGGGAGTTTTCAAGTGTGCGAGGGAAGATGATAAAAAGATTCAGGAGTGTCAAACGCTCAAGCTTGGGGATGCCCCCGTGCACCCCCAAGAAATATTCAAGAAGACTCAAGTGTCTAAGCTTGGGGATGCCCCCGTGCATCCCCATCTCCATCAACAATTATCAGTTCGTCTTTCGTTCCACTATATTTTTATCACTTCATGTGTTATGTGCTATGCTTGGAGCGTCTTGCTTTTAGTTTCCTTTTTAGTTTTCTTTAGCTTTGCTTGATTTTCATAACGAGTTGGAACTTAGCCTTCTTTGTGTGGGAGAGAAACACGCTCCACTTCAACCTAGAGCACAACATAGAATTTTCATGTCTATCTTTGTTGTGTATGTTCTTTGTCTTTCAATAGCTACTATCATGCTTAGCTCTTAGTTTTCATGTTTATCTTTTTAAAGAGCTTTTGTTTAGTTGGTCGCTGGAACTCTCTTTAGTTATCATGCTTATCTTGTTAAGAGAGTTGGCTTCTGTTGCACTGGTCGATATGTCTATGATAAAAATGCTATGTGCATAATGGTGCTTAGTAGTTCATGTTTTCTTATGGTTAGTCTCAAATAGCTGGGGGGTTCTGAATGTGTTATTGGAGTACCAACATGATTTGTTTGCCTATGATATGGTATGGTCTAGTGATATCTTCCTCCGAGAATTTGTTTTGATTGACTTGGCGTATGCTCAGGCATATTTAAGACTGTAAAGAAAGTCTATCAAGCCTTGATGATCTTTAATTTCTGAGTAGCGATATAACTTCCATGCCCGACTCAATGTTGCTTTGTCGCTCTGCATGATTATGACCGTCATTGCTCTTTTAGTTGGTCGCTCCCAGTCTTTTGCTAACCTTCGCCTGTACTAAGCGGACTAACTGCTTGTGCATCCAAAATCATTTAAACCAGTTATGCCATATGAGTCCACCATACCTTCCTATACATGGTATTTACCTGCCATTCCTAACGAAGACTTTCATGTACCATCTCGAAATTATTCAAAAAAAAAGCATTTCTCTTTTGTGCCTCTGTTTTAGCTAATGAGGAAGTAGTAGTTAATTCATGATCTTTTTAAGTTGGACAAGCTTCACCCCGGGATTGCATGTCTAATGTGCAAACCCATAATACGAGAAGGAACTGGCATAGAGTGCGCCCAGCTCATTAAAAAATATACAACAAACAAACCCTCCTTCACGCTTTGTTCATGAGAAATCAGAAAATTTTGGCAGTGATAAACAAAGGAGATTAAGAGGATGTGATCGTCCTCATTCGGGAGCCGTTCCTCGAAACTTGTCCAGCTCAAGAAGTAATTGAGTCATCTGCTAGCATTCGTTGACGAAACATGCATATACAAAAAATAATTATTACCTCTGTTTTTAAAACCAAGAGCTCTGGTACATGTTTAGTTTTTGTTTCCGACCACGGGTTTTCAACCTTGCCAACAAAAGCCACGGTTCGAGAGTCTCCACCTTCTTTAAAGCACCAACTACTGAGAGCATGATTGTCATTCTGAGTGTAATGTGCATTGTCCCAAAGTACCATTGTCTTTTGCATGATTATGATATCGTTTATTCTGAAATCATTGTATCTAGTCATCACTTAAACTTTGGAGGTGTCCCTGCATTTATGTTTTGCTTCACCAAAGGGGGCAAGCGAGGTATCACTTTGTCATGTTTGCACACCATGCTCACTACAAATCTATTGAGTATTTCAGTATCATATTGTAAAACTTTCAGTTCTTTGTGATATTCTCATGAGGAAACTTAATTACTACAGATTCATTATCTCAGTAAGCATTTGTCATGTGACTGTGAAAAGTTCTTATATGGTTAATAGCATGTCACCACAGAAATTATGCTTGTTACAATTTACCTACTCGAGGACGAGCAGGAATTAAGCTTGGGGATGTTGAGACGTCCAAAACGTATCTATAATTTCTGCTTGCTCCATGCCTTTTTTGTGTGATATTGCTATGATATTTATGCACTTCCATACACTTTTGATCATATTTAGACTAACCTACTAATTGTTGCAAAAGTGCACAATGTTCTTGTTTTACACTTTATTGTGTAGGAATTACTTGGAAATTGACAAAAACGCAAAAGGAGTCGTATTGGAGTAGGACTCTGACTTTCCTGAAATCTGTGTTTTTTAAAGATGGTCACGTTCCGGCCCGAAAACGACGTCAAACGGAAAAAGTCTAGTTGCAAAAGTTGTGGGGAATTTTGAGGCGATGCTTCTGAAAATAAAATTCGTCCAAATCGGAGTCCGGACGGCCGAGTAAAGCCCGTTTTACTGAGGCCCAAAATCTGATGACGGGAATCCGAGAGTCTATATAAAGAGAGGAAACCTAGGTCACCAAGGGCCACGAATTTTCCTCCTCCCGAGCCGCCGCCTTGGTGGGGAGGACCAGCACCATTGCAGCACCATCCACAAGGAAGAAGGGGGGCCAAGGAGCCGCTGCCCCCTAGGGCCGCCGCCGCCCAGAGGGCCGCCGCCGCCGCCGCGCCACCAAGGGCCGCCGCCGCCGCCTCCGTGGCTGCCGCCGGCCGTCTCCTCCTCGCGGGGCTGCACCTCTCCATCAACACCATCATCAACCTCCTCCTCACCATGTCCATGTGTGAGTAGTCTTCTCCAGGGCCGAGGGCTCATACGTGTAGCTATGTGGTTATCTCTCTCTCCCATGATGTGATCTTCGTTGTGATCATGAGCTATTGATGGGCCTCTAACCCCTCGTTGGTTACCCCAAGTGGAAGGTGTGAGATGCAGTGTTGTGGAAGTTTTTCCCTTAGCAAAGATGCCAAGGATCGAATCCCCAGAGACTCCTAGGTTCAACAAGTAGGTGTCAACTGCTAACGGCGCCAGATATTAGCAATCAACGTGGACCTGCACACAGATACAAATAACTTTGCTCCCAACGAGTCCAGAGAGGTTGTCAATCCCTCCGGCCTTGTAGTTCACAAAGGATTAAACACAAATGATAGTAGTGATAGATATTGTTTGCAATAGTAAGTAAAAGCGAAAAGTAAATAGCGGATGTGATCAATGATGGTAATATGGACCGGAGTCTCATGATGTTCACTAGTGATGTCTCTCTCCCAAAAGACGATAAAACAGCTATGTGAGGTAAACGAATTACAGCTGGGCAATTGACAGGACCACGAACACAAACCAATGCTGACTACATTGCAAGAAAGGTTGAGGTTCAAAGCATGGGCGGTATGCCAAAGTAAGTAGACCGAAATCCATCAATATCTACTACTAATCATCCACCTTGAGATACCTATCCAGAACATCTCGCTGGTATTAAGTTGCGAGCCCCACCCATAGTGTAAACTCAAAGCAACAGACAACTGCATTAAAAGAACTTTGCATAAAGTAAACAATACTTGCACCCGCGGGCACAAGCACCGTTGTTTTCCCCCTTGTGGCAACAGCACATCCCCTAGACTCATGTTTCTGTCACTCAAGCTAGTCATCGAGGGGCATGAACCCACAATCGAGCATAACGTTCCCTCTTGGAGTCACTACCTATTACTTGGCCAAAGCAATAAATAACAACGGAGAACATGCAAGAATTACTTATGAACATAAATATAAAAGAGGTAGATCAAATATATTACTCAATCACAATCTGAACATAATCTCATAATCCATCGGATCCCAGCAAACTCATCATAGCAACAGCATAAGGATTACATATGTGCCTCGATCATGTAGGGCAGCTCACGAGGACTAATTAGTGAAGCACAAGAACGGGAGGAGAACATCACATAGCTACTGGTCATGGACTCATGGTCCAAGGGAGACTACTCACAACTCATCCGGGAGGCGTCCATGGTGGTGGAGAGGCTCCCGATGATGATTCTCCCCTCCGGCAGGGTGCCGGGAAGAGTTCTCCTGGTGCTCCCGATCTTGGAAGCGGCGGCGGCGGCGGAACAGAGATGAGATCACGAAAAAGAGTTCCCGTCCCGAGGGTTTCGAAGGACGCTCTAAATATATGCCAAAGGGGGGCACCAGACTGGGCTCGGGGGGCCCAGGCGCCCCCCCGGCGTGGCCCAGGGGGGTCGCGCCGCCAGGGCGCTTTGGGCCCTGGTGCCCCCCCCCCCCGGCTGTACTTCGGGCGCAAGGTAGGTTCTGGAACGCTGATTTTTTATATAATTTTTCTGGATTTTTCCTGACAGTTCTCGTAATGTGAAAACCTGAAATACAAAAACAGCCGAAAACAGAAACTGGCACTGGGGTGCACTGGATTAGTAGGTTAGTCCAAATATGATCAAAAGTGTATGGAAGTGTATAAATATCATAGCAATATCACCCAAAAGTGGCATGGAGAAAGCAGAAATTATAGATACGTTTTGGACGTATCAACATCCCCAAGCTTAATTCCTGCTCTTCCTCGAGTAGGTAAATGATAACAAGAATAATTTCTGTGGTGACATGCTATTAACCATATAGGACTTTTTATAGTCATATGACAAAAGCTTACTGAGACAATGATTCTATAGTAATTAAGTTGCCTCATGAGAAAATCACAAAGGACTGAAAGTTTTACAACATGACATTGAAGCATCAAATAGATTTGCAATGAACATGATGTGCAAATATGATAAAGTGATATCTAGCTTGCCCCCTTTAGTGAAGCAAAACATAAATGCAGGGGCACCTTCAAGGTTTAAGTGATGACTAGATACAATGATTTCAAAATAAACGATATCACAATCATGCAAAAGACAATGCTACTTTGGAACAATGCACATTACACTTAGAATGACAATCATCCTCTCAGTAGTTGGTGCTTGAAGGAAGAAGGTGGAGACTCAACATAAAAGTAAAAGAATGGTTATGTGCTAGAGCTTTTTATTTTTATTTTGAAAACATAGAAGCAATTTTGTCAACGGTAGTAGTACTTCATATGTGTCATGCATAAGACATCCTATAAGTTGCAAGCCTCATGCATCGAATACCAATAGTGCTCGCACCTTGTCCTAATTAGCTCGGATTTCCATGGGTTATCATTGCATTACATATGTTTCAACCAAGTGTCACAAAGGGGTACCTCTATGCCACCTGTACAAAGGTCCAAGGAGATAAATCGCATTTGATTTCTCGTTTTTGATAGATCTCAACTTGAGGACATCCATACCGGGACAACATAGAAAATAGATGATGGACTCCTCTTTAATGCTTAAGCATATTCTCATAAGAGATTGAGGATTAATGTCCAAGCTAAAACTTCCACCATGATACATGGCTTTGGTTGGCGGCCCAATGTTCTTCTCTAACAATATGCATACTCATTCAACCCATGGCAAACCACCCTTACTTCAGACAAGACGAACATGCATAGCAACTCACATGATATTCAACAAAAGTGTGACAGTTGATGGCGTCCCCAGAAACATGGTTACCGCTCAGCAAGCAACTTATAAGAAATAAGATACATAGGCAACATATTCTTTACCACAATAGTTTTTAAGCTACTTTCCCATGAGCTATGTATTGCAAAGTTAGTCTTCTTAGTACAGGTGGAGGTTAGCAAAAGACTGGGAGCGACCAACTAAGAGAGCAATGACGGTCATAATCATGCAGAGCGACAAAGCAACATTGAATCAGGCATGGAAGTTATATCGCTACTCAGAAATAAAAGATCATCAAGGCTTGACAGACTTTCTTTACAGTCTTAAATATGCGTGAGCATACACCAAGTCAATCAAAATAAATTCTCGAAGGAAGATATTACTAAACCCTACCACATCATAGGCAAACAAATCAAGTTGGTATTCCAATAACACATTGGAAATCCCCCAGCTATTTGAGACTAACCATAAGAAAACCTGAACTACTAAGCGCCATTATGCACGTAGCATCTTTATCATAGACATATCAACCAATGCAACGGAAGAAAACTCTCTTAATACGATAAGCATGATAATTAAAGAGAGTTCAAGCAACCAACTAAACAAAAGCTCTTTGAAAAGATAAGCATGAATACTTAGAGCAAAGCATGATAGTAGCTATTAAAAGACAAAGAACACACACAGCAAAGATATACATGAAAATTCTATGTTATGTTCTAGGTAGAAGTGGAGCGTGTTTCTCTCCCACATAAAGAACGCTGAGTTCCGACTCGTTATGAAAAACTAAAAAGAAAACTAAAAGCAAGACGCTCCAAGCATAGCACATAACACATGAAGTGATAAAAATATAGCGGAACGAAAGACGAACTGATAATGTTGATGGAGAAGGGGATGCACGGGGGCATCCCCAAGCTTAGACGCTTGAGTCTCCTTGAATATTTCTTGGGGGTGCACGGGGGCATTGAAGGAAATATGCCCTAGAGGCAATAATAAAGTTGTTATTTATATTTCCTTATATCATGATAAATGTTTATTATTCATGCTAGAATTGTATTAACCGGAAACTTAGTACATGTGTGAATACATAGACAAAACAGAGTGTCCCTAGTATGCCTCTACTAGACTAGCTCATTGATCAAAGATGGTTATGTTTCCTAACCATAGACATGAGTTGTCATTTGATCAACGGGATCACATCATTAGGAGAATGATGTGATGGACAAGACCCATCCGTTAGCATAGCACTATGATCGTTTAGTTTTACTGCTATTGCTTTCTTCATGACTTATACATGTTCCTATGACTATGAGATTATGCAACTCCCGAATACCGTAGGAACACCTTGTGTGCTATCAAACGTCACAACGTAACTGGGTGATCATAAAGATGCTCTACAGGTGTCTTCGAAAGTATTCGTGGTGTTGGCATAGATCAAGATTAGGATTTGTCACTCCGAGTGTCGGAGAGGTATCTCTGGGCCCTCTCGGTAACACACATCACAATAAGCCTTGCAAGCAAAAGACTAATGAGTTAGTCACGAGATGATGTGTTACGGAATGAGTAAAGAGACTTGCCGGTAACGAGATTGAACTAGGTATAGAGATACTGACGATCGAATCTCGGGCAAGTAACATATCGTTTGACAAAAGGAACAACGTATGTTGTTATGCGGTTCTGACCGATAAAAGATCTTCATAGAATATGTAGGAGCCAATATGAACATCCAGGTTCCGCTATTGGTTATTGACCGGAGACGAGTCTCGGTCATGTCTACATAGTTCTCGAACCCGTAGGGTCCGCACGCTTAACGTTTGATGACGATCGGTATTATGAGTTTATGAGTATTGATGTACCGAAGGTAGTTCGGAGTCCCGGATGAGATCACGGACATGACGAGGAGTCTCGGAATGTCCGAGACATAAATATTGATATATTGGACAACTATATTCGGACACCGGAAGTGTTCCGGAAAAGTTTCGAATTTATCGGGATTGCCGGAGGGGGTTACCGAAACCCCCTACGAGAGGGGATGGTCCATAGTGGGCCTAAAGGGAAAGAGAGAGGCAGCCCATAGGGCTGGCCGGCGCCCCCACCTAGGGTTCCTAGTTGGACTAGGATTGGGGGGGGCGCCACCTCTCCTATTCCTTTCCCCCTTCCTTCTTTTGGTGAATCCTACTAGGAATAGGATTGCAATCCTATTCCTAGTAGGAGTCCACTCCCTAGCCGCACCAGGAAGGGCCGGCCGGCCTCCCCCCTTGCTCCTTTATATACGGGGGCAGGGGGGCACCCAAAGACACACAAGTTGAATTGTTTTAGCCGTGTGCGGTGCCCCCCTCCACAGAATCACACCTCGGTCATACTGTCGCAGAGCTTAGGCGAAGCCCTGCGCCGGTGAACACATCATATCCGTCACCACGCCTGTGTGCTGACGAAACTCTCCCGTGAAGCTCAACTGGATCAAGAGCTCGTGGGACGTCATCAAGCTGAGCGTGTGCTGAACGCGAAGGTGCTGTACGTTCGGTGCTTGATCGGTTGGATCGCGAAGAAGTTCGACAACATCAACCGCGTCACTTGACGCTTCCGCTCCCGGTCTACGAAGGTACGTAGACACACTCTTCACTCTCGTTTCTATGCATCTGGTAGATAGATCTTGCGTGATCGTAGGAAAATATTAAAATACTACGTTCCCCATCAAGCATCCCCAAGCTTGAGCGCTTGACACTCCTGAATCTTTTTATCATCTTCCCTCGCACACTTGAAAACTCCCTTCATACATAACTCATCATAATCTGATTAGCGAGGTTAGTACCCTGAATAAAATAATTGTTCCTTGCTGGTAATAAAGATATTCTTGAAGTTCTACTGTTTCTCAAGATTGCCAAAAGGTTTTTGCAAAGAAAAAGCAAGCTCTTGATTTGCAAAATGAAGGAAAGGCAAAACAGGACAGAATTTGTGAAAACAGAACAGCAGGTAGTAATTGATTTGTTCGGGGCACTTCTGCAACTCTAATCAAAGAACTCAGAACAGATGCACGAAAGACAATTATATAGAGAACGCTGTCGAAAAAATTCAGACCAAAAAGATGATATGGTGATTTTATACGAATTTTTCTATCCAAGGACAGAATCTGTTTCCTGGACAGCACCTCACAACTTTTGAACTTTCTAGCAATCAGAGGCTATACTTGGCACAAATATGAAAAGCAAAGATACAATGATGATGCTACTGTAGTAAACAACATCAAGACACAACAAAAGCAAAATATAAAAATTTATTCATGTGGGCTGCCTCCCAAAAGCGCTTTCTTTTATGCCTTTAAGCTAGGCATAATGCATAGAGATCAAGTTTTATCAAGAGTAAAAGAATAGCTAGCCCGTACAACGGACTCAAAAGGTAACTTGATCTTCTTTCGAGGGAAGTGTTCCATCCCTTTCTTGAGAGGAAACTGAAATTTTATTTTACCCTCTTTCATGTCAATGATAGCACCAACGGTGCGTAAAAAGGGATGTCCCAAAATAATTGGACATGAAGGATCACATTCAATATCCATAATAGTAAAATCAATGGGAACATAATTATCATTAACAACGATAAGAACATCGTCGATCCTCCCCAAAGGTTTCTTTATGGAAGAATCAACGAGACGAACACCAAAAGAACAAGAATCATAAGGTTTCAATTTAAGCATATCATATATTCTTTTGGGCATAACAGAGGTACTAGCTCCAACATCACATAATGCATAGCAAGAGAAGTCATTCAACTTAATTTTTATCATAGGATCCCAACCATCTTCTAGCTTTCTAGGTATGGAGGCTTCTACTCTAAGTTTCTCCTCCCTATCTTTGATGAGAGCATTAGTGATATGCTCCGTAAAGGCAAGGTTAAGCGTGCTAGTGCGGGGGTCTCTAGACATCTTGTCAAGGAAATCAATAACTTCGGTAAGAGTGCAATTATCATAATCAAGGTCACGAGCATCAAGTAAAGTGGTAGTGGTGTCCTTTAGGTTCACTTGTTTGGTAGTTTCTATAATCATAGCATCACCATTAATAGGTCCATTGGGACCAGGAGTACATTGGGTGCTAAGAGTTTGGATATCCTCAACAACTTGGATAGTAGCAACAGTGTGGTGGGTAGGAACGCTCTTAATTCTATCTTCTTCCTCCCTTTCTCTAGCCCATCTTTCTTTAAGTTTAGCCATCATCCTAATGTTTTCATTAATTTGCACTTGAGTAGCATTTATAGGAGTGACGTCCCTCTCCTCAAGAGGAGAAGTTTTAATTTTTAGCAATTTTACCTCATTGGCTAAATGGTCTACCTTAAAAGAAAGATCATCTAGTTTATGTAGTTTTTCTTCTACACTCTTATTAATGGCTTTTTGGGTAGTGATGAAATCTTTAAGCATAGTCTCTAGTTCAGTAGTGGAGTTCTTGGTGATAGGATAAGCATTGTTGTTCCCATAAGAATTAGACGGGAACGGTCTAGGATTGTTACCAAAGTTAGTCCTATAAGCATTGTTGTTAAAACTGTTTCTAGAGATAAAGTTCACATCTACTTGTTCTTGAGCAATCAAAGAATTTAAAGGAACATCACGAGGATCAACAGAAGATTGCTTCGAAAGTAGAGACATGATCAAGTCAACTTTTTCATTTAAGGAGGAAATCTCCTCGACAGAGTTTACCTTCCTACCTGTTGGAGCGTGTTCGGTGTGCCATTGGGAATAGTTGCTCATCATCTCATCGAGAAGCTTTGTGGCAGCACCAAGTGTAGTTGACATAAAAGTTCCTCCCGCGGCCGAATCTAACAAGTTCCGCGAGGTAAAGTTCAAGCCTGCATAAAAAGTTTGGATAACCATCCAAGTAGTCAAACCATGAGTAGGGCAGTTCTTGATAAGAGATTTCATACGTTCCCAAGCTTGGGAAACGTGTTCATTATCCAATTGTTTAAAATTCATTATGTTACTTCTCAGTTGGATAATTTTAGCAGGTGGATGGTATTTTCCGATAAAAGCATCTTTGCACTTGTCCCATGAATCTATGCTATTTCTAGGCAAAGACTGAAACCAAATTTTAGCTCCTCCTCTCAAGGAGAAAGGAAAAAGCTTAAGCTTAACAATATTACCATCTATTGCATGGTACTTTTGCATATCACAAAGTTCAACAAAGTTGTTTAAGTGTAAAGCAACATCATCTCCAGCACTGGAGAATTGATCTTTCATGACTAAGTTTAGTAAAGCAGGTTTAATTTCATATGAAGGTGCTGAAGTGGCAGGTGTAGTGATAGGTGTGCTGATAAAGTCATCGTTGTTGTGACTAGTGAAGTCACACAACTTGGTGTTCTCGGTGGAACCCATAGTAGCAAGCAAGCAAGATAACTATTTTTGTTATTTTCGATAAAAGGTACTAAAGCAAAAACTGAAAGGTAAACTAACAAGACTAAAAAGCAAAGGTAAAAGATAGCGTGCAACTCCCCTATCCTGAAGAGTGGAGTCCCTGGCAACGGCGCCAAAAAACTCCTTGATGGGCCTCTAACCCCTCGTTGGTTACCCCAAGTGGAAGGTGTGAGATGCAGTGTTGTGGAAGTTTTTCCCTTAGCAAAGATGCCAAGGATCGAATCCCCAGAGACTCCTAGGTTCAACAAGTAGGTGTCAACTTCTGACGGCGCCAGATATTAGCAATCAACATGGACCTGCACACAGATACAAATAACTTTGCTCCCAACGAGTACAGAGAGGTTGTCAATCCCTCCGGCCTTGTAGTTCACAAAGGATTAAACACAAATGATAGTAGTGATAGATAATGTTTGCAATAGTAAGTAAAAGCGAAAAGTAAATAGCGGATGTGATCAATGATGGTAATATGGACCGGAGTCTCATGATGTTCACTAGTGATGTCTCTCTCCCAAAAGACGATAAAACAGCTATGTGAGGTAAACGAATTACAGCTGGGCAATTGACAGGACCACGAACGCAAACCAATGCTGACTACATTGCAAGAAAGGTTGAGGTTCAAAGCATGGGCGGTACGCCAAAGTAAGTAGACCGAAATCCATCAATATCTACTACTAGTCATCCACCTTGAGATATCTATCCAGAACATCTCGCTGGTATTAAGTTGCGAGCCCCACCCATAGTGTAAACTCAAAGCAACAGACAACTGCGTTAAAAGAACTTTGCGTAAAGTAAACAATCCTTGCACCCGCGGGCACAAGCACCGTTGTTTTCCCCCTTGTGGCAACAGCACATCCCCTAGACTCATGTTTCTGTCACTCAAGCTAGTCATCGAGGGGCATGAACCCACAATCGAGCATAACGTTCCCTCTTGGAGTCACTACCTATTACTTGGCCAAAGCAATAAATAACAACGGAGAACATGCAAGAATTACTTATGAACATAAATATAAAAGAGGTAGATCAAATATATTACTCAATCACAATCTGAACATAATCTCATAATCCATCGGATCCCAGCAAACTCATCATAGCAACAGCATAAGGATTACATATGTGCCTCGATCATGTAGGGCAGCTCACGAGGACTAATTAGTGAAGCACAAGAACGGGAGGAGAACATCACATAGCTACTGGTCATGGACTCATGGTCCAAGGGAGACTACTCACAACTCATCCGGGAGGCGTCCATGGTGGTGGAGAGGCTCCTGATGATGATCCTCCCCTCCGGCAGGGTGCCGGGAAGAGTTCTCCTGGTGCTTCCGATCTTGGAAGCGGCGGCGGCGGCGGAACAGAGATGAGATCGCGAAAAAGAGTTCCCGTCCCGAGGGTTTCGAAGGACGCTCTAAATATATGCCAAAGGGGGGCACCAGACGGGGCTCAGGGGGCCCAGGCGCCCCCCGGCGTGGCCCAGGGGGGAGGCGCCGCCAGGGCGCCTTGGGCCCTGGTGCCCCCCCCCCCCCGGCTGTACTTCTGGCGCAAGGTAGGTTCTGGAACGCTGATTTTTTATATAATTTTTCTGGATTTTTCCTGACAGTTCTCGTAATGTGAAAACCTGAAATACAAAAACAGCCGAAAACAGAAACTGGCACTGGGGTGCACTGGATTAGTAGGTTAGTCCAAATATGATCAAAAGTGTATGGAAGTGTATAAATATCAGAGCAATATCACCCAAAAGTGGCATGGAGCAAGCAGAAATTATAGATACGTTTTGGACGTATCAGCTATGTTAATCTAGGGTGATCCCATGATATTTCCCCTTTCTCTATGTATAGGATTGATGTACTCACTTGTCTTTATCTAGTATAATCCCCGAGACCAAGGTGACAGCGGTCTATTGGACATGGATTAGAAAAATATTTTCATGAGTGATTTCCTCTCTTGTGTGTTGATTGAAGATTGAGAGTCTCTTGGTGCTTGTCTTTGACTATCCTTTAGATATGTTGTGGTGATTGTGGGACTCTCTTTGGATGGCCGCGGTGACATTGGGAAATCCTTAGATTGAGAACTACGAACTTTGAGGTGTGCTTTTGTAGCCCTACATAATTCTCGTCCTCTCTTGACCACGAAGGAATGACCTTCGGGTGCGTCTCCATTGCATGTTTTATGGGAAATATAATGTGATTCGATTATGTTAATGTTGTTGGGAGTTGCCACTAGTGAAAGTATGATCCCTAGGCCTTGTTTCCACCATTGCAATACCATTTGTGCTCACGTTTACCACTTGTTTGCTTGCTGCACTTTTTATTACAGATTTATATTACTTTGTTTTGCCATGCATATCACTTGCCATTTAACATCTCTTCGCCGAACTAGTGCACCTATACATCTGACAAGTGTATTAGGTGTGTTGGGGACACAAGAGACTTCTTGTATTTTAGTTGCAGGGTTGCTTGAGAGAGACCATCTTCAACCTCTACTTCCCTGAGTTCGATAAACCTTAGGTCACCCACTTGAGGGAAATTGCTGCTGTCCTACAAACCTCTGCGCTTGGAGGCCCAACATAGTCTACAAGAGTAGAAGCGTGTGTAGACATCAGCCCTCGGTAATTATGAAAATAAAACCCTGTGATTTATGCACGCATCTTTGGGCAGCACTTAATCCGTGTTTTAATGTTGTTGTTTTGTTTTTAATTACCATCCGTGTGCTGCAGATGGAATGATCTCAATGGATGAAGAATCGGAAAACTGCAGGGTTTATAAGTGGCATGACAGAGTTCATGAATTTGGATGAAAGTAACAAGAGGAGAATTGGTGATGCGGATTACATCCCGTGTCCATGTACTGATTGTACCAATACAGAGTCTCATGAAGTTACAGATGTCTAGATGCACTTAGTCTCTAGGGTATTCATGGATGAATATACATGTTGGACCAGACACGGTGAAGAGGAGGTCATGGATGAAGATACCTAGGGCAGCAAGATGCCAAACCCAGATCAGTGTCACATGGATGTTGAATCTAACATTGGGGCAGAGGCGTCAAGCTACCAATGGAACACCGGAGAGCCGAAATGCCCACTAGAAAACCAAGACGTCGACGCAGATGACGACGATCTTGATATGCCAGATTTTGCTGCTATGATTGCAGATTTCGAGGGCCCAAAAAAGGATATGATTGGGTACAAGGATCTACCAACCATTGTTGCGGACTCCAAGAAAGAATTGTATCCAGGTTGCAAAAAGAAATATTCTAAGTTGAGTGCCACCCTAGCGCTTCTCATATTTAAAGCAGCAAACAATCTATCAAACAAGGGCTTCACGGAGATGTTAGGCCTCTTCAAAGAAATTCTTCCAGAAGATAATGTGCTCCCCAGAAGCATGAATGAAGCGAAGAAAATTGTTTGCCCATTGGAACTTGAAGTACAGAAGATACACGCTTGTGTGAATGATTGTATATTGTACCGTGGTGAGTACAAAGATTTGCGTGCTTGTCCCACATGCAAGCATGCACGATACAAGCGCAGGAGAGCAAAGGAGAAGTACAAATTGGATGACGAGATCAAGACAGGAATCTCGTTCAAGGTTGTTTGGTACTTGCCTTTAATTCCAATGTTGAGGCGTTTGTTTGCAAACCCTAAAGATGCAAAGAGGTTACGGTGGCATCATGATGCGTGAATTGCGGATAAGTATATGAGGCACCCGAAAGATGGGGCTCAATGGGAATTAGTTGACAACAAGTTTGGAAAATTTGCCAAGGATCCTAGAAGTATAAGGCTCGGGGAGTGTACTGACGGGATGAATCCTTTTGGCGATATGAGCACCAAACACAGCACATGGCCGGTGCTTCTATGCATATATAACCTAGCTCCTTGATTGTGTATGAAGAAAAAAATACATTATAATGTCAATGATTATCCAAGGCCCGAAGCAACCTGGAATTGACATCGACATTTACTTTTAGCTACTGGTAGAAGAACTACTGACAATGTCGATAGATGCGCCGGCTGTAAAATGTTATGACGCTTACAAAAAGGGGATTTACGATCTACATGCGATGCTGGTGCACACCATTCAAGATATAACAGCATTAGGCAACACATCGAGGCAGGAAACAAAGGGAGATCTAGGGTGTGTCACATGCATGGATAGGACAGCTAGCAGAAGATTCCCAACTCGCTCAAAACCGTGTATTTGCATCATCGTAGGTTTTTACGGAAAACTCACCCATACCGAAAGATAAAATCTGAATTTGATGGTACGGCAGAGGCAGGTGTGGGCCCAAGACCCTATGAAGGGGAGGTGGTCCACAACATGGCTAAAAAATTAATGTTGTGCTTGGCAAGAACCACCATTTTATGGTGAAACAAACACCCAAGGGTCAAGTGTTTAAGAAGAAATTGGTGTTCTAGAAATTAACTTACTGGGAGATTCTACGTGTACATCACTTCATCGATGTCATGCACGTATAGAAGAACGTATGTGAAAACATCCTTGGTACTCTGCTCAAGATTAAAGGTAAAAGAAAGGATGGTGACGGTTCACGGCTCAATATGCTTGCTGATCAATCAAAACGCAAGAGTGAAGCAGAAGATGATGACAAATTCATCAAAGCTCACGAGAGTTACAATTTTAGTACAAAATAAGCAACACAATTTTTCACCTATTTGTTGTCAGTTAAGACACCCTCTTCCTACTGCGCAAACATCAGAAGTCTCGTGGATGTGAGCTCAGGTAAAATGAAGTTGGGACACATGAAGTCACATGATTGCCACCTAATGTTGACACAAATCCTCCCGGTGGCCATCAAGAATCTGATGGACAAAGATATAAGAAGCACACTCATTAACCTCTGTGATTTCTTCAACCAGCTATGGTAGAAAGTTGTAGATCCTGAAGACTTGGATCGTATGCAAGATGATATTGCAAGAATATTGTCCAACCTAGAGATATTGTTCCCACCGTCATTCTTTGATGTCATGGTCCATCTCACTGTGCACCTTGTCGACGACATAATGTATTGTGGTCCTGTGTTTCTTCGCAACATGTATCCCTTCGAGTGGTTCATGGGAATGCTAAAGCGCTTTTGTCGGAACTGAAACCATCCAGAGGCAAGAATCCTACAAGGTTATAACGTGGAGGAGGTGGTTGAGTTTGCACTGAATACATGAAACAAAGACCTATAGATTTTCCCCTCTCTCCCCACGAGGGAAGGCTGAAAGGTAAACCGGTCCTTGCTGGCACACAAATGGCTGCACCCGGAGAATTGGCAGAGAAAGCCCATTTGACGGCACTGCTTAACAACCCAGTTGTCAGTGCTTATGCCGAAGAACACTTGGTGGAGATACGCCAAAGCTTCTTACCAATGGTGCCTTCATCAGATGTGGAGATGAAGGAGCACACTAGGAACTACGCCGAATGGCTGAAGAATTGTTTGACACAAGGATCCATCGATGACATTGCTACGTGGTTGGCACAAAAAGCCATCACCTACGGTGTTGACGTACCAAGCATATGACATAAATGGATACACGTTCTACACTGAGGAACGTCATTAGAAGACCTCATATCAGAACAGTGTTGGTCAAATAGAATGCATGACTGTAGATGAAGCTGATAAAAGGGTATACTATGGAACCATCAAAGAGGTTTGGGAGCTTGACTATGTGAAAGTTAAGGTGGCATTATTCAGGTGCGCATGGATCCCTTTTGGTCATGTAAAGGTTGATGATTACAGGAAGACCTATGTTAACAGGACAACGATGGCATATCACGCAGACCCGTTCATTCTTGCTAGCGATGCTACCCAGATTTTCTTTGTGGAAGATCCTTTGCATAAGAACTGTCATGTAGTGATGCATGGGAAGAGAAGGGTACTGGGTGTCAACGATGTTGCCGATGAGGACGAGTACGATGAATTTGATGAGTTGCACAACATTGATGTAATGACTTTTGGCGGTGTGTTTGTTGGGATCTGATGAATATTGAGTTTATGATCAGATTTGCCTTGATTTAATATCCAATCTTGATTATTATAGCCTTGTATTTCTTCTCCAATATTTGTTTTTCTGGCCAACTTGATCTATTTATCTTGCAATATGAAGAGGTGCTTTGTAATGGGTTCGACCTTGCGGTGTTCTTTCCCAGTGACAGAAGGGGCAGCAAGGCACGCATGTATCGTTGCTATTAAGGATAAAAAGATGGGGTCTATTCCTACATGAATAGATCTTGTCTACATTATGTCATCGTTCTTATTGCATTACTCCGTTTTCCCATGAACTTAATACACTAAATGGATGTTGGATAGCGGTCGATGTGTGGAGTAATAGTAGTAAATGCAGGCAGGAGTCCGTCTACTAATCTTGGACATGATGCCTATATACATGATCATTGTCTTGGATATCGTCATAATTATATGCTTTTCTATCAATTGCCCAACAGTAATTTGTCTACCCATCGCATGCTATTTTTCTCGAGAGAAGCCACTATTGAAATCTACGGCCCCCGGGTCTATTTTACTATCATATACTTTCTGATCCATATTGCTATTTGCCTTATCTTTTATTTGCTTCTTTTATTTTCACATCTATATTATCAAAAACCCAAAAATACCTTGCTGTATTTTATTTCCTTTTATTTGCATCTATCAATCTACTACAATTTTATCATATCCTTACATCACTTATTGGCATCGCTACCCGAAAGGGATTGACAACCCCTTTTACGCGTCGGGTTGCAAGTGGTAGTTATTTGTGTGCAGGTGTTGTTTACGTAGTGTTGGGTGGTTCTCCTACTAGTTTGATAACCTTGGTCTCATCACTGAGGGAAATACCTTACCGTTGATGTGCTGCATCCTCCCTTATTCCTTGGGGAAACACCGACGCATCTAAGTGACATCAAATCCTCAGAAGGAGATAGCAGGAGAGAGCGAGGCCCGGGCGGCACTAGCAGTGGTGGTAGGTGCGGTACTACCACTCGCGAGCAGTACTACCGCACACGATTAGTCTGTAAATGCATTGTCATCAATCACCAAAACCACTTAGAGAGAGACATGCCCTAACAACGAATTTTTTATATCATGCCCACCCCGGACATGATTCAGGGTGCGGCCGTGCGTATGGCGCACCGACACGGCAATGGCTCCAAACGTATATGGGCTACCCCATTGCCAGCCCAAACAGAGAGTGTAAGTGCATCTAGTGCCATCCTAGTTCGTTTTGGAGTATTGACGACAAACATGGTTGGGGGACTAATGTGTTTGTGAGAATTGCAGGATAACACAAGTAGTAGTCCCTAACTGATTCTTTTTACCTACCAGAGATGACCCATAAAAATGTGTGAAGACATTGAAGACAATGGTAGTTTGTGAAGACATTCACTTGAAGATAATGACTCATGAAGACATTCACTTGAAGACTATGAAATGCGAAGACATAGTTTCTTTTGTAGTTCCTTTTCTTCTTTGTTGAGTCATAGGAACCACCGTACTGTTAAGTGGGGTCCAAGTGAACATAGTTAGATAACTGAGGTGATGCTCAACCAAAATCCTATGTCTTCGAGCGAAGACAAAGAGAGCAAATCTTATCCAGAGTTGGATGAGTCAGCTTTGCTTGGAGCTCAAGCAAAGTTGTCTCGTGTGTTTGAAATCCGACCGTTGAACACGTGTGAGTTCCTTAGTGACCAAGGGTCATTTCGGACATATCATGCCGGGTTGCCTGCTGGCTATAAATAACCCACCCCCTACACCATAAATTGGTGGCTGCTCAGAGTTAGTGCACGGCTTTTGTCGCTTGAGAGCAACCCACCTCCGAAGCCTTTGAGAGAAACATCCTTGCGAGGACAAAGCCCAAAACACCCAGAGCCAAAGAGTGTTAGGCATCACTGAAGTCTGTCTGTCTGTGTGATCTGAAGACTTGTTACACTTGAAGACTGTGCATTCTCCATCCGGTTAGGCGCCGCATTCTGAGCATGCAAGAGTGATTGTGGATTGCCAATGAACGAAGTCTGTGAAGGTTGGGAAGTCTACCTTGAAGAATTAGCAGAGTGATTGGGCGAGTATTGTGTGTCCTTAGCTCAAGGGGAATAAGGTGAAGACACGGTCTTCTGAGTTCAATCTTAGCCTCCCTAACCAGATGTATAGTTGTCACAGCAACTGGAACTGGTCTACCAAATTTCTATCATCCCAAAGCTACTGGTTCTATCTTCCAACTTATTTACATTTTCAGTTTTTCTTTGTGAAGTCATTGCTTCCTTACCGGATCTAATTGACTTCACTGTGTGAAGACTGTTACATGTTTGGCTTCATTCTGTCTTCCATTCTAATCCATACTACCTAGCTGCTGTTAGTCTTCGTACTTTCTCTATATTGCTTACTTGACTATGGCTTGTCTAGTGTAGTTTATCTTCCGCTGCATATCAATAGGTTCATTCCATCTGTTTGTCTTCGAAGATTTCGTGTATTGAAGACTTTCATAAAAATCGCCTATTCACCCCCCTCTAGTCGATAACTAGCACTTTCAATTGGTATTAGAGCAAGGTGCTCCCTTGTTCTGTGTGATTCGGTTTAACCACCTGGAGTTTTAGCTATGTCGACTGCAGGGATAATCAAAGTCTCCTCTGTGTGCCCCGTCTTCAATGGGACTGATTACCCCTACTTGAAGAATAAGATGCGCATGCATCTTAAAGCTATCTACAATGATCTCCGGTATGTCGTCAAGACTGGTGTGCCCAAGGCAGGTGAAGGTGTCACCCCTGGTGATGTCAAGAAATTCGCACAATTGGACTCAACCGCCAAGAACATCATCTATGGTCATCTGACCATAGAACGGTATGGACGTGTGAGTGCACTGGAATCCGACAAGCTAGTATGGGACTGGCTGTCCAAGGTCAACGAAGGCGTCTCAACTCGGAGAGACTAGAGTATTGACGTAATTTGCAATCTCTTCAATCGCTTCAAGAGAAATGCCAATGAAAATTTCCAGCTCACATTTGATCGCCTCACTGATATCACCAATGAACTACACTCCGTTGGCGCCACCGAAATCACCAAGCATGAAGTTGTGAAGAGGCTATTGAGGTCTCTTGACAGTTCATTTGACACCTTGGCACTAATGATTCAAGAACGACCTGACTTCAAGAGTCTTGATCCGTCTAACATACTTGAGAGGGTCAATACACATGAGTTCCGGCTATCTAAGAAGAGAGATATCTATGGCCCCAACTATGGTCGATCCCGAGCCTTGAAGGCAAAAGTTGTGTGCTCATCTGAAGAAGACTCTGACTGCAGTTCTGATGATCCTGAAGACATTGGCGGAGAACTGGCAATGCTTGTGAGGAAGTTTCAAAGGTTCTACAAGAAAAAAAAATTGGGAAAGACTTCGAGATCTAGCTCAAGAAACGATGAGGCTTCCTCTCATGACTACAAGAAGAGAATATGCCACAAGTGCAAGAAGCCTGGCCACTACATATCTGAATGTCCTCAATGGGACAATGAATCCAAGAAAAAAAAGAGCAAGGAATATGATTATGATGATAACAAGAAGAAGAAATCTTCTAAGTCTTCTTCCAGGTCTTCATCAAGGTCTTCGTCTTACAAGAAGAGTTCATCTGGCAAGGCTCGTGTGTTTATTGCCAAGGAAATGGATTCATAGGAGGAGTCTGCTTCTGAGGAGGCAGAGGTGGAGTCTGACTCAGGCGTGGCTAGCCTGGCTCTAGCTTCAGCATTGGTCGCCAAGTCCATCTTCAACACTGAAGACAATGGTCACACCGCCGATGCTGAAACTAATGACGAGGACGACTCTGCTCCAACCTACTGCTTCATGGCACGTGGTGCAAAGGTAAACTCACGCGATGCCTACTTTCAAACCTCCAGTGAAGATGACTCTGAATGTGAATCCAAACCCACCTATAAAACCCTTGCTAAAATTGCAACTGAACAACAAAATGCTATGGAACATATTCAAAAGTTGCTAGACAAAAGTGATGATCTGTTGGACGCGGAAATGAATCGAACTCAATCCTTAATTGAAGACATAAAAATCTTCATGTCAAGTACACTGATCTTGATAGTCGTCATGAAACCCTCTCAGCAACTCAAGTGAAGCTTTCCTATGATTATGGTCAAAGGAAGCAATATCTAGAGAAACTGAGAGCATCTCATGAAGATCTTCAAAAGGAGAACGGTTCACTACTCGCTCAACAGATCAGTTCCGCTCAGGAAGACTTTGTGCCACCTTGTGTCAAATGTCTTGAGTGTGACAATGCTGTCTCTGTTGTTGAATGCTCTAATGCTTCTGAAGTTGCAATATCTTCAACTTTGATGTGGTAACTAACCCCTCTGCTGAGGAAACCACTACTATTGCTGATGAGAATTCTAGGTTGAAGACATTGCTTGAAACATGCATGTACAAAAGCCTAAAAGGGCATCATACACTATGCGATGTTCTCATGAAACAAATTCTAAACCAAAACCCTAGGAAAGAGGGTGTTGGTTTCGAGAGGAAAATGAATGTTGATGGTTCGAACTGGAAGCTTGAGTAGTACCCCGAAACCGCATGGGTTGCTGCAAAGGGCCCACCAGTAGATCCATCTACCTTATCTGGCTTCACTTGTACTAACCCTATTGTCATGGATGAGTCATTTGACTCAAACTATAAACTATTCAACGATCAGAACATTAAAGTGTTTGCCAAGTTCATTGGAACTAACTGCAGGAATGGGTCACCTATGAAGAAGATCTGGGTTCCGAAATGTCTTCTCGAAAGGCTTCCAGTGAATGTCATCATGACACCACCTGGGAAGAAGACAAATCTAGACCAAAGGCTTAATACAGACATAGGACCTCACAAGGTCACCCTAATGCAAATGTTTTGCAGGGTGATTATCATCAGACTTGTGAATATGAGCATGTCTCATCTAACCGCTATGTTCATAAAACAAAGAATTTCTCTGCATATTCATATGAGTATTATTCACCTCCTGCAAAGCTATTTGCTCGGGCTCCCAAGCCAAAGTTCTCAGATGCTGCACATAGACTTATTGCTTCTAAGCCACCCCTAAAGATGTGGGTGGTTACGAAGAATTAACTTCTCTTGCAGGGAAAGGTCTCCAGCAGGAAATCAAAGACTTCATACGCCAATGCTGGGGACCTAAAACATCTTGTGGGACGCAAGATAAAATGCCAAAATGGTCTTACCATGTATTTCGTCCCATGGTTTATTGACAAGCTTCCTGTCATGCTAAACAAGGACCTTAACTTTGATAGCATGCTTGTTTGACAAATGTTTATGCTTCACATTTCCCTTTGTGAAGCCTATCCCGCTAACTGCACTGTAGGGTACGACACCGGAAGCTACTAAGTGGATAATTGACAGTGAATGCACAAACCACATGACTGGTGATCGACGTCTTCTCATGGATTCAACCCTACGTCCTTCTACTAAGAGCCACATCACATTCGCTAACACTGGTAAAAGCAAGGTATTGGGTCTAGGTAGAGTTGCTATCCCAAAGGATCAACACATGGATAAAGTGATGCTTGTTGAATCTCTTGGATACAACTTAATGTTAGTCTTAATTCTATGTGATCTAAACATAATTGTGATATATATGGAAAATATTATTGCCTTGTACTTATGGAATCTGACAAGTCTCTAGTCTTCGACGGATATCGAAGAGGTGATCTGTATATGGTAGATTTCTCCGTAGGACCACAACTCGCTGTATGTCTTCTTGCAAAAGATTCAGAGTGTTGGCTTTGGCATCGAAGGCTAGGACATGTGGGCATGAGGAACTTGCACACTCTCGTGAAGAAGAAGCATGTCATAGGCATCGAGCGCATCAAGTTCAAGAAGGACCATCTATGTGGGGCTTGTGAAGTTGGGAAGATAACAAGGGCCAAGCATCCCTCAAAGACAATCATGACTCCATCACGTCCCTTCGAGCTCCTTCAGATGGACTTATTTGACCCTACTCACTGAAGAAAATATGCCTTAGAGGCAATAATAAAGTTGTTATTTGTATTTCCTTATATCATGATAAATGTTTATTATTCATGCTAGAATTGTATTAACTGGAAACATAATACATGTGTGAATATATAGACAAATAAGTGTCACTACTATGACTCTACTTGACTAGCTCGTTGAATCAAAGATGGTTATGTTTCCTAGCCATAGACATGAGTTGTCATTTGATTAACGGGATCACATCATTGGTGAATGATGTGATTGACTTGACCCATTCCCTTAGCTTAGCACTTGATCGTTTAGTTTTACTGCTATTGATTTCTTCATGACTTATACATGTTCCTATGACTATGAGATTATGCAACTCCCGAATACCGGAGGAACACTTTGTGTGCTACCGAACGTCACAATGTAACTGGGTGATTATAAAGGTGCTCTACAGGTGTCCCCAATGGTATTTGTTGAGTTGGCACAAATCGAGATTAGGATTTGTCACTCCGATTGTTGGAGAGGTATCTCTGGGCCCTCTCAGTAATGCTCATCACTATAAGCCTTGCAAGCAATGTGACTACTGCGTTAGTTGTGGGATGATGCATTATGGAACGAGTAAAGAGACTTTTCGGTAACGAGATTGAACTAGGTATGGTGATACCGACGATCGAATCTCAGGCAAGTAACATACCGATGACAAAGGGAACAACGTATGTTGTTATGCAGTTTAACCGATAAAGATCTTCGTAAAATATGTAGGAACCAATATGAGCATCCAGGTTCCGCTATTGGTTATTGAGCGAAGATGAGTCTAGGTCATGTCTACATAGTTCTCGAACCTGTAGGGTCCGCATGCTTAACGATCGGTATTATGAGTTTATGTGTTTTGATGCACCGAAGGTAGTTCTAAGTCCCGGATGAGATCGGGGACATGACGAGGAGTCTCAAAATGGTCGATACGTAAAGATCGATATATTGGACGACTATATTCGGACATCGAAAAGGTTCCGAGTGATTCGGGTATTTTTCAGAGTACCGGAGAGTTACGAGAATTCGCTGGGGAGTATATGGCCCTTATTGGGCTTTAGGGGAAAGAGAGAGAGAGGAGGCTGCGATTGCCCCCAAGGCTTAGTCTGAATTGGACTAGGGGGATGGGCAGCGCCCCCTCCTTCCTTCACTTCTATTTTCCCTTTCTTTCTCTCCTACTCCTACTATGTGGAAGGGCTCCTAGTTCTACTAGGAAAGGGGGAATCCTACTCCCGATGGGAGTAGGACACCCCTAGGGCGCGCCATAGAGAGGGCAGGCTCTCCCCCTCCTCCACTCCTTTATATACGGGGGTGGGGGCACCCCATGGACACAGAAGTTGATCATTGATCTTTTAGCAGTGTGCGGTGCCCCCCCCCCCCTCCACAGAAACACACCTTGGTCATATCGTTGCGGTGCTTAGGCGAGGCCCTACGTCGGTAACTTCATCATCATCGTCATCACGCTGTCGTGCTGACGGAACCCTCCCTCGAAGCTCTACTGGATCATGAGTTTGTGGGACGTCACCGAGCAGAACGTGTGCAGGTCACGGACACTACAACAGGACCCCACCTATAGCAACGCTTTTTTCCGTATCTATAAGTGCATATATGCGTTGTTAGTGTCTGTACCAATGGTTTAGCATGCGTAGCCTTATCCAGTGTTGCTAGCGCATAATGCAACGCTTATACTACCGCTGGTAAAAGGGACCGTTGCAAGAGTACAACACATAAAACCGACTTCACAACACTATTATACGTTGGTGCTTAATATACAGGAATCCAAATCTCATTGCTTGGCAACAGAGAATTTGCAACGCTTAAAGCGTTATTATATATATAATGTGATGATAGTTATGTATATCAAATGAGGATAAAAAATAAGAGAATATATTCACAAGAGGAAGAAATCATATATTGGATAAAACTGTTGGATTACAATTGTGGATATTATAGGAGAACCGTCATCCAGATGTGATGCATAATCTAAATATTTTTCTTGACAGAAAAACTTAAACAAAAATTCTTCCATCAATATCCCTACAACTTGAACTAAAAGCTAACCGAGGAACAACATTCAACAGGAACAACATCCCTACAACTGAACTAATCCTGAAAGCATCCACCATCATCATCACCATTGCAGTATACTTGCCATGCACCCATATAATCATCCATATATCTTTTGAATCTGCAAAGAAAATAAAAAAATGAAGTGTTAACACACAATGCATTGACATGATGCAAGTATTGATAGAGGAAAGATATTAGACGCCTACAAAGGTTGAAGGTCATGCAATATTTTTCTGAATGCATTACCGAGGGTATTGCCTTTTTCATGACTCACTGCCAAATCTTCAGTTTTCAAAAGTGCCACATCGACATGCACTACCCAGAATCCATTTGTAATTTGAGCACCATCAAGATTAAATTTGGGACCACAGCTTACAACTATAGCAAAAGCTACGTACCTGTTATGATTATGAAAAGATACCGGCACAAGTGTTAGTTGTCATTGATGACTGATCTAGACGCCACAATATACGACACAGCCTGCAGAATAACATGGCTCAATAAAATTATGTGCACATTAGCCTATGTGTTGTTGTGCATTCAAGGGCAATGTGAGTGACAATACCACTTCTCTTCTCTCTAGTTAGTTAGCAAACTGAAAGAAAACGGTTTTACTCATCTGAAACTGAACAAAAACATTTTGCTCTAGTTGGTTTCAGTCATCCAACAGGAAAGAGACAAACCTACAGGTGCTCACAGCGCTTTGAAACAAACCTACAGCCCCAAATCATCTGAATCAAATTTACATGGTCATCAGCAGCCTATAGATCCATTGCTAATTCTGTACACCTATAGTCAAACTGTTTTGTGTGAACCAACTGATTTATTTATCCACTGAAACCTACAGCCCCAAATCCTATAAATTTGCATGGACATCAGCATAGATACTAGCACCGCTCAATGGCCGTGGACACAACGAGTAGTAGCATGGTAGGGAGAGGGAGAGAGTATACCTTCCATGGCATCGTCCATGACATGTTCCACGAACTCCACTTGCTCCATGGCAACCACCTACATGGAGTTGGTGCGTGCGGCTGTAAAACCAAAGGAAAAAGGTTACATGTATATTCCTCAAGAACAGCGCAACACAAGTAAACCTTCATCAAGTTCCATTCTTTCTTAATAAAAGAAGAGCAAGATATATTCCTCCCGTTCTATGTGTCCAAGTTACTGCCTTGGCAACTTTACATGTCGCTCAATGAATTTATCCCCGAGTTAGTTAGACTACTCATCAACCCATGCGTTTCCATGGGCTAGACAATTTCAGTTTGCCATATTTAACTCGAATACTTTTATGTAAGAGAAATATATTATTACCATCAACTAAAAAAACATACTTTGACAAATTGAGAAATATTACATGTGTACTGTGTTGGTTTCCATGTGGCTGAAATAATTTTATTTTAATAAAGGCATTTACACATACTATTTATCATTCCTATAAATAAAGTTTCCAAATTATAATTTAAATGAAAAAGTCACGGATCCGGGGTTAGTAAATATACAGAGGATATTGGTCAATATTGTTATTTCCATTAATTACATAGCAGAAGTCTATATCTCGTGTGCTCCTAAAATTAGCTGTCTAGAAACCCCACATGGATCCCATGCTTTAGTGAGTTCGGTTAAAGAAAACAAAACCACACTTTCAAGTTAACAACAAAAAACTAAAGCTAATGTACATATATATGCAAAGCTTCATTAAGAACTTTTTTCTGAAATAAACACGTACATCACTCAAATCCTCTACATAAGAAACATATCAAATGATTATGATAAGCCACCTATAAACATCAAAGTGAAATGGCTGGCTGGGGCAGCAGTGCAGCACTACTGTTTGGAACTTTGATTATCTGGTGCTGCTGGAGGCGATCAGAGCTGCAGACCACCTCAACGAAATGCGTTCACTACCTACAACACAATCGAGTCAAGAGGAGTACTCATCGATACACGCGTACCATTTGTTTCTTGATAAAACAACAATGATCAAGTCGATTGCATAGTTTTTCTTCTGTTATGAGCTTAAAGGATGGAGACTAGAACAAGAATTGACAGCCTCACCGCCGAAGACGCGTGCGGCCACCTAATATGCTCCTAATTGCCCCACATGAACCATCTTTATATTGATTTAGTAATCAGCCTAAAAGAATATATGTTGGACTTTTGCATGGCCGGGATTGATTTGAAGCCACTCTGCTCCTGATGTGGCACGAACCAGAGCAGAGAGGAGGAGTGGACCAACTCACCTGAAGGAGGAGGAAGCTCCATGACTGCTTCGTCCCGAGCAACAACAAGGCTGTCCACTGGCCGTTGCTCCCTGCACGTCTAAACGAGTAGAGAAGAGAAAGGCGGAGGTTAGAGAAAGGCGGGGAGAGGGGACGAATCTAGGGGAGGGGGTGCACTCACCGGACGAGAGGAGGACGACATGGCCACCGGCGACGGAGTTGACGCCCGAAACCCTAGCCATGGGGGAGGACTGGTTGCGGGTGGGCTTTGGTGGCCATGAGCACCGGATCTAGCCGGATGAGAGGACACCGTAGTGTGAGGGGACCTTGAGCTGTGCTTCGCGGTGGCAGAATTTGCCGGCCGTCGCCTGATTCAGCCGCCACATGTGGCGCAGCGAGGAGCTGCGTGCAGAGAGAGATGGGACACGAGTGGGATGGGTGGGTGGGGATGCGGCGGATCCGGCAGCCTCTGGAGTTGCAAGGTGGGAGGAGCCGAGGTGGGGAGAGGGGTTGCCGGCAGCGAGGTGGGTCGGAGGGAGAGGATGTGGTGGTTGGCAGCGATTTGAGAGAGATTAGGGGAATCGGGGGGCGGGGGGGGCTCTCTCTCTCTCCTTTATCTGTTTATTTATTTTTTCCTTATATATGTACCGGGCCAGATCTGCAAATCTGCAACGCATATGGTACAACCTTTATATTCGTATCTATTGTTAATTTTACAACGTATAGTCAAAATGTTGTAGAAATTATGTTGCTTTACAGGGGTTATCCTTGTAGTGGGAGGTGCCGTACATTCGGTACTAGGATCGGTCGATCGTGAAGATGTACTACTACATCAACCGCATTATCATAATGCTTTTGCTTACAGTCTACGTGGCTACGTGGACGACACTCTCCCCTTTCGGTGCTATACATCACCATGATCTTGCGTGTGCGTAGGGAAAATTTTGAAATACACGTTCTACAACAGTGTATCAGAGCCAGGTTTATGCGTAGATGTTATATGCACAAGTAGAACACAAGTGAGTTGTGGACGATACTAGTCATACTGCTTACCAGCATGTCATACTTTGATTCGGAGGTATTGTTGGATGAAGCGACCCGGACCAACATTACGCGTACGCTTACGCGAGACCGGTTCTACCGACGTGCTTCGCACACAGGTGGCTGGCGGGTGTCAGTTTCTCCAACTTTAGTTGAATCGAGTATGGCTACGCCCGGTCCTTGTGAAGGTTAAAACAACACATACTTGACAAAATATCATTGTGGTTTTGATTTGTAGGTAAGAACGGTTCTTTCTCAGCCCGTAGCAGCCACGTAAAACTTGCAACAACAAAGTAGAGGACGTCTAACTTGTTTTCGTAGGGCATGTTGTGATGTGATATGGTCAAGACGTGATGAGTTATACGTTATCGTATGAGATGCTCATGTTTTGTAACCGAGTTATCGGCAACTGGCAGGAGCCATATGGTTGTCGCTTTATTGTATGAAATGCAATCGCCATGTAATTGCTTTACTTTATCTCTAAGCGGTAGCGATAGTCGTAGAAGCAATAGTTGGCGAGACGACAACGATGCTACGATGGAGATCAAGGTGTCGCGCCGGTGATGATGGTGATCATGACAGTGCTTTGGAGATGGAGATCAAAGGCACAAGATGATGATGGCCATATCATATCACTTATATTGATTGCATGTGATGTTTATCTTTTATGCATCTTTTTTTTCTTAGATTGGCGGTAGCATTATAAGATGATCTCTCACTAAAATTCAAAGGTATAAGTGTTCTCCCTGAGTATGCACCGTTGCGAAAGGTCGTCGTCCCGAGACACCACGTGATGATCGGGTGTGATAAGCTCTACGTTCAAATACAACGGGTGTAAGACAGTTTTGCACATGCAGAATACTCGGTTTAAAGTTGACGAGCCTAGCATATGCAGATATGGCCTTCGAACACCGGAGATCGAAAGGTCGAGCGTGAATCATATAGTAGATATGATCAACATAAGATGTTCACCATTGAAAACTACTCCATCTCACATGATGATCGGACATGGTTTAGTTGATATGGATCACGTGATCACCTAGATTATTAGAGAGATGTGTGTCTAAGTGGGAGTTCTTAAGTAATTTGATTAATTGAACTATAATTTATCATGAACTTAGTCCTGGTAGTATTAGCATATCTATGTTGTAGATCAATAGCTCGCGATATACCTCCCCGTCTATTTTTATATGTTCCTGGAGAAATTGAAATATGTTAGTAGCAATGATGCGGACTTGGTCCATGATCTGAGGATTTTTCCTCATTGCTTCACAGAAGTATTATGTCCTTAATGCAACGTTAGGTGACAAACCTACTGCAGGAGCAGAAGCAGACGTTATGAACGTTTGACAAGCTCGGTATGATGACTACTTGATAGTTTAGTGCGCCATACTTTACGACTTATAACCGGGACTTCAAAAACGTCTTGAACGCCACAGAGCATATAAGATGTTCGAAGAGTTGAAATTAGTATTTCATACTCATGCCCGTGTCAAGAGGTATGAGACCTCTGACAGTACTTTGCCTACAAGATGGAGGAGAATAGCTCAACCAGTGAGCATGTGCTCAGATGGTCTGGGTACTACAAATTGCTTGAATCAAGTGGGAGTTAATCTTCCAGATAAGATTGTAATTGACAAAGTTCTCTAGTCACTATCACCAAGTTAGTAGAACTTCATGATGAACTATAATATGCAAGGGATGACGAAAGAAATTCCCGACCTCTTCGCGATGCTGAAATCGGCAGAGGTAGAAATCAAGAAAGAGCATCAAGTGTTGATGGTTAACAAGACCACTAGTTTTAAGTAAAGGGCAAAGGGATAGAAGGGGACTTCAAGAAGAATGACAAGCAAGTTGTCACTCCCATGAAGAAACCCAAAGCTAAACTCAAGCATTAAACTAAGTGCTTCTACTGCAAAGGATATGGTCACTGGAAGTGGAACTGCCCTAGATACTTGGTGGATAAGAAGGATGGCAAAGTGAACAAAGATATATTTGATATACATATTATTGATGTGTACTTTACTAGTGTTCATAAGCAACCCCTGGGTATTTGATACCGCTTCAGTTGCTAAAATTAGTAACTCAAAATGAGAGTTGCAGAATGAACAGAGACTAGTTAAAGGTGAAGTGACGATGTGTGTTGGAAGTACTTCCAAGATTGATATGATCATCATCGCACACTCCATATGCTTTCGGGATTAGTGTAGAACCTAAATAAATGTTATTTGGTATTTGCATTGAGCATGAATATGATTTGATCATATTTGTTGCAATATGGTTATTCATTTAAAGTCATAGAATAACTGCTATTCTGTTTACATGAATAAAACCTTCAATGGTCATACACCCAATGAAAATAGTTTGTTGGATCTCGATCGTAGTAATACACATATTCATAATACTGAAGCCAAAAAATGCAAAGTTGATAATGACAGTGCAAATTATTTATGGCACTGCCGTTTAGGTCATATTGGTGTAAAGCGCATGAAGAAACTCCATGCTGATGGGCTTTTGGAATCACTTGATTATGAATCATTTGGTGCTTGCGAACGATGCCTCATGGGCAATATGACTAAAACCCTGTTCTTCGGAACAATGGAGCGAGCAACTGATTTGTTGGAAATCATACATACTAATGTATGTGGACCGATGAGTGTTGAGGCTCGCGGAAGGTATCGTTAATTTCTGACCTTCACTGATAATTTGAGCAGAGATGGGTATATCTACTTGATGAAGCACAAGCCTGAAACATTTGAAAAGTTCATAGAGTTTCAAAGTGATGTAGAGAATCATCTTAACAAGAAAATTAAGTTTCTATGATCTGATCACGGAGGCGAATATTTGTGTTACGAGTTTGGTCTTCAATTAAAACAATGTGAAATAGTTTCACAACTCACGCCACCCGGAACACCACAGCGTAATGGTGTGTCAAAACGTCGTAACAGTACTTTATTAGATAATGGTGCGATCTATGATGTCTCTTACTGATTTACCACTATCATTTTGTGTTATGCATTAGAGATAGCTGCATTCACGTTAAATAAGTGTTGGGGAACGTAGTATTTTAAAATTTTCCTATGATCACGCAAGATCTATCTACCAGATGCATAGCAACGAGAGGGAAGAGTGTGTCTACGTACCCTCGTAGACCGGGAGCGGAAGCGTCAAGTGACGCGGTTGATGTTGTCGAACTTCTTCGCGATCCAACCGATCAAGCACCGAACGTACAGCACCTCCGCGTTCAGCACACGTTCAGCTTGATGACGTCCCACGAGCTCTTGATCCAGTTGAGCTTCACGGGAGAGTTTCGTCAGCACGACGGCGTGGTGACGGATATGATGTGTTCACCGGCGCAGGGCTTCGCCTAAGCTCCGCGACGGTATGACCGAGGTGTGATTCTGTGGAGGGGGGCACCGCACACGGCTAAAACAATTCAACTTGTGTCTTTGGGTGCCCCCTGCCCCCGTATATAAAGGATCAAGGGGGGAGGCTGGCCGGCCCTTCCTGGTGCGGCTAGGGAGTGGACTCCTACTAGGAATAGGATTGCAATCCTATTCCTAGTAGGATTCACCAAAAGAAGGAAGGGGGAAAGGAATAGGAGAGGTGGCGCCCCCCCACCCCCCAATCCTAGTCCAACTAGGAACCCTAGGTGGGGGCGCCGGCTAGCCCTATGGGCTGCCTCTCTCTTTCCCTTTAGGCCCACTATGGACCATCCCCTCTCGTAGGGGGTTCCGGTAACCCCCTCCGGCAATCCCGATAAATCCGAAACTTTTCCGGAACACTTCCGGTGTCCGAATATAGTCGTCCAATATATCAATCTTTATGTCTCGGACATTCCGAGACTCCTCGTCATGTCCGTGATCTCATCCGGGACTCTGAACTACCTTCGGTACATCAATACTCATAAACTCATAATACTGATCGTCATTAAACGTTAAGCGTGCGGACCCTACGGGTTCGAGAACTATGTAGACATGACTGAGACTCATCTCCGGTCAATAACCAATAGCGGAACCTGGATGTTCATATTGGCTCCTACATATTCTACGAAGATCTTTTATCGGTCAAAACCGCATAACAACATACGTTGTTCCTTTTGTCATCGGTATGTTACTTGCCCGAGATTCGATCGTCGGTATCTCCATACCTAGTTCAATCTCGTTACCGGCAAGTCTCTTTACTCGTTCCGTAACACATCATCTCGTGACTAACTCATTAGTCTTTTTGCTTGCAAGGCTTATTGTGATGTGTGTTACCGAGAGGGCCCAGAGATACCTCTCCGACACTCGGAGTGACAAATCCTAATCTTGATCTATGCCAACACCACGAATACTTTCGGAGACACCTGTAGAGCATCTTTATGATCACCCAGTTACGTTGTGACGTTTGATAGCACACAAGGTGTTCCTACGGTATTCGGGAGTTGCATAATCTCATAGTCATAGGAACATGTATAAGTCATGAAGAAAGCAATAGCAGTAAAACTAAACGATCATAGTGCTATGCTAACGGATGGGTCTTGTCCATCACATCATTCTCCTAATGATGTGATCCCGTTGATCAAATGACAACTCATGTCTATGGCTAGGAAACATAACCATCTTTGATCAATGAGCTAGTCTAGTAGAGGCATACTAGGGACATACTGTTTTGTCTATGTATTCACACATGTACTAAGTTTCCGGTTAATAAAATTCTAGCATGAATAATAAACATTTATCATGATATAAGGAAATATAAATAACAACTTTATTATTGCCTCTAGGGCATATTTCCTTCAATAAGGGCACAATCTAAACCCGTTGAGACGACGCCTTATGAACTATGGTTTGGCATGAAACCAAACTTGTCGTTTCTTAAAGTTTTGGGCTGTGATGCTTATGCGAAAAAGTTTCAACCTGATAAGCTCGAAACCAAGTCAGAGAAATGTGTCTTCATAGGATACCCAAAGGAAACTGTTGGGTACACCTTCTATCACAGATCCGAAGGCAAAATATTCGTTGCATAAACTAGTTCCCGTGATTCCTACACCAATTAGTGAGGAAGCTAAGAATGGATCCTTTCTAGAGAAAGAGTTTCTCTCGAAAGAAGTGAGTGGGAGGAAAGTGGAACTTGATGAGGTAATTGTATCTTCTCCCGAATTGGATAGTAGTACATCACATAAACTAGTTCCCGTGATTCCTACACCAATTAGTGAGGAAGCTAATGATGATGATGATGAAACTTTGGATCAAGTTACTGCTGAACTTCGTAGATCAACCAGAGTATGTTCCGCACCAGAGTGGTATGGCAACCCAGTCTTCGAAGTCATGTTACTAGACCATGATGAACCTGCGAACTATGAGGAAGCGATGATGAGCCAAGATTTCGCAAAATGGCTTGAGGCCATTAAATATGAGATGGGATCCATGTATAAGAACAAAGTGTGGACTTTGGTTGACTTGCCCGATGATCGGCAAGCCATTAAAATAAATGGATCTTTAAGAAGAAGATTGACACTGATGGTAATGTTACTATCTACAAAGCTCGACTTGTTGCGAAAAGTTTTTGGCAAGTTCAAGGTGTTGACTACGATGAGATTTTCTCACTCGTAACGATGATTAAGTCTGTCCGAATCATGTTAGCAATTGCCACATTTTATGAAATCTGGCAAATGGATACCAAACTGCGTTCTTTAATGGATTTATTAATGAAGAGTTGTATATGATGCAACCAGAAGGTTTTGTCAATCCTAAAGGTGCTAACAAAATACGCAAGCTCCAGCGATCCATCTATGGACTGGTGCAAGCATCTCGGAGATGGAATATACGCTTTGATAAGTTGATCAAAGCATATGGTTTTATACAGACTTACGGTGAAGCCTGTATTTACAAGAAAGTGAGCACTACAACATTTTTGATAAGTATATGTGAATGACATATTGTTGATTGGAAATGATGTAGAATTTTCTGGAAAGCATAAAGGAATGTTTGAAAGGAGTTTTTCAAAGAAAGACCTCAGTGAAGCTACTTATATATTAGGCATCAAGATCTATAGAGATATATCAAGACGCTTAATTGGACTTTCACAAAACTCATACCTTGATAAAGTTTTGAAGAAGTTCAAAATGGATCAGTCAAAAGAAATGGTTCTTGCCTGTGTTACAAGGTATGAAATTGAGTAAGAGTCAAAACCAGACCACGCAGAAGATAAAAAAATAAAAATCATACCCTATACCTCAGTCATAGGTTCTATAAAGTATGCCATGCTGTGTGCCAAACCTGTTGTGTACCTTGCCATAAGTTTGACAAGGAGGTACAATAGTGATCCAGGAGTAGATCACTGGACAGCAGTCAAAATTGTCCTTAGTTACTGGATGACTAAGGAAATGTTTCTCGATTATGGAGATGATAAAGAGTTCATCGTAAAGAGTTACGCTGATGCAAGCTTTGACACTAATCCAGATGACTCGAAGTATCAATTTGGATGCGTATTAAAAATGGGAGCAATTAGCTAGAGTAGCTCCATGCATAGCATTGTAGACATAGAAATTTGTAAAATACATACGGATCTGAATGTAACAGACCCGCTGACTAAACTTGTCTCATGAAGCAAAACATGATCACACCTTAGTACTCTTTGGGTGTTAATCACATGGTGATGTGAACTAGATTGTTGACTCTAGTAAACCCTTTGGGTAGTGGTCACATGGCGATGAGAACTATGGGTGTTAGTCACATGGTGGTGTGAACTATTGGTGTTAATCACATGGTGATGGTATCTAGATTATTGACTCTAGTGCAAGTGGGAGACTGAAGGAAATATGCCCTAGAGGCAATAATAAAGTTGTTATTTGTATTTCCTTATATCATGATGAATGTTTATTATTCATGCTAGAATTGTATTAACCGGAAACATAATACATGTGTGAATATATATACAAACAAAGTGTCACTAGTATGACTCTACTTGACTAGCTCATTGAATCAAAGATGGTTATGTTTCCTAGCCATAGACATGAGTTGTCATTTGATTAACGGGATCACATCATTGGTGAATGATGTGATTGACTTGACCCATTCCGTTAGCTTAGCACTTGATCATTTAGTTTTTACTGTTATTGCTTTCTTCATGACTCATACATGTTCCTATGACTATGAGATTATGCAACTCCCGAATATCAGAGGAACACTTTGTGTGCTACCAAACGTCACAACGTAACTGGGTGATTATAAAGGTGCTCTACAGGTGTCTCCGGTGGTGTTTGTTGAGTTGGCATAAATCGAGATTAGGATTTGTCACTCCGATTGTCGGAGACGTATCTCTGGCCCTCTCAGTAACGCACGTCACTATAAGCCTTGCAAGCAATGTGACTAATGAGTTAGTTGCGGGATGATGCATTACGGAACGAGTAAAGAGACTTGACGGTAACGAGATTGAACTACGTATGGTGATACCGACGATCGAATCTCGGGAAAGTAATGTCAGGACCCCGATCCTAAGTCACACAGGTCTAGCCTGTAACACATCATATCACTTTGCGGCCTCACGCACGGTATCCCCACGGGTGCCACCTTACCTGGCCCGGGACCGTTTGCGCATTTTGGCACACATATATGATAGTGTCGCTAGCATCCATATGACAGAGAACCCGGGCCGACATGACTAGTTATAAACCAAAAGTGGCACTAAATTACAAAGACAGGCATACATGACCCAGCAACGAACGTGTCGGTCATCAACGTATGAACCCAAGTCGTAGCAAGCTACAAGGACTTAAAGGAACAATGCGTGACATTTCCCCTAAGGGACAGACACAGTAATGAAGGACACATGCCGGCCAGCCTAAGTGTTCCGGAGCAGTAGCAAGCTACCAAGGCTCGGTGGAAGCACTAGGAGACATTTCCCTGTAAGATAGGCTACCAAAGGTAAACAACTAGGTGTTGGATCCCACACATAGCAATACACATTACACGTACGCATAACATGCAAGTATGTGATGTACAACATGGCATCACAACATAACTCAACAACTCATATAGATAAAGGCCCAGAAGAGCCATCATAGCATTTATTACAAACAGAGGTCACATGACCCAACATACAGAGCATACAGGCAACAGAAGCAAAACATGTCTGAGTACAGACAACTACAAATGAAAAGGCTGAGGAGCCTGACTATCTACAAGACCCTCCCAAGGGTACAAGATCGTAGCTGAGGTAACAAGCTAAACGTCGAAGTCCACGCGGAACCACTAGCAAGACTGAAGTCTCTCTGCAAAAACATAAATTAAGAAAACGTGAGTACAAAGGTACTCAGCAAGACTTACATCAGAACTAGCTACATATGCATCAGTATCAACAAAAGGGGGTGGTGGAGTTTGACTGCAGCAAGCCAGCTTTGACTCGGTGGCTATCCTAAACTATGACTGCAAGCAACTCTTTTGAGGTGGCGCACACGAGTCCACATATTCACCAATCAATACGCCACTATGGATCCGCTCCCGTCTCCCTACGAGAAGGCCATCCATAGCACTCACGCTTATCTTGCGTGTTTTAGAGTATCCACTTTCACTTGTCTATGAACTATAATAGGCAACCCAGAAGTCCATTACCGCGGACACGGCTATTCGAATAGATCATATATAACCCTGCAGGGGTGTACTTCTTCACACATGTTTCCACCACGTAGCGTCTGCACACGACATGTGCTCGGCAGACTTCAAGCGAAAGCCGACGTGGGTCTAGACCACGACCTAACCAACCACTCAAGTATCTTGTCCAGGTTTATCGCCTATTTGGTTTCCATCCATGGGGAGATCCGGCCGGGGTGTCGCTCACGGCCCCAAACGATGTGTACAGGGTTCCCGCATCACCAAACGGGCGACAGGTCCACCGTGCCACGTACCTGCCGTGTCACAGCCCACCCTGAGGGTCAGCACTGCGCACGACCTCCAGTAAACTACAAACACCAGAAACTAGTTGCAACTCCTGGACAGAGAACAAGGGCAGTCAATAAGTCGAGCGGGGTCATATTTCAGGGCCCAATGTGTGGTAGTAGCTGTTTCATGGATCAACCAACACAGAACTCAGTTCTTGAGGACGGTTTCAATGAGACAACCCACCATGTACTCCTACATGGCCTCTCATGGCTACCTTTACCAAATCGTGTTCACACACTTAGCTCACACACAGTAGGACATGTTCATCACATTCCAATTCATCCCCGATGAATCAGACCTGACACAACTCTAAGCAATAGCAGGCATAACCAGAAAGCATCAATGAGTAGGCACAACATGGCTCAAACAAGTCCTACTCACACGGTTTCAACTATTTACTGTGGCAATGACGGGTCATGCAGTGGAAAGGGGTTCAACTACCGCAGCAGGTAACAATTGAAGCGTTGTTGTCCTAATGCAGTAAAAGAGAGCAAGAGCGAGAGAGTGCGATTGTATCAGAATGCTCAATGGGGTTTTGCTTGCCTAGCACTTCTGAAGATATTAATAGCTCTTCATCGGTGTCATCGAACTCATCGTCGGAACGTCGTCTACTGAGAGGGGACAAAACCGACAAACAGAGAAAGAACACAATCAATGCAATGCAACAATATGATGCATGAACATGACATGGCAACATGATGTGGATTGAGCTAATGCAACTAGCAACACAATTAAAAGTTGGTTTGAACCCAAGATTCAAATTCAAACTCCATATGTGATTATTTAATTGTCATTTAATTGATTTGACCTAAACAGCAGGTTTAACTTGTTCAAACATGCATGAAAATGCCATAAACAGATTCCTCATATTTTCCTGATCATTTTTCATATATAAATTATTTTCATCTGAGCTATGGTTGATTTTATATGATTTATTAGAAGTTTTGGCTATTTTCTGAAATAAATAAATCATTTCTGATTTATTTTAAATTACAGAAAATAGTTACTGCATCAGCATTAGGTCATGCTGACATCAGCAAGTCAACAAGGGCTGGTCCAGTCAAACCTGACCAGTGGGGCCCACTGGTCAGTGACACAACTAACTAAACTAACTTATTTAACACTAACCTAGTTTAATTAGCCGGACGGGGCCCACATGTGAGTGTCTACTTAAGTTAATGACTGCAATTAAAACTTAATTGAAACCTTAAACTAAAACTTGTCAGGGCTGGTCCCACAAGTCAGTGACTCAGGGGGAGTCAAACCTCGTCGGTCAAAGTGGTCAACCCGTCAGCTTTAGGCCGCCGGCGACGACCCGAGGCGGCAGAGAACGTCGGAAACGCAGCTCCGGCGACCATTTGGACGGCGGCTTGGTGCTACGCATAGCTGGGGAGCTCGCGCATCTAATGGAGGCAACGGGAGGACACGGGGACGGCGGAGCTCGTCGGAACGGAGCTCGCGGCGGCGCCGTAGTTCTGGCTGCGGTGAAAACAGCGTTGCAGCGCACGGCAGGGGCATCTGGTGGCCTCAATCGACGCGCAGGGGTGCACTGAGTGCAGTGGTGAGCTTGGACACGAGCGGCGATGGCTAGAACGACTGCGGTGACATGGCCGGCAGCGAGGGGTTCTCGGCTCTGGTGGCTGACGTGGTTAGGGGTCGAAATCGATGGAGGGAAGAGAGGGGATCGACGGAGGGGCTCACAGGGGGTCGGTCGGAGGTCTCAGCAGGCTCAACGGGGGCCGGACGGCGTCGAAATCCCGACGGCGATCTCCTGTGGCCGAGGAAGAAGAAGAGGTCGACGACGGCACTCCAGGGGCTTCTGGCGTCGGGCAGCTCGGCAAGGAGGAAGAGAGGAACGAGGCGGAGCTACTGGGCACTCCGGCGAGGCGAGAGGTGGACGGTGGCCGCGGTGGTGACGAGCAGCGGCGACGGACGCGAGCGAGGGAAGCGGGGAAGAGAGACAGAGGAGGGAAAGGAACACGGGGAGAGGTCGAGGGGGTTCCAGGGTGTCGTGGCGTCCTCTAGGGGCTTCGGGGCGGCGAGGAGGCAGGCAGGCAAGGTGGAGGTGGCCAGCGCACGGTGGCCATGCGCCCTCCTGCCCACTGGCAGGAGGTTGAAGACAGTAGGAGGGAGGAGGGTGGGCTGGGCCGGCAGAAGCTGGGCCAGGCTACAGGGAGACCAGGTAAGTGGCTCAGGTGGGCTTCCGCTCTCTCTGTTTTCTATTTTAATTTATGTTTCTGTTTGTTCTTTCTTTGTTGATTTTATTTTGCCACTGTTTTGAAATTAAACAATTTCAAACAATGCCAAAAACTCCTCTGAATATTTTTATTGCAAGATGGACTTTTCCAGAAGCTCATAAAACATTTCAGGGGTATTTGAAATTATATTCTAATTATATGAATATAATTCAAATTCAAATAGCTAATGATTTAAATTCAAAGTCCCAAAAATAAATCCTTAAAAATGTTCCTAAATTTTGGTTTGGTCTCAAAGCCTTGCCAAAATTATCAAACATTGATGAAGGCATTTTGGGTTTATTGAATGCAAATTTTTTTAAAGCTGGACCTATTTGGATTTCAAGGTGCTTGGGTTTGAACATCCCCAATTCAAGTTTAACAAAATTTAAACATGATGCTCAAGCAAGACCAACCCAAGTGCAAGACAAAACTAGGGATGTGACAAGTAACATACTGATGACAAAGGGAACAACATATGTTGTTATGCGGTTTGACCGATAAAGATCTTCGTAGAATATGTAGGAACCAATATGAGCATCCAGTTTCCGCTATTGGTTATTAACCGAAGATGAGTCTCGGTCATGTCTACATAGTTCTCGAACCCGTAGGGTCCGCGCGCTTAACGTTCGGTGACGATCGGTATTATGAGTTTATGTGTTTTGATGCACTGAAGGTAGTTCGGAGTCCCGGATGCGATCGGGGACATGACGAGGAGTCTCTAAATGGTCGAGACGTAAAGATCGATATATTATACGACTATATTCGGACATCGGAAAGGTTCCGAGTGATTTGAGTATTTTTTTGGAGTACCTGAGAGTTACGAGAATTCGCCGGGGAGTATATGGGCTTTATTGGGCTTTAAGGGGAAGAGAGAGAGGAGGCTATGCGCGCCCCCAAGGCTTAGTCCGAATTGGACTAGGGGGAGGGGCATCGCCCCCTCCTTCCTTCTATTCTCTTTTCCCTTTCCTTCTCTCCTACTCCTACTACGTGGAAGGGCTCCTAGTTCTACTAGGAAAGGGGGAATCCTACTCCCGGTGGGAGTAGGACTCCCCTAGGACGTGCCATAGAGAGGGCCGGCCCTCCCCCTCCCC
>LR738710.1:653024723-653036659 GCA_902687465.1 Secale cereale
CCCCCCCCCCCCCCCCCCCCCACTCCTTTATATACGGGGGTGGGGGGCACCCCATGGACACAGAAGTTGATCATTGATCTTTTACACATGTGCAGTGCCCCCCTCCACAGAAACACACCTCGATCATATCATTGCGGTGCTTAGGCGAAGCCCTGCGTTGGTAACTTCATCATCACCGTTATCACGTCGTCGTGCTGATGGAACTCTCCCTCAAAGCTCTACTGGATCATGAGTTTGAGGGACGTCACCGAGCAGAATGTGTGCAGATCACGGAGGTGCCGCGTTCGGTACTAGGATCGGTTGATCATGAAGATGTACGACTACATTAACCGCGTTGTCATAACGCTTCCGCTTACGGTCTACGAGGGTACATGGATGACACTTTCCCCTCTCGTTTCTATACATCACCATGATCTTGCGTGTGCGTAGGGAAATTTTTGAAATACTTCGTTCCCCAACACTCACTACTCTATTCCTTCCACTACTACTTATTTATATGGGTTCGTGATCGTTGATGATTATTCTAGATATACATGGGTGCACATAATTCTCTATAAGATTGAAGTGCAGGTTGTCTTCAGACGATTTGCCAATCGTGCCATGAACAATTATGGCATCAAGATCAAGCACATCAGAAGTGACAATGGAACTGAGTTCAAGAACATAGGGCTCGATACTTATCTTGACACATTGGGCATCACTCATGAGTTCTCTGCTCCATACACACCTCAGCAGAATGGCGTCCTGGAGTGCAAGAACATGACCCTCATTGAGATGGCATGTATGATGCTCGATGAGTATGATACTTCTCCAACGTATCTATAATTTTTGATTGTTCCATGCTATTATATTATCCTTCTAGGATGTTTTATGGGATTTATTATACACTTTTATATTATTTTTGGGACTAACCTATTAACCCAGAGCCCAGTGCTAGTTTCTGTTTTTCTCCTGTTTTAGGGTTTCGCAGAAAAGGAATATCAAACGGAGCACAATTGACCTAAAATTTAATGGAGGAAGTTTTTGGATCTAAAGAAGCCCAGGAAGTGCCGGAGGGGGACGAGAGGACCCACGGGCTGCCCATGAGGGTGGGAGCGCCCCCCCCCCTACTAGGCACGCCCCCTGCCTCGTGGACAGCCTCTAGCCCCCCTTTGCTTAGCCCCGACTCCAACACCTCGTTCATATACTGAAACCTCCGGAAAATAACCTAGATCGGGAGTTCCGCCGCCGAAAGCCTCTGTTGCCACCGAAAACAAATCTAGACCCGTTCTGGCACCCTGTCGGAGGGGGGAATCCCTCTCCGGTGGCTATCTTCATCATCCCGGCGCTCTCCATGATGAGGAGGGAGTAGTCCACCCTCGGCGCTGAGGGTATGTATCAGTAGATATGTGTTTGATCTCTCTCTCATGTTCTTGAGATGGAACGATCTTGATGTATCGCGAGCTTTGCTATTTTAGTTGCATATTATAATGCTTCTCCCCCTCTACTCTCTTGTAATGGATTGAGTTTTCCCTTTGAAGTTATCTTATCGGATAGAGTCTTTAAGGATTTGAGAACACTTGATGTATGTCTTGCACGTGTTTATTTGTGGTGACAATGGGATATCATGTGATATACTTGATGTATGTTTTGGTGCTCAACTTGCGGGTTTCGTGACCTTGGGAATCTATGCATAGGGATTGGCACACGTTTTCGTCTTGACTCTTCGGTAGAAACTTTGGGGCACTCTCTGAAGTTCTATGTGTTGGTTGAATAGATGTTTCTGAGATTGTGTGATGCATATCGTATAATCATACCCACGGATACTTGAGGTGACAATGGAGTATCTAGGTGACATTAGGGTTTTGGTCGATTTGTGTCTTAAGGTGTTATTATAGTACGAACTCTATGATAGATTGAACGTTACTACAGACTCTTGAATAGATCGATCAGAAAGAATAGCTTTGAGGTGGTTTCGTACCCTACCATAATCTCTTCATTTGTTCTCCGATATTAGTTACTTTGGAGTGACTCTTAGTTGCATGTTGAGGGCTAGTAATATGATCCAATTATGTTATCCTTTTTGAGAGAACTTGCACTAGTGAAAGTATGAACCCTAGGCCTTGTTTCCTATCATTGCAACACCATTTATGCTCACTTTTATCTTTAGTTACCTTGCTGTTTTTATATTTTCTTATTACAAAAACCTATATCTACCATCCATATTGCACTTATATCACCATCTCTTCGCCGAACTAGTGCACCTATACAATTTGCCGTTGTATTGGGTGTGTTGGGACACAAGAGACTCTTTGTTATTTGGTTGCAGGGTTGCTTGAGAGAGACCATCTTCATCCTAATCCTCCCACGGATTGATAAGCCTTAGGTAATCCACTTGAGAGAAATTTGCTACTGTCCTACAAACCTCTGCACTTGGAGGCCCAACAACGTCTACAAGAAGAAGGTTGTGTGGTGACACCCCGAGACCGGTGCGCCAGGTGTCAGCCAGTTATTCGTTGCCTTTGACATGTCATCTGCTTGCATGTTGCATCTTGCCATGTCATCATGTGCATTGCATCATCATGTTTTCAAAACTTGCATCTGGCTGAACCCCCTCGTCCTTTCCGTTGTCCGTTCTGAGCCCAGACACACTTGCACTTGCCGGCGGCACCTCCGATTATTTATTTTATGAGTGGCCGGAAAATGTTCTCGGAATGGGTTGAAACCTGGCATGTGGTCTTATTATAGTGTAGACAGACCGCCTGCCAAATTTCATCGCATTCGGAGCTCGTTTGATAGCCCAACGGATATATATAGCAGCACTAGTCGCCGGTTAAAATGTTGGACGTTTTCGGTCCCCGAAAACCTCCGCGGGCCTCTTCTCTTCTCCCCCCACAACTCCTCCTACACAGCCCACTAATTCCCTTTAAGCCCAGCCTACTCCACTCACACCCGAAGTCGTCCGATCGGCATCCGAGGGCTCCGAAAGCCCCCAAAACCCACCTCAACCTAGCCTACTGCTATAAAAGGAAGGCCTAGCCTTCCAATTAGGGAAACCTAGCCATCTTCCTTGTTTTCCATGCCCCTCCAACCCGGAGCCGCCACCCAGCCAGCCTCTCCCGCCGCCACCTCACTCCCTGTCTCCCTCCTCCAGCCGCGACCCGCGGAACCCGGATCTGGGCCCGCCGAGCCCATCTGGGCCCGCCGAGCCCATCTGGGCCCAGAACTGCGCGCGCCCTGCCGAGCCTCCCCGCTCCTCCGCCCGTTGACTGCACCCACCGAGCCGCCTCGCTCGATCCGATGGGATCGGGGCCCCCTCGTCGCCGGCAGCCCAGCGCCAAGCGCCTCCATCGCCGGACCAGACCCGTTCCCCGATCGGAGCGCCCCGCGCCGCTGATGGCTTCTCGCCCCTCGTTGGTTACCCCAAGTGGAAGGTTTGAGATGCAGTGTAGCGGAAGTTTTCCCTTGGCAAAGATACCAAGGATCGATTTCCCCTGAGACTCCCAGTTTCAACAAGAAGGTGTCAACTGCTAACGGCGCCAGATATTAGCAATCAACGTGGACCTGCACACAGATACAAATAACTTTGCTCCCAACGAGTACAGAGAGGTTGTCAATCTCTCCGGCCTTGTAGTTTACAAAGGATCAAACGCAAGTGATAATAGTGATAGGTAATGCTGCAAATAGTAAATAAAAGCGTAAAGTAAATAGCAGATGTGATCAATGATGGTAATATGGACCGGGGTCCCATCATGTTCACTAGTGATGTCTCTCTCCCAAAAGACGATAAAACAGCTATGTGAGGTGAACAAATTACAGCTGGGCAATTGACAGAATTATGTGCGCAAACCAATGCTAACTATGTTACAAGAAAGGTAGAGGTTCAAAGCATGCGCGGTACGCCAAGGCAAGTAGACCGAAATCCATCTGCATCTACTACTAATCATCCACCTTGAGATATCTATCCAGAACAACTTGCTGGTATTAATTTGCGAGTCCCACCCATAGTGTAAACTCAAAGCAATAGACAACTGCATTAAAAGAACTTTGCGTAAAGTAAACAATCCTTGCACCCGCGGGCACAAGCATCGTTGTTTTCCCCCTTGTGGCAACAGCACATCCCCTAGACTCATGTTTCTGTCACTCAAGCTAGTCATCGAGGGGCATGAACCCACAATCAAGCATAACGTTCCCTCTTGGAGTTACTACCTACTACTTGGCCAAAGCAATAAATAACAACGGAGAACATGCAAGAATTACTTACGAACATAAATATAAAAGAGGTAGATCAAATATATTACTCAAACACAATCTGAACATAATCTCACAATCCATCAGATCCCAGCAAACTCATCATAGCAACAGCATAAGGATTACATATGTGCCTCGATCATGTAGGGCAGCTCACGAGGACTAATTAGTGAAGCACAAGAACGGGAGGAGAACATCACATAGCTACTGGTCATGGACCCATGGTCCAAGGGAGACTACTCACAACTCATCTGGGAGGCGTCCATGGTGGTGGAGAGGCTCCCGATGGTGATCCTCCCCTCCGGCAGGGTTCCGGGAAGAGTTCTCCTGGTGCTCCCGATCTTGGAAGCGCGGCGGCGGCGGAACAGAGATGAGATCGCGAAAAAGGGTTCCCCTCTCGAGGGTTTCGGGACACGATATAAATATATGCCAAAGGGGGGCATCAGCGGAGGCTCGGGGGGCCCAGGCGCCCCCCCCCCTGGCGTGGCCAGGGGGGCGCCACCAAGGCGCCTGGAGCCCTGGTGGCCCCCCTTCGGCTGTACTTTGGCTGCTGGGAAGCTTCTGGAACGCTGATTTTTTATATAATTTTTCCGGGATTTTTCTGGCAGTTCTCGTAATGGGAAAACCTGAAATACAAAAACAGCAGAAAACAGAAACTGGCACTGGGGTGCACTGAGTTAATAGGTTAGTCCAAATATGATCAAAAGTGTATGGAAGTGTATAAATATCATAGCAATATCACCCAAAAGAGGCATGGAGCAAGCAGAAATTATAGATACGTTTTTGACGTATCAGCCGCCGCCCTCCAGCGCCGGAGAGCTTCGCCGGGATCCGTCGCCTCCGGCCGCCGTCCGCCCCTTCGCCGGTCCGAGCCTCCTCCGGCCGTCTCCTCACCGAAGCTTGCGCCACCGTCTGCCGACGATCGCCGCCCGGGCCGGATCGGGAGGATCCTGATCGGACCCGTTGATCGCCCGTGAGACGCTGCCAAGTGGGCCCCGCGCCCGTCGCCGCCGACGGACATATCCGTCCAGGCACGGACATGTCCGCCCGCCTCGTCCTGTGACCTTGATGTGTGGGTCCCGGCCCGGACATGTCCTTCTGGACCCGGACATGTCCACCCGAGGTTGCCTCTTTTTTCCACTAAGTCCCTGAAATGGCATAATATGTTGCATACTTTGCATGGCTGTAACTTTTTGTGTGCTTATCCAAATTGAGTGAATGGTATGTCAAAATTATCGTGGTGATATGCTCTTCATGTTGTTCCATTGTGCCATGCTTGTTTGAATTCATCTTGATGCTCTAGTTGCAAGAGTGCTACTTGATTAAAACTGTTGTTAACTATAATTTTGTTGCATACTTATGATGCTTGTAACTTTGTGCATGTTTATCCAAATGATGTGTATGATATGTCAAAATGTTCATTGTGAAGTGCTCTACATGATGGTTGCTGTAGCATTCATGTTAGGTGCCATCTTGCCATGTTAATCTCTGTTGCAAAAGTGCATTTGGCTGTTAAGTGCTGAATCTTGTTATGAGATGCTGATTTCACTTGCTCATTGCTATTGATGGGTTTGTCTTCATGCCACATGCCTATATGTTTTAGAAGCACGATCATATGGTCTTTGCTGTCGTGCAATCTACTTTCCATGATATGCCTTGTGTTGACTTAAACAAGCTTGTAAACATGCCATGTTATTATTGCTGTTTTATACTTAGTGAAAAAACTGCCAAGTCCGGAATCTGTTTAACCTGATGCTATGTTTGCTTGATGCCCCACTCAAATCCATGCTTGTTTTGGAGTGGCCAATGATCATGTCTTGTTGTCCATGTTATTGTCTATCAAACCATGCCCTTGTATGCATATATGACCTACTGCAGCTTATGTATTTCTTGCTCTCAAGTTGCTATAGATTATACCTGTCAGGATTTTATCAGCATGTTCAATTTGGTGGAGCTTTTTGTTATTGGTCCATGCCTCCTATGGAGATGCTCCAATGGAGTTGTTTGCTGTATGATATGTCTACTACATGTCCATGCTCTTTATATGCTTAGTTGAGTTGATATGCTTGTTGTTTTGTGCCTCCGAGGCAGCATCGTGATGATGTTTTTGCCTTCCCAGATGTTGACTCAGTCTGGATAATTTTATTGCAACTTGCCATGCTTGTTTAATTGTGTTCCGGCCAGCTTTTGGGTGTGTTCTAAGTTCATGCTTGTTAAGCATCATGTCTATTTCACATCCAAGCCTCTTGTTATCATGTTTGAGTGTTGTAGCTTATATATATCTTGCTCCAAAGTTGCAATGCGGCTGTTAACTTCAGCTTGTTGTTATATCTTGTTTCGTGTGTATGTGTTGATCCGTTGCTCCGTTTTGAGTGTGCCCTATCTCAAACTTGTGTGATTTTGCATGTATAAGCATAATATCATGTTGTTTACTTGTTTGGAGTGTGTTTGCTTGATGTTTGGGTGCATCTTGCACTGTTGACTTGCTTTACTTGTTTTGCTCATATCTTCTAGGCCGTAGCTCCGAATTAAACAAACTTTATATGAAACATTGACTAGAATTTCGTGTAGATCATCATGGTGCATGTTAACCTGCTGTTTAACAACTTTAACATAAGGTTTGTTCAGATCTGGACTAATTTGAAATTGTGCTTATGAGGACTTACCGGATTTGTTATGTGTTGATTCCGGCCTCATTTAAACTTGTTGGCTTGTGTTTTTCTTGTATGCTTCACCTCTTGCCATGTTTAAAAACATTTAATATTGTTGGGTACATAAACAAGAGTGAACTAAATACTTGAATGTGGTGTTTCCTCAATATGTAACTTGTTGCATATTGATTTCCACTTAATTTGTAGTATTGATTGTTGCACTTTGCCATGCCATGCCATGCCTATTTAATCTTGTCATGCATCATACTTGATTGAGAATTATGCCATGTTTATGCTTGTGTGTTTACCATGTTGTTTGCTTCTTTCTGGTTGTGCTTCTTCTCGATAGTTCTTGTTCCGTTGCGTTCGCGAGGATTCATTCGGCGACACGTGGTTCGACTCCGTGGCTTCTTCTTCGTCTTCTTCACGGATTCGTTCTTCTTCCTTGCGGGATCTCAGGCAAGATGACCATCACCTTGGATACCTTTACTATCATTGCCATGCTTAGTTGTCTCGATGCTATCGTTATATGTGTCGCGCTACCCATCGTTATTCTGAGCCCCTCTCCTTGTTGCCATGAAACCTCTAACCTTTGACACCTTCCTAGCAAACCATTGTTTGGCTTTGTTACCCGCTTGCTCAGCCCCTCTTATAGTGTTGTTAGTTGCAGGTGAAGACGAAGATTGTTCCATGTTGGGACTTGATGCTTTGGTAATATCACAATATCTACTATTAGTATTAACACACCTATATACTTGGCAATGGGTGGAAGGCTTGACCTCTTTCTCGGTGTTTTGTTCCACTCATGCCACCTTAGGAGCCCATAAACCAGCGTTATGTTCCTTGATTTTGCGTTCCTTACAAGGTTGGGTATATGGGGACCCCTTGACAGTTCGTCTTTGACTAAAACTCCTCCAGCAAGGCCCAACATTGGTTTTAATTTGCCTCATAATAACAACCTAATTAAATAATTAAATTTGCATAGGGGGTCGCGCCTTCGAGATTCTTTCTACATTGCAGGGGGGCCAGTGCAGATGGTGTTGGTCCCAAACGGGGGTGCTGCGGGGCCACCTGGGGGAAACCCGAGGGCTGGTTTTACTCGTAGCTTCGCCCATCCGGTTGTGGCCTGAGACGAGATACGCGCGGCTACTATCAAGGTGTCGACACACCGGGAGGTCTTGCTGGACTTGTTTTTACCATTGTCGAAATGTCTTGTGCACCGGGATTCCGAGCCTGATCGGGCCTTCCCTAAGATAAGGGGTAATATTATTGTTACTTCTGCTGATCGTGAGAGCTTGTGATGGGCTAAGTTGGGACACCCCTGCAGGGTTATGATCTTTCGAAAGCCGTGTCCGCGGTTATGTGGCAGATTGGAATTTCCCAATGTTCGGTTGTAGAAAACTTGACAGAGGATCCGAAGTAAAACACACAACGGTGTGAGTAACCGTGATTGTCTCTTTTCACTTTGAGAAGAGAACACGGTGGGGTTATGTTTGACTCGTAGGTAGTTCAGGATCTTTAGCGATCATTACTAGTTTGCGACTGTTTGCGTAGATGTTCATCTTATTCTTGTACTCGTAAGTTAGCCACCATATATATTGCTTAGCCGCTGCTGCAACCTCACTACTTAACCTCTCCTTACCCTTTAAGCTTTGCTAGTCTTATTAGCCATGGTTATGGGATTGTTGAGTCCACGTGGCTCACAGATACTACAACAACAGTTGCAGGTGCAGGTTTCCAATGTCTTGACGTGAGAGCGATGATCGTTGTGTTGGAGTTCTTTCTTCTTCTTCAGTCTTGGGTTAGGTTCCTGGTCGGCAGCCTGGGATAGCAGATGGATGTCGTTGTGCTTTTCATGTTTGCATCCGTAGTCGGATGCCTTGTATTGATGTTGTTGTATTCATGTGACTTGTATGTATTGTTGTATCCCCCATGTATGTATGTAATGGTACGATGTAATGATATCCATCTTGCTAAGCGCCCGAAATGCGGTTGTGCCCGAATCACGAAAGTGTCACGTGATCGGGATAGAATCGCATCTTGGGCCTGACAAGTTGGTATCAGATCCTCGACCGACCATAGGAGCCCCCTTGATTGATCGTAGCTTGGCCGTTGTCGAGTCTAGCAGAAAACCTTTTCGATCGGAGAGTAAGAATTCTTTTTACTCTCCTGCCCCTTCGTCGCTCTGGTGAGGAATCTTGACGTAGCTGTTTTGAATTACCCCTCTTCCCATTCAATTTTTTTTAGGATCACGTGGTTAGTTTTCGTTCGTTGCGTTGTCAGTTCTTTCATTTGGTGCAACTCTCGTCAAGTGGATTCAACCCTCTTCTTCTTTGCAAGTTCAACCCTCAGCTCTTTTCAACTGACGGTGTTTTCCCCGTCCGGAGTGGTCTTTCTTTTTCCCACCGACCGACCCTTTTTCTTCTCGGACCGGAGTCCTTAATTGAGTATCCATCTTACTCGTGTGAAGTCTTTGCTTCATTTCATCAATTGTTTGAACCGGTGATTTTCTCTTGTAGATCGTCATCCTTCATCTCTTTTCTTCTCCGATTAATTCTCCTCTCGTTTGATATTCTTCACCTCTTCTTCTTTTCCGGTGGATTCAATTCTAGTACTCGGTGTTCTTCATATTCTTTCATCGGCTCAAATATTTCCAATTGCTCGTTCATCTCTCGTCATTTAATTGTTCCGGAGTTTCGAAGAAATCCCAGGAGATTTGTCTGTGTTCCAATTTACTCGAGGTTGTCACCTCATTCGAGTTTTTCAATCGTTCCGGTGCATCATCTCCTTTTACTCCTTTCCAACGGAGTTTTCTCTTTGGTGGGCTCATAACCCACAGGTTTATTCCCATGATCTTACCTGACTCTTCTAATTTCCCGGAGTGTTTCGAAATTCTTCTCAAGTGTGATGTAAGTATGTATTCCATCAGTCACATCCCTTCTCCAAGATCGCTTTCAATTCTTTTCATTGTTGGTTCAACCGTCCTCTTTTCATTCTTCCGGAGTATCTAAATAATTTTGGTGGTATTTCTCGTCATCATTTCAAGACCGACGAAGAGTTCCTCTAAATCTTGTCCGTTCTCTCGACTGTTCCTCATTCTAGCTTCATGCTATCTTCTTACTTGTTCCAATTTGTGTCAAATTCTTTCTTCAACCATCCGAAGTAGTTCATGAATTTTTTTCATTGTGTTCCTGGCCATCATTTCAGATGTTTTCTTCGTTCGCAGTTTTCAACTTCGTCCTCCAAATATTCTTCATTGATGCCTCTTCGTTCGTCTCACATTCTTCCGGTGCTTGTTCAAGTATTCTTTAATCAGTTCACAATCTCTTCGTTCTCGTCATTCAAATTGTCCTCAAGTGCTTTATTCTTCCCGGAGATTCATTCTCTTGTATTCACTCAATTTTATTCCTTACGGTGGTCATTCTCTTTCTTCACTCGATTTTAATTCTTCCTGGTGGTTCGTTCCTTTTCTTCACTCGGCTTCAATTCTTACGGTGGCTCACTCAAGAGCTCTTTTCCGACGTTGTCATATCAATCCATTCTTTTTATTCCAATCCTACCGGTGTTTCATGAAGATTTCGCAAATTCGCGATATATCCCTCTCTAATCTTTTCAACGGGAATAAGTGATATGCAAATCCATTGCTTCGCATCAATTTAATTGGTGGAGGATAAGCATAACATAATTCTTATTCTTTTTATCAAGTTGTCCAATCCCTTCCTTCAGAGTTATTCTCGATGAATAAATTCTAGTTCCAAGTGCTTAATCTTTTCTTCCCTGGAGTTCATAGTTTCTTGGCTATTTCGTCAGAACCCTCATCTTAATCATCGCAAGGCTTTAATCTTATTCCTTTCGTCCTTCATTTTTTATATGATCATCCTTTGGTTACCGGAGTTCTTCAGGGTGGTTCATCATGAGTAATTCATTCTTAAAATGTTCATCTAATCCTTTTGGAGCAGCTCAAGAATTCTTATTCTTTTGCCTCTCGAGTGCAATTAATTCTCCATATTCTTTTGAAGTGGAGTTTTGCATTCTTCCTTCATCTCATCTATTCAATCTTTTATTTGTGGCAGAATTCACCTCAAGTTTTGAGATGTGATCAATAAGTCCACAACAAGCTTATTCTTTTGTTGTTGATTTTCTCAACAACTTCGTTCAAGTCTTTCTCTTATAAATTCTCGTTCATGTCACTCGTGCTCCGTTCTTATAATTGCTTTCTTTCCATTCTTCCGGAGGCACGTGTTGTCTTTTCGTCATGTTTTCGTTTCATCTTCTCAAGTTCTTTCCATTCCATTCATATTCAACCGGTGTGTTATTTCTTTCAGTTTAAGCCGGAGTGCTACCCGAATTCCTTCATGGAGATTCCTTCCTATCTCTTATTAACCAGAGTGGTTTCGAAGTCATTCTTGTTCCTTCAGCTCTTGGTTCGTGCCTTTCAACCTCCTTCATTCTCGTCGTATCCCTTGTTCCTCCTGTTTAACGAAGTCTTTGCAACTACGTTCATCTCTGTTGCATTCTTCCTTTCAGGTGGCTCAACCTCTCAACGTTCTTTGGTTTCACTCTTTTGTCCTCGAAGAACTTTGTTCTTCCTTTTTCTCTTCCGTCTCGTTCCTAAGATCTCGGGACGAGATCTCTTGTTAGTAGGGGAGTGTTGTGACACCCCGAGACCGGTGCGCCAGGTGTCAGCCAGTTATTCTTTGCCTTTGCCATGTCATCTGCTTGCGTGTTGCATCTTGCCATGTCATCGTGTGCATTGCATCATCATGTTTTCAAATGCATCCGGCCGAACCCCCTCGTCCTTTCCATTGTCCGTTCTGAGCCCAAACACACTTGCACGTGCCCGCCGCACCTCCAAATATTTATTTTATGAGTGGCCGGAAAATGTTCTCGGAATGGGCTGAAACTTGGCATGTGGTCTTATTATAGTGTAGACAGACCGCCTGCCAAATTTCATCGCATTCGGAGCTCGTTTGATAGCCCAACGGATATATATATAGCGGCACTAGTTGCCGGTTAAAAAGTCGGACGTTTTCGGTCCCCGAAAACCTCCGCGGG
>LR738710.1:653044067-653120167 GCA_902687465.1 Secale cereale
CCCCCGAAGCTTCCCCGATGCCCCCCTTTGGCATATATTTAAAGCGTCCTCCGAAACCCTCAGAACAGGAACTCTTTTCGCGATCCCATCTCTGTTCCGCCGCCGCCGCCGCTTCCAAGATCGGGAGCACCAGGAGAACTCCTCCCGGCACCCTGCCGGAGGGGAGGATCACCACCGGGAGACTCTCCACCACCATGGACGCTTCCCGGATGAGTCGTGAGTAGTCTCCCTTGGACCATGAGTCCATGACCAGTAGCTATGTGATGTTCTCCTCCCGTTCTTGTGCTTCACTAACTAGTCCTCGTGAGCTGCCTTACATGATTGAGGCACATATGTAATCCTTATGCTGTTGCTATGATGAGTTTGCTGGGATCTGATGGATTATGAGATTATGTTCAGATTGATCTTGAGTAATATATTTGATCTACCTCTTTTATATTTATGTTCATAAGTAATTCTTGCATGTTCTCGGTTGTTATTTATTGCTTTGGCCAAGTAATACGTAGTGACTCCAAGAGGGAACGTTATGCTCGATTGTGGGTTCATGCCCCTCGATGACTAGCTTGAGTGACAGAACCATGAGTCTAGGGGATGTGCTGTTGCCACAAGGGGGAAAACAACGGTGCTTGTGCCCGCGGGTGCAAGGATTGTTTACTTTACGCAAAGTTCTTTTAATGCAGTTGTCTGTTTTATTGAGTTTACACTATGGGTGGGACTCGCAACTTAATACCAGCGAGATGTTCTGGATAGATATCTCAAGGTGGATGATTAGTAGTAGATATTGATGGATTTCGGTCTACTTACCTTGGCGTACCGCCCATGCTTTTAACCTCAACCTTTCTGCAATGTAATCAGCATTGGTTTGCGTTCGTGGTCCTGTCAATTGCCCGGCTGTAATTTGTTTACCTCACATAGCTATTTTATCGTCTTTTGGGAGAGAGACATCACTAGTGAACATCATGAGACTCCGGTCCATATTACCATCATTGATCACATCCGCTATTTACTTTTCGCTATTATTTACTATTGTAAAACATTATCTATCACTACTATCATTTGCTTTTAATCCTTTGTGAACTACAAGGCCGGAGGGATTGACAACCTCTCTGTACTCGTTGGGAGCAAAGTTATTTGTATCTGTGTGCAGGTCCACGTTGATTTCTAATACGCGCCGTTAGCAGTTGACACCTACTTGTTGAACCTAGGAGTCTCTGGGGATTCGATCCTTGGCATCTTTGCTAAGGGAAAACACTTCTACATACTGCATCTTACACCTTCCACTTGGGGTAACCAACGAGGGGTTCGAGGCCATCCAAGGAGTATTTTCTGGCGCCGTTGCCGGGGACTCCACTCTTCAGGATAGGGGAGTTGCACGCTATCTTTTACCTTTGCTTTTTAGTCTTGTTAGTTTACCTTTCAGTTTTTGCTTTAGTACCTTTTATCGAAAATCACAAAAATAGTTATCTTGCTTGCTTGCTACTATGGGTTCCACCGAGAACACCAAGTTGTGTGACTTCACTACTCACAACAACGATGACTTTATCAGCACACCTATCACTACACCTGCCACTTCAGCACCTTCATATGAAATTAAACCTGCTTTACTGAACTTAGTCATGAAAGATCAATTCTCCGGTGCTGGAGATGATGCTGCTTTACACTTGAACAATTTTGTTGAACTTTGTGATATGCAAAAGTACCAAGAAATAGATGGTAATATTGTTAAGCTTAAGCTTTCTCCTTTCTCCTTGAGAGGAGGAGCTAAATTTTGGTTTCAGTCTTTGCCTAGAAATAGCATAGATTCATGGGACAAGTGCAAAGATGCTTTTATTGGAAAATACTATCCACCTGCTAAAATTATCCAACTTAGAAGTAACATAATGAATTTTAAACAATTGGATAATGAACACGTTGCCCAAGCTTGGGAACGTATGAAATCTCTTATCAAGAACTGCCCTACTCATGGTTTGACTACTTGGATGGTTATCCAAACTTTTTATGCAGGCTTGAACTTTACCTCGCGGAACTTGTTAGATTCGGCCGCGGGAGGAACTTTTATGTCAACTACACTTGGTGCTGCCACGAAGCTTCTCGATGAGATGATGACCAACTATTCCCAATGGCACACCGAACGCGCTCCAACAGGTAGGAAGGTAAACTCTGTCGTGGAGATTTCCTCCTTAAACGAAAAAGTTGACTTGATTATGTCTCTACTTTCGAAGCAATCTACTGTTGATCCTCGTGATGTTCCTTTAAATTGCTCAAGAACAAGTAGATGTGAACTTTATCTCTAGAAACAATTTTAACAACAATGCTTATAGGAGTAACTTTGGTAGCAATCCTAGACCGTTCCCCTCTAATTCTTATGGGAACAACAATGCTTATCCTAGTACCAAGAACTCCACTACTGAACTAGAGATTATGCTTAAAGATTTCATCACTACCCAAAAAGCCTTTAATAAGAGTGTAGAAGAAAAACTACATAAACTAGATGATCTTTCTTTTAAGGTCGACCATTTAGCCAATGAGGTAAAATTGCTAAAAATTGAAACTTCTCCTCTTGAGGAGAGGAAGGTCATTCCTATTAATGCTACTCAAGTGCAAATTAATGAAAATATTAGGATGATGGCTAAACTTAAAGAAAGATGGGCTAGAGAAAGGGAGGAAGAGGATAGAATTAAGAGCCTTCCTACCCACCACACTGTTGCTACTATCAAAGTTGTTGAGGATATCCAAACTCTTAGCACCCAATGTACTCCTGGTCCCAATGGACCTATTAATGGTGATGCTATGACTATAGAAACTACCAAACAAGTGAACCTAAAGGACACTACTACCACTTTACTTGATGCTCGTGACCTTGATTTTGATAATTGCACTCTTACCGAAGTTATTGATTTCCTTCACAAGATGTCTAGAGATCCCCGCACTAGTACGCTTAACCTTGCCTTCACAGAGCATATCACTAATGCTCTCATCAAAGCTAGGGAGGAGAAACTTAGAGTAGAAGCCTCCATACCTAGAAAGCTAGAAGATGGTTGGGATCCTATGATAAAAATTAAATTGAATGACTTTTCTTGCTATGCATTATGTGATGTTGGAGCTAGTACTTCTGTTATGCCCAAAAGAATATATGATATGCTTAAATTAAAACCTTTTGATTCTTGTTCTTTTGGTGTTCGTCTCGTTGATTCTTCCATAAAGAAACCATTGGGAAGGATCGACGATGTTCTTATCGTTGTCAATGATAATTATGTTCCCGTTGATTTCACTATTATGGATATTGAATGTGATCCTTCATGTCCAATTATTTTGGGACGTCCTTTTTTGCGCACCGTTGGTGCTATCATTCACATGAAAGAGGGTAATATAAAATTTCAGTTTCCTCTCAAGAAAGGGATGGAACACTTCCCTCGAAAGAAGATCAAGTTACCTTTTGAGTCCGTTGTACGGTCTAGCTATTCTTTTACTCTTGATAAAACTTGATCTCTATGCATTATGCCTAGCTTAAAGGCATAAAAGAAAGCGCTTTTGGGAGGCAGCCCACATGAATAATTTTTTATATTTTTCTTTTGTTGTGTCTTGATGTTTTTTACTGCTGTAGCATCATCATTGTATCTTTGCTTTTCATAATTGTGCCAAATATAGCCTCTGATTGCTAGAAAGTTCAAAAGTTGTAAGGTGCTGTCCAGGAAACAGATTCTGTCCTTGGATAAAAAAATTCGTATAAAATCACCAGATCATCTTTTTGGTCTGAATTTTTTCGACAGCGTTCTCTATATAATTGTATTTCGTGCGTCTGTTCTGAGTTTTTTTATTTGAGTTGCAGAAGTATCCCGAACAGATCAATTACTACCTGCTGTTCTGTTTTTCACAGATTCTGTCCTGTTTTGCCTTTCCTTCATTTTGCAAATCAAGAGCTTGCTTTTTCTTTGCAAAAACCTTTTGGCAATCTTGAGAAACAGTAGAACTTCAAGAATATCTTTATTTCCAGCAAGGTATAATTATTTTCTTAAGGGTACTAACCTCGCTAATCTGATTACAATGAGTTATGTATGAAGGGAGTTTTCAAGTGTGCGAGGGAAGATGATAAAAAAGATTCAGGAGTGTCAAGCGCTCAAGCTTGGGGATTCCCCCGTGCACCCCCAAGAAATATTCAAGGAGACTTAAGCGTCTAAGCTTGGGGATGCCCCCCGTGCATCCCCTTCTCGATCAACATTATCAGTTTGTCTTTCGTTCCACTATATTTTTATCACTTCATGTGTTATGTGCTATGCTTGGAGCGTCTTGCTTTTAGTTTTCTTTTTAGTTTTTCATAACGAGTCAGAACTCAGCATTCTTTATGTGGGAGAGAAACACGCTCCACTTCTACCTAGAACATAACATAGAATTTTCATATCTATCTTTGTTGTGTGTGTTCTTTGTCTCTTAATAGCTACTATCATGCTCTGCTCTTAGTATTCATGCTTATCATTTCAAAGAGCTTTTGTTTAGTTGGTTGCTTGAACTCTCTTTAATTACCATGCTCACCTTATTAAGAGAGTTTGCTTCTATTGCATTGGTTAATGTGTCTATGATAAAGATGCTACGTGCATAATGGTGCTTAGTAGTTCAGGTTTTCTTATGGTTAGTCTCAAATAGCTGGGGGATTCCCAATGTGTTATTGGAGTACCAACATGATTTGTTTGCCTATGATGTGGTATGGTTTAGTAGTATCTTCCTTCAAGAATTTATTTTGATTGACTTGGCGTATGCTCACGCATATTTAAGACTGTAAAGAAAGTCTGTCAAGCCTTGATGATCTTTTATTTCTGAGTAGCGATATAACTACCATGCCTGATTCAATATTGCTTTGTCGCTCTGCATGATTATGACCGTCATTGCTCTCTTAGTTGGTCGCTCCCAGTCTTTTGCTAACCTCCACCTGTACTAAGACTAACCTTGCAATACATAGCTCATGGGAAAGTAGCTTAAACACTATTGTGGTAAAGAATATGTTGCTTATGTATCTTATTTCTTATAAGTTGCTTGCTGAGCGGTAACCATGTTTCTGGGGACGCCATCAACTGTCACACTTTTGTTGAATATCATGTGAGTTGCTATGCATGTTCGTCTTGTCTGAAGTAAGGGCGATTTGCCATGGGTTGAATGAATATGCATATTGTTAGAGAAGAACATAGGGCCGCCAACCAAAGCCATGTATCATGGTGGAAGTTTTAGCTTGGACATTAATCCTCAATCTCTTATGAGAATATGCTTATGCATTAAAGAGGAGTCCATCATCTATTTTCTATGTTGTCCCGGTATGGATGTCCTCAAGTTGAGATCTATCAAAAACGAGAAATCAAATGTGATTTATCTCCTTAGACCTTTGTACAGGTGGCATAGAGGTACCCCTTTGTGACACTTGGTTGAAACATATTTAATGCAATGATAACCCATGGAAATCCGAGCTAATTAGGACAAGGTGCGAGCACTATTGGCATTCGATGCATGAGGCTTGCAACTTATAGGATGTCTTATGCATGACACATATGAAGTACTACTACCGTTGACAAAATTGCTTCCGTGTTTTCAAAATAAAAAGCTCTAGCACATAACCATTTCTTCAAGCACCAACTACTGAGAGCATGATTGTCATTCTGAGTGTAATGTGCATTGTCCCAAAGTAGCATTGTCTTGTGCATGATTGTGATATCGTTTATTTTGAAATCATTGTATCTAGTCATCACTTAAACCTTGAAGGTGCCCCTGCATTTATGTTTTGCTTCACTAAAGGGGGCAAGCTAGATATCACTTTATCATATTTGCACACCATGTTCATTGCAAATCTTTTTGATGCTTCAATGTCATGTTGTAAAACTTTTAGTTCTTTGTGATTTTCTCATGAGGCAACTTAATTACTATAGAATCATTGTCTCAGTAAGCTTTTGTCATATGACTATGAATAAGTCCTATATGGTTAATAGCATGTCACCACAGAAATTATTCTTGTTATCATTTACCTACTCGAGGACGAGCATGAATTAAGCTTGGGGATGTTGATACGTCCAAAACGTATCTATAATTTCTGCTTGCTCCATGCCACTTTTGGGTGATATTGCTATGATATTCATACACTTCCATACACTTTTGATCATATTTGGACTAACTTACTAATCCAGTGCACCCCAGTGCCAGTTTCTGTTTTCGGCTATTTTTGTATTTCAGAGTTTCACGTTACGAGAACTGCCAGGAAAAATCCAGAAAAATTATATAAAAAATCAGCATTCCGGAAACTACCGTGCGTCCAAAGGACAGCCGGGGGGGGCACCAGGGCTCCAGGCGCCCTGGCGGCGCGCCCCCCCTGGGCCGCGCCGGGGGGCGCCTGGGCCCCCCGAAGCTTCCCCGATGCCCCCTTTGGCATATATTTAAAGCGTCCTCCGAAACCCTCAGAACAGGAACTCTTTTCGCGATCCCATCTCTGTTCGGCCGCCGCCGCCGCTTCCAAGATCGGGAGCACCAGGAGAACTCCTCCCGGCACCCTGCCGGAGGGGAGGATCACCACTGGGAGCCTCTCCACCACCATGGACGCCTCCCGGATGAGTCGTGAGTAGTCTCCCTTGGACCATGAGTCCATGACCAGTAGCTATGTGATGTTCTCCTCCCGTTCTTGTGCTTCACTAATTAGTCCTCGTGAGCTGCCCTACATGATCGAGGCACATATGTAATCCTTATGCTGTTGCTATGATGAGTTTGCTGGGATCTGATGGATTATGAGATTATGTTCAGATTGATCTTGAGTAATATATTTGATCTACCTCTTTTATATTTATGTTCATAAGTAATTCTTTCATGTTCTCCGTTGTTATTTATTGCTTTGGCCAAGTAATACGTAGTGACTCCAAGAGGGAACGTTATACTCGATTGTGGGTTCATGCCCCTCGATGACTAGCTTGAGTGACAGAAACATGAGTCTAGGGGATGTGCTGTTGCCACAAGGGGGAAAACAACGGTGCTTGTGCCCGCGGGTGCAAGGATTATTTACTTTACGCAAAGTTCTTTTAATGCAGTTGTCTGTTGCATTGAGTTTACACTATGGGTGGGACTCGCAACTTAATACCAGCGAGATGTTCTGGATAGATATCTCAAGGTGGATGATTAGTAGTAGATATTGATGGATTTCGGTCTACTTACTTTGGCGTACCGCCCATGCTTTGAACCTCAACCTTTCTGCAATGTAATCAGCATTGGTTTGCGTTCGTGGTCCTGTCAATTGCCCAGTTGTAATTTGTTTACCTCACATATCTATTTTATCGTCTTTTGGGAGAGAGACATCACTAGTGAACATCATGAGACTCCGGTCCATATTACCATCATTGATCACATCCGCTATTTACTTTTCGCTATTATTTACTATTGCAAAACATTATCTATCACTACTATCATTTGCTTTTAATCCTTTGTGAACTACAAGGCCGGAGGGATTGCCAACCTCTCTGTACTCGTTGGGAGCAAAGTTATTTGTATCTGTGTGCAGGTCCACGTTGATTGCTAATACGCGCCGTTAGCAGTTGACACCTACTTGTTGAACCTAGGAGTCTCTGGGGATTCGATCCTTGGCATCTTTGCTAAGGGAAAACACTTCTACAATACTGCATCTTACACCTTCCACTTGGGGTAACCAACGAGGGGTTCGAGGCCCATCAACTCCTACCAACCTCCACCCTAGGAGCATGCTTTGATTGCTTTGTTTTGATGACTTGTAAATTTTTGCAATAAGTATATGAGTTCTTATGACTAATGTTGAGTCCATGGATATTACGCACCCTCACCCTTCCACCATTGCTAGCCTCTCTTGTACCACGCAACTTTCTCTGGTACCATACACCCACTATATACCTTCCTCAAAACATCCACCATATTCCTTCCTCAAAACAGCCACCATACCTACCTATCATGGCATTTCCATAGCCATTCCGAGATATATTGCCATGCAACTTTCCACCGTTCCGTTCATATGACACGCTTCATATTGTCATATTGACATGCATGGTCATGTAGTTGACATCGTATTTGTGGAAAAGCCACCATGCATAATTTTTCACATGTCACTCTTGATACATTGCACATCCCGGTACACCACCGGAGGCATTCATATAGGTCATACTTTGTTCTAGTATCGAGTTGTCATTCAATGAAAGTGTGATGATCATCATTATTAGAGCATTGTCCCATGTGAGGAAAGGCTAAATCAAGAAAGCCCCTCCACAAAAAAAGGAAAGGCCAAAGAATAAAAATAGAAAGGCCCAAAAAAATAAAAAAAGGAAAAAAGGAAAAAAAAGAAAAGAAAAGGGATAATTGCTACTATATTTTTCCACACTTGTGCTTCAAAGTAGCACCATGTTCTTCATGATAGAGAGTCTCATGTTTAGTCACTTTCATATACTAGTGGGAATTTTCATTATAGAACTTGGCTTGTATATTCCAACGATGGGCTTCCTCAAATGCCCTAGGTCTTCGTGAGCAAGCAAGTTGGATTTACACCCACTATTTTCTTTTGTTGAGATTTCATACATATTTAGCTCTAGTGCATCCGTTGCATGGCAATCCCTACTCACTCACATTGATATCTATTGATGGGCATCTCCATAGCCCGTTGATACGCCTAGTCGATGTGAGACTATCTCCCTCCTTTTTGTCTTCTCCACAACCACCTCTTCATTCCACCCATAGTGCTATGTCCATGGTTCACGCTCATGTATTGCGTGAAAATTGAAAGGTTTGAAAGAATAGAGTATGAAAACAAGTGCTTGGCTGAAACCGGGGTTGTGCATGATATGAGTATTTTGTGTGATGAAGAGGGAGCATAGCCAGACTATATGATTTTGTAGGGATAACTTTCTTTAGCCCTTTGTTAGTATGCTTTGTTAGTATGCTTGAAGTATTATTATTTCTTATGTCAATATAGACTTTTGTCTTGAATCTTTAAGATCTGAACATTCATGCCACAATAAAGAGAACTACATTGAAAATTATGTTGGTTAGCATTCCACATCAAAAATTCTGTTTTTATCATTTACCTACTCGAGGACCAGCAAGAATTAAGCTTGGGGATGCTGATACGTCTCCAACGTATCTATACTTTTTGATTGTTCCATGCTATTATATTATCCTTCTAGGATGTTTTATGGGCTTTATTATACACTTTTATATTATATTTGGGACTAACCTATTAACCCAGAGCCCAGTGCCAGTTTTTGTTTTTCTCCTATTTTAGGGTTTCGTAGAAAAGGAATATCAAACGGAGCCCAATTGACTTGAAATTTAACAGAGGAAGTTTTTGGACCTAAAGAAGCACAGGAAGTGCCGGAGGGGGACGAGAGGACCCACGGGCTGCCCACGAGGGTGGGGGGCGCCCCCCTGCCTCGTGGACAGCCCGTAGTCCCCCTTTTCTTGGCCCCGACTCCAACACCTCCTATATATAGTGAAACCTCTAGAAAATAACCTAGATCGGGAGTTCCGCCGCCGAAATCCTCTGTTGCCACCGAAAACCAACCTAGACCCGTTCTGGCACCCTGCCGAAGGGGGGAATCCCTCTCCGGTGGCTATCTTCATCATCACGGCGCTCTCGGTGACGAGGAGGGAGTAGTCCACCATCAGGGCTGAGGGTATGTATCAGTAGCTATGTGATTGATCTCTCTCTCGTATTCTTGAGATGGCACGATCTTGATGTATCGCAATCTTTGCTATTTTAGTTGGATCTCATAATGCTTCTCCCCCTCTACTCTCTTGTAATGGATTGAGTTTTCCCTTTGAAGTTATCTTATCGGATTGAGTCGTTAAGGATTTGATAACACTTGATGTATGTCGTGCACGTGTTTATCTGTTGTGACAATGGGATATCATGTGATCTACTTGATGCATGTTTTGGTGATCAACTTGCGGGTTCCGTGACCTTGGGAATCTATGGATAGGGGTTGGCACATGTTTTCGTCTTGACTCTCCGGTAGAAACTTTGGGGCACTCTTTGAAGTTCTATGTGTTGGTTGAATAGATGTTTTTGAGATTGTGTGATGCATATCGTATAATCATACCCACGGATACTTGAGGTGACAATGGAGTATCTAGGTGACATTAGGGTTTTGGTCGATTTGTCTCTTAAGGTGTTATTCTAGTACGAACTCTATGATAGATTGAACGTTACTACGGACTCTTGAATAGATCGATCAGAAAGAATAGCTTTGAGGTGGTTTCGTACCCTGCCATAATCTCTTCGTTTGTTCTCCGCTATTAGTTACTTTGGAGTGACTCTTTGTTGCATGCTGAGGGCTAGTAATATGATCCAATTATGTTATCCTTGTTGAGAGAACTTGCACTAGTGAAAGTATGAACCCTAGGCCTTGTTTCCTATCATTGCAACACCGTTTATGCTCACTTTTATCTTTAGGTACCTTGTTGTTTTTATATTTTCTTTTTACAAAAACCTATATCTACCATCCATATTGCACTTGTATCACCATCTCTTTGCCGAAATAGTGCACCTATACAATTTGCCATTGTATTGGGTGTGTTGGGGACACAAGAGACTTTGTTATTTGGTTGCAGGGTTGCTTGAGAGAGACCATCTTCATCCTATGCCTCCCACGGATTGATAAACCTTAGGTCATCCACTTGAGGGAAATTTTCTACTGTCCTACAAACCTCTGCACTTGGAGGCCCAACAACATTTACAAGAAGAAGGTTGTGTAGTAGACATCAGAGTACACGACTCCAAGAAAGTTCTGGCCTGAAGCCATTGATACAGCATGCCATATCGTCAACAGAGTTTATCTTCACAAGTTCTTCAAGAAAACGTCCTATGAACTTCTGATTGGTAAGAAGCCAAACATTAGCTATTTCAAGGTCTTTGGTGCTAGGTGCTGGATCAAAGATCCACATCACACTTCCAAATTTGCACCGAAAGCACATGAAGGTTTTATGCTTGGTTACGGAAAGGACTCACACACCTACCGGGTCTTCAACCTCTTTCACTATAAAGTGGTTGAAACCGTAGATGTGTTGTTCGATGAAACTAACGGCTCGCAAAGAGAGCACCTGTCAAATGTGCTAGATGAAGCTTTACCTAGTGAATTTATCAAGCAAATGGGTATTGGATAAATCATACCCACCGAGGAACAGGCTGAAGAGGAAATCATCATTTCATCATCAAATCAACATGAAGACAATGCTCAGCCTGAAGCCAATTCTGAACATGAAGATAACCAACAGCAAGAGAAAAGTCTTCGCCCTGTTCATCCTCGGGTGGCAAAAGAAGTACAAGTGGAGAAGATTATTGATATCATCAATGCAACTGGTCCACTCACTCGTTCAAGAGCAACTCAGCTAGCAAACTTCTATGGGCATTCTACATTCGTTTCAATATATGAACCCAAGAAAGTTGATGAAGCCTTTATGGAACCTAAATGGATTCAAGCTATGCAAGAAGAGCTTCAATAGTTTGAGTTGAATAAGGTTTGGGAGCTAGTCAAATGTCATGATGCCCGCAAGCACAATGTCATTGGCACCAAATGGATCTATCGCAACAAGCAAGATGAGTATGGTCAAGTTGTCAGAAAAAAGGCTCATCTCGTTGCTCAAGGTTACACACAAGTGGAAGGAATTGACTTCGATGAAACCTTTGCTCCTATGGCTAGGCTTGAATCCATTCACATACTGCTATCCTATGCTAATCACAACAACATACTTCTCTATCAATGGATGTGAAAAGTGCCTTCCTCAACGGCAAAATTGAAGAAGAAGTGTATGTTCCTCAACCTCCTGGTTTTGAAAATCCAAAGCATACTGATATGGTGTACAAGCTCAACAAGGCACTATATGACCTCAAACAAGCACCTCGCGCTTGGTATGACACACTCAAGGACTTCCTGAAAAGCAAAGGCTTCAAACCTGGTTCTCTAGATCCCGCTCTCTTCACAAAGGCATATGAAGGTGAACTGTTTGTATGCCAAATCTATGTGGATGACATTATCTTCAGATGCACTGATAATAGATACAATGATGAGTTTGGGTACATGATGCAAGAGCAATATCAGATATCCATGATGGGAGAGCTGAAGTTCTTCCTTGGTCTTCAAATTCGTCAGCAGAAAAATGGCATCTTCATATCTCAAGAGAAATACCTCAAAGACTGCCTGAAGAAGTTTGGAATGCAAGATTGCAAAGGGTACACGACGCCAATGCCAACAAAAGGTCAATTGGGCTCCGACGACAATGGTAAAGAGTTCGATCAAAAGGTATATTGCTCCATGATTGGTTCTTTACTCTACTTATGTGCATCTAGGTCTGATATAATGCTTAGCATTTGCATGGGTGCCCGATTCCAAGAGGCACCAAAGGAATCACATCACCTCGCAGTGAAGCGAATTCTTCGATATTTGGCTCGCACCCCAACACTAGGATTATGGTATCCCAAGGGCTCTATATTTGATCTAGTTGGATTCTCAGATGCTAATTATGCTGGTGACAAGGTTGATCGCAAGTCCACATCAGGCACATGTCACTTTCTTTGACGATCTCTTGCATGTTGGTCTTCAAAGAAGCAGAACTCTGTGTCTCTTTCCACTGCTGAAGCTGAATACATTGCTGCTGGATCTTGTTGCGCTCAGCTCCTCTAGATGAAGTAAACTCTCAAGGACTATGCCATCAACATGATAAAGGTGCCTCTCTACTATGACAATGAAAGCGTCATCAAGATTGCTCATAATCCAGTTCAGCACTCGAAGACAAAGGACATTCAAATTTGTCAGCACTTTCTCAGGGGTCATGTGATCAAGAAATACATTGAGATCATTCACGTCAACACTGAAGGGAAATTGGCTAATATCTTCCCGAAGCCATTGGATGAGAAAAGGTTTTGCAAGCAACGGTGTGAGCTAAATATCCTAGAATCCTCAAATGTCATGTGAATGGACACACATCCTAACGCTTATGCATATTGATGACTTTGACGTGCAACACACGAAGTAAGGTATGTCTTCAACTCATGAAGACATACACTCCAAGTGTGAATACATAAATGTGGAATTCGACTATGGAGCGCCACGATAATTGTGCGTCCTGTCCTGGTCTAATACTTCCTATACGGTGGGTAACGCCACCACCAAAGTTTCTTGAAGATATTCATTTGACGTCATGACTACATTATCTTCACATTTGGTTTGTCTTCAACATTGATTTGATTTCAGAGTTTATCTTCGCAATGTTGATTTAGTTTCATTTGCCTCCAGATGCGGCGGCGGCGGCGGGCAGACACGGATGGGCGGATACGTCAGCCTAGAAGCTCGCTCGACGCGGCCATATTCTCATCGGCCAACGGCGATGACGTGACTGACTAGGTTTGTTTTCGGGACGGCAGCCATGGATGAAATAAGATCGACAGTACACTCAGTTCAGCAGAGCCCTGTTCTTTTCTGTCCATGTTGAAGCCTGCTCCATGTTCTCCAATTGCAAGCGACTGTTTTTTGAAGCCCATCAATCACATGCTAGGTACCTGATCAAGTTGTCTCATGGCAACAATTCTCATGCATGTCAGATCTAGTATGTGGCACGACAGGGTTGTACCTCCTCGTACAGGTAGGCAACTCTTTCTCTTCTATTTTTTATTGGGTCAATCAAACATGAGGGTGCATTCTATGCCCATATGCCCACATGAAAATAATCTACCTTCAGACTAGGGATTTTTCTTCTATTCACGGTTACTATGAATCTAATTCCAAATTCTGATAAACCATAATGAGTAGAAATTGTATAACATTGACCAATAATAGTATTTGCGTTACATATGTATTTATGTGTTGTACTGCAATCTTAGACTTATTCAGCATAATAATGATTTCTCTGTTTCGCTTCAGACCATTCCATGGTGAAAGTGTTCTTCAACTGTGAAAAACTATTCTCTTTGTTGATAACATGGATTGATCAAGAGGGTACCACAATATGGTCAATGGAAGCAGCAGCTAACGTATGGATCATATGGACAGTCAAAGAGAAAATCACTTCTCTCTGTAAAAAAGGAGAATTACTCAAGAGTTTTGTAGTAGTATATTTTCCTATGTTACCATGTGTGGTCAAACTGGATGTACTACCATCTTCAATGAAGGATATGTAATCCATGTTTATTTTTGATGGACTGGTAGTCGTTCATTAGGAAGTATGTACCTTTCAGTTCAATTTACCACTTCTGTCGTCACATATACTCTTTCTGAAGTGATATCTACCTATTAAAAATGCATTATATATGCATTAAAAATACCATGTAGTATATACCCATTAAAAATACCATGCAGTATATACTCCTTGAAAAATGATGCAACACATACCCCTTTTAAAATGTAGTTTATACCCCCGCAAAAAATGTAGTATATACCCTTTTTTTGCAGTTTATACCCTTCAAAAATCAACCAATATATACTCCTTGAAATATCGTATATTACGCAAACAGGATACTGCATTGTTCGCATACTTTCAAGATTATAGTATACATCCTGGATACCACATGGGTATATTATATACATACTACAAGTTCTCTTGGAGACATGCCATATATATATCAACCATATGTAAGCTACTTAACTTTCTCCTCGTATAAAATATACTAATGGTCTGAAACATGAAGTATATATTGTCCGATTAATAATCCTCATATTTTCTAATGTTTGAAAAGTAAGTACTACATGCACGGTTCCTTGATTCTAGTAGCAAGTAGTTGGGTGCTTACCATCTCACGAAAGCTAAACTAGTGGCATGCACAACAATTTGAACGCCCCATTTTTTCTCTTCAGTCGTTGGTTTGGTACAGGCGGGTGCAAGCCCACAAAGGGGTGGGAGTATGTACTCTTGAGAGTATATAAGAGGAGTTTTATATATATATATATATATATATATATATATATATATATATATATATATATATATATATATATATATATATATATATATATATATATATATATAGAGAGAGAGAGAGAGAGAGAATTGCGTTTTGGCTCTCGGCCTCCATGGAGGCCTATATTTCGAAAAAATCAAAATTAAAAAATTTCTATTTCAAAAAAATCTGAATTTTTTTGTACAAGTAAACAATGATGTGAGGCATATGTGTGTAAAATTTTAGGATGAAATATATTGAAATGCTACCTGTACAAAAAAAGACAAATTCGTGGTCTAGTTGGATGAATAGTATGATGTGTTAAAAAGCCTCAGATTTGTCTTTTTTGCACAACCCTTATTTCAACATATTTCGCCTTGAAAATTTACACACTTATGCAATATGCCTTCATCTACCTCTGTATTTTTTTCAGAATTTTTTGAAATGTAAAAATACGAATTTTCAAGAAATTTGAATTTTGCATTTGGAGGCCTCCATGGAGCTCGGCCTCCAAAAGCAATTTCCGTATATGTGTGTGTGTGTGTGTGTGTGTATATATATATATATATATATATATATATATATATATATATATATATATATATATATATATATATATATAGTATGAGACATCTAGGTGCCTGGGCACCTAGGCTAGAAACCGTTGGATGACACTAAGATATGTGCATGTGTAATTAGTATTAGCACTAATTGGTAAATTCATTAGGTTTTAATTAGGAACGAATTTAATGCTAATAATTGCTTGATATGGGCACTTAATACCCACCCAAATTAAGCCCACGCATGTCTCTTACGTCATGTAACCAGGTATTTTTTGCGTATAATGGAGGTCGTATTTTTTATGTGCTCTCTATTATTTTTCACCGAGTATCTTAAGTATGGTTTTGTAGTCGAAAAATGTTGGATATATATTACACACTCATAAGTTGCGTAGCCAGGTATATACGTAGCCATATTTTACTTTAGAAATATACGTCGATAAGTTATGTAATTTTTAAGATTTTTTCGCGCTGCCGGGTATACAAGTGTGCAGACACCTTGGGTATTTTCACTTGAGGTATATTATCGGATGTATAATATTTTCCTAATTTTTTGGACATAACTGGGTATATACGTCGACCGGGTAGGTACAATATTTTCTTACCATTTTTCATATAGCCGGTTATATACGTCGACCGGGTATATTACAATATTTTCGTATTGGTATGTATTACAATATTTTTGATAATTAAATAGTTCCAAAAATAAATTAATGAATATATACTTACAGGTGTACGTATATAATTTTGTTGGTAGGTATTAGATACTCACATTAGATAGTCAGGAAACAAAAGTACGCGTATTAGATACCTGCAGCAATTCAAACAAAATCAATACGTTTTATTGTATGGCATGTCATGCATGCCTAGTAATTAGAAACAAAAATAAAATGTAAGCATGGAAAGTCTTGCATGAAGAAAAGTTAGGAAATAAATTAAATAGATCACAGTTTTCATAACGACCTAGGTGCCCCATATACATATGAGAATAATATATATATAGCCGGTCTATTCTCATAACACTTTCGCACAGCACGCATAACGCGAGGGCACTGCACGCATAACATGAGGGCACTGCATGCATAACACGAGGGCACTGCAACACAGAGACCAGTGAACTTCACGTTGAAAAAAACTGTATGTGTTTTTTTTCGGTACCTTTTTTTGCTCTATTTTTTAACCGTTTGTCGGAACAATGCGTGTAATATACCGTTGAAAAGGTATGGATTATGCGCGACTTCGCCATGCTGAACACTTTTCGACATTCCACACGGTTTAAGAGCAGTTTTGAAAACGGTGCGACCGACGAATAATGACAGCGGGCGTATTTTTGCGTTTTTTTCTAAATCGCTCGTCGGAATGAAGCATATGATACACGTTGGAAAGATATCGTCGGCGCGCATCTTTTTCATATATAATTTTTTGTCTAACTCGTTACGGTTTAAAAGCAGTTTCAAATTTACTAAATCGCATAATGCGGTTTTTGAATTTTTTTTAAATTTTTCGATACTATTTTCACTCTAGTTTTTTAACCGTTTGTCGAAAGGAGGCGTGTAATATACCGTTGAAAAGCTATGAACGAGGCGCAACTTTCATATGTTGAAATGTTTCCGAGATTCCTTACGGTTTAAAGTTAATTTTGAAAATCGTGCGGCGGACGATAAGTGACAGCGGCCATGTTTTCGTGATTTTTTTTCAAACCGCTCGTCGGAATGATTCAAATGGTACATCACCGAAAAGATATCGACGATGCGCAACTTTTTCATGTAGAACACTCTCTCTTATTCCTTACGGTTTAAGAGCAGTTTTGATTTTATCAAAATGCGGACACTCTGTTTTCCGCGACACCGAAAATCGACGCGTGCACTGCATCGGACAGAAAAGCGCACTGCTTCAAACTGAAAACCGCACTGCATCAGATAGTCAAGTGAACTTCATTGTTTTCTTTGTCAGACGTAATTTTTCTCAGACGAGTTTTTGTTGTCTTTTTTTTTCAATATTTTTGTGCACGAGAGTGGATCGCAGAGAGAAGGCAAGTGAACCGCGACATATATCGAACTGAACTGCATTACATTTTGTTGTTTTGCTAAATTTTTCATAGTTCCATGTTGTGTGCAAGTGAACCTCATCACTCTCAAAAGTGAACCACATCTGGGGACTAAACGCACTGCATGAGTATTGATGTAGTCGACTAAAATTTAAAACACGCGAAACAAATTGCATTTCACACACGGGCAATGAGCTACTACACAAATTGGAGTGAACTACTTTTTTGTTTTCTTCAAACAAATTTATTCAAGACATCATGGTAGTACTTCGGATGGGAGACTAGGGAACTGCATCAAAACACACCTGAGTTTTTAACATGTTGCCCCGCAGAAACTACACACCATCAAACAAGAGAAACGAACTACATAGGAGTCGGGCCAACTGCAGTGTTTGTGCGGAAGCAAAATATGAAAAAAAAAAGAGTCCCGAACAAGTTTTATCAACTAAACGTGTTGTTCCAACTACATCCCCACACGTTGTGCACTGCACTCATACCGACGAAACGCATGGCTTGCACAGCGGAGCTACACACCGCCGGCCACACCACCACACTGTCTGGACATGTATATGCTAGCCACGCCAACAGGACATCCTCGAATTCATCAGAGAACTGCATGTGCCTCCATGTACTACTGCACACGCCCCTGCGCATCGCGGGGGTGAACTGCACGTGTGTCGGTGTACAAAAAGAAGGGTACACTTTTTGTACCCCTATGACTGTGCACGGGCAGTCTAAGCCACGGGCACCACCACACCAAGCATGGCGAGGGAGGCGAGCCGGGGGCAAGACCGAAGCTCGATGGAGACTGGAGCGACGCCAAGAACAAGACCACAAAGAGCAAAGACGCGAAGCGGCTCTCCCCGGCAAGATCCTTGCCGGGGCCAGCACTGGCAGCCCCGGCAAGGCCCTTGCCGCGGCAGCTTGCCCCACGCCTAGGGAGCGGATCACCCTTGAGTCCTCCGCCCCCATGGGGCAAGGATTCGGGAGATATCCCCGTGGTGGCATGCAGATCTTTGTGAAGACATCCGAGATCAGATACATGTTAAGAAGACGACGACCCTTGGCGGGATCCCAGCCAAGGAGGGATGACAGCAGGCGCCACGGCAAGACCCTTGCCGGGGCCCCGGCAAGGCCCTTGCCGAGGACGCCCACGGGGCCACCGTCAGGCCCGCACCAACTGGGCTTCCGCCAACCCACGCAGATGCCGACCAGACCAACTTGACAGGCTCCTGCATGGCAACCCACAGATCTTCGTGGAGACCCGCCGTTGTGCCACCTCAGCTGCCTGTCTGCCTACATGGCACCTCAGGCACCGTTCGCCAGGGCGCGTGTCAACATGAGGAGGAGTGGCGACGGACAAGACGGGCGTCTCCCCTCGTCCCCGATAAAGCAGGAACACCTAAGCTAGGCGCATTAAATGCACCTTGTCCTATAATGCGAGGGATAACCTCGCATCACTGTACCCTTTCCACCTCCTGTGTGCCACTGTGGCGACCCCTTTTCCCTATAAAAGGAGCCCGAGGCGACCAGGAGGAGGATTCGGCTTTTGAGAACAACTCACGACTCTTTTGGAGCTCCCCACTAGCTGAAGAACACAAACAGATAATCCACCAAAGCAGGAGTAGGGTTTTACGCATCTTTGTGGCCCGAACCTGGGTAAAGGAACCGTGTCCTGACTGTTAGATCCGCTCTTCTCTTAACCCCGCGCCCCGCAATTGTAGTAGGGATTCTTGTGATCCCATAGGTGTCGATCCAAATACTCCGACATCTTTGGCGCGCCAGGTAGGGGGGCGTAGTTGTGAGAATCGGCTTTAGCGGTTAGTTCGGCGCTCCTGCATCGTCATGGCACCCAAGAAGAAGACGAAAATGGCGGTTGGCCAGTCGGAAGCCGGACAGCCCGTCCCGACGCAGGCGAGCAGCGGGCCAGTCGTGGAAAGGACTCGGGGCGCTGCTCGCGAACACCAACGCCATCCCGACAGCCGGAGTTTGGGAGGTGGCGATGTTTGTGCGCCTGGTAACAGGCCACACACCGCCAGTTCCAAAGATGGAGCCCGGCCCTCCGCAGGTGGCGCGGGGCCTTCACCGGCGAGACCTTGGGCGCCCACTCCAGCAAGCGCACCTCTTCGGAGTGCTGTGCTCCCGTCGAGGACGTGCCTGAGAGCTCCACCGGAAAGAAGAAGACCGACGAGACCTCGGACACCCACTCCGGCAAGCGCACCTCTTCGGAGTATCGCGCTCCCGTCGAGGACGTGCCAGAGGGCTCCACCGGCAGAAACAAGAGATCCAGGGCCACGCCGCCAGGAACCAAGAAGGTTTCTATCAAGGAGGACGGCACGAGAGGGGCTTTTACCATAAGCTCCCCCCTTGACAACAAATAGGAAGACGCGCTCGTCACCTTCCTACGGGCGAATGTCGACGTGTTTGCCTGGCAAGCATCCGACATCCCCGGTGTTCCGAGGGAGGTGATTAAGCACCACCTTGATGTATGTCCTCATGCGCGGCCCGTCAAGCAGAAGGTCAGGAAGCAAGCTTTGGAACGGCAAGAGTTCATCACCGAGCAGATCCGGAAACTGGAAGCTGCAGGTTTGGTGAGAGGGGTGCTCCACCCAACGTGGTTGGCCAATCCAGTGGTAGTGCGCAAGGCAAATGGGAAGTGGAGGCTGTGTATTGATTACACAGATATCAATAAAGCTTGTCCCAAGGACCCCTTCTTGTTGCCGCGCATAGACCAGATTGTTGACTCGACGGCAGGGTGTGACCTGCTGTCATTCCTCGATGCCTACTCTGGCTACCACCAAATCTTCATGGCAAGAGAAGACGAAGAGAAGACATCATTCATCACCCCATGTGGTACGTGCTGTTTTGTAAGAATGCCTTTCAGGTTGAAGAGTGCTGGCTCGATGTTTGCAAGGGCAGTTCAGATTGGCTTTGAACCCCAGCTCCATAGAAATATGGAGGCTTATATGGATGATATAGTGGTCAAAACCAAGAACAAGGCAACCCTTGTACTGGATTTACAAGAAACATTTGTAAACCTGCGCAAGATCAACCTCAAGCCGAACCCTGAGAAGTGCGTTTTCGGCGTCCCGTCCGGCAAACTTCTCGGGTTCTTTGTGTCGCAGCGTGGGATAGAAGCCAATCCGGACAAGATCAAAGCCATAGAGCAGATTGAAGCACCCAAATGGGTCAAGGATGTGTGTCGGCTTGCCGGCTGCGTTGCCGCCATGAGCAGATTCATTTCCAAGTCTGCTGAGCACGCCCTTACCTTTTTCAAGATTTTGAAAAAGACGGGCCCAATGGAGTGGACGCCAGAAGCCGAAGCAGCATTACAGGATCTGAAGAAGTATCTTTCATCCACGCCAATACTGGTTGCGCCTCGACCACAGGAACCGTTGCTGCTATACATAGCAACAACAAACCAGGTGGTCAGCGCCGCACTGGTGGCGCAGAGAGAAATCGATGATGAGGTGATAGCAGCAACGGAGCCTGGTGCCACTGGTGCAGAGGCGACACAGCCGATTGGAGTGCAGCCGAAGAAGAAGATGATGCAGCACCCGGTCTACTTTGTTAGCTCCCTCTTGCAGGGGGCTAGGTCAAGGTACTCCGGTGTGCAGAAATTGCTCTTCGGCCTTCTTATGGCCTCGAGGAAGCTGCGTCACTACTTCCAGGCACACGAGATTACTGTCGTCACTCGCCTCCCTCAGCAACGGATATTGCACAATCCAGATGCAACGGGAAGGATTGTAGAGTGGGCACTGGAGCTGTCCAGCTTTGGCCTCAAGTTTGAAAGTACTTCGACAATTGAGAGCCGAGTCCTGGCAGAGTTCATCGCAGAATGGACCGCAACGCCTGATGAAGAAGTCCAAGAAACTGCTCTCCCCAACAAAGAGGCAAGTTGCAACTGGATCATGTACTTTGATGGGGCTTTCTCCTTGCAGGGCGCTGATGGGCCTCGAACCCCTCGTTGGTTACCCCAAGTGGAAGGTGTAAGATGCAGTATGTAGAAGTGTTTTCCTTTAGCAAAGATGCCAAGGATCGAATCCCCAGAGACTCCTAGGTTCAACAAGTAGGTGTCAACTGCTAACGGCGCGTATTAGCAATCAACGTGGACCTGCACACAGATACAAATAACTTTGCTCCAAACGAGTACAGACAGGTTATCAATCCCTCCGGCCTTGTAGTTCACAAAGGATTAAATGCAAATGATAGTAGTGATAGATAATGTTTTGCAATAGTAAATAATAGCGATAAGTAAATATCGGATGTGATCAATTATGGTAATATGGACCGGAGTCTCATGATGTTCACTAGTGATGTCTCTCTCCCAAAAGACGATAAAACAGCTATGTGAGGTAAACGAATTACAGCTGGGCAATTGACAGGACCACGAACGCAAACCAATGCTGACTACATTGCAGAAAGGTTGAGGTTCAAAGCATGGGCGGTACGCCAAAGTAAGTAGACCGAAATCCATCAATATCTACTACTAATCATCCACCTTGAGATATCTATCCAGAACATCTCGCTGGTATTAAGTTACGAGTCCCACCCATAGTGTAAACTCAATGCAACAGACAACTGCATTAAAAGAACTTTGCGTAAAGTAAACAATCCTTGCACCCGCGGGCACAAGCACCTTTGTTTTCCCCCTTGTGGCAACAGCACATCCCATAGACTCATGTTTCTGTCACTCAAGCTAGTCATCGAGGGGCATGAACCCACAATCGAGCATAACATTCCCTCTTGGAGTCACTACGTATTACTTGGCCAAAGCAATAAATAACAACGGAGAACATGCAAGAATTACTTATGAACATAAATATAAAAGAGGTAGATCAAATATATTACTCAAGATCAATCTGAACATAATCTCATAATCCATCGGATCCCAGCAAACTCATCATAGCAACAGCATAAGGATTACATATGTGCCTCGATCATGTAGGGAAGCTCACGAGGACTAATTAGTGAAGCACAAGAACGGGAGGAGAACATCACATAGCTACTGGTCATGGACTCATGTTCCAAGGGAGACTACTCACAACTCAACCGGGAGGCGTCCATGGTGGTGGAGAAGCTCCCGGTGGTGATCCTCCCCTCCGGCAGGGTGCCGGGAAGAGTTCTCCTGGTGCTCCCGATCTTGGAAGCGGCGGCGGCGACGGAACAGAGATGGGATCGCGAAAAGAGTTCCTGTTCTGAGGGTTTCGGAGGACGCTTTAAATATATGCCAAAGGGGGGCATCGGGGAAGCTTCGGGGGGCCCAGGCGCCCCCCGGCGCGGCCCAGGGGGGGCGCGCCGCCAAGGCGCCTGGAGCCCTGGTGGCCCCCCCGGCTGTCCTTCGGACGCACGGTAGTTTCCGGAACGCTGATTTTTTATATAATTTTTCTGGATTTTTCCTGGCAGTTCTCGTAACGTGAAAACCTGAAATACAAAAACAGCCGAAAACAGAAACTGGCACTGGGGTGCACTGGATTAGTAAGTTAGTCCAAATATGATCAAAAGTGTATGGAAGTGTATGAATATCATTGTAATATCACCCAAAAGTGGCATGGAGCAAGCAGAAATTATAGATACGTTTTGGACGTATCAACATCCCCAAGTTTAATTCCTGCTCGTCCTCGAGTAGGTAAATGATAACAAGAATAATTTCTGTGGTGACATGCTATTAACCATATAGGACTTTTTCGTAGTCATATGACAAAAGCTTACTGAGACAATGATTCTATAGTAATTAAGTTGCCTCATGAGAAAATCACAAATGACTGAAAGTTTTACAACATGACATTGAAGCATCAAATAGATTTGCAATGAATATGATGTGCAAATATGATAAAGTGATATCTAGCTTGCCCCCTTTAGTGAAGCAAAACATAAATGCAGGGGTACCTTCAAGGTTTAAGTGATGACTAGATACAATGATTTCAAAATAAACGATATCACAATCATGCACAAGACAATGCTACTTTGGGACAATGCACATTACACTCAGAATGACAATCATGCTCTCAGTAGTTGGTGCTTGAAGAAATGGTTATGTGCTAGAGCTTTTTATTTTTAAAACACGGAAGCAATTTTGTCAACGGTAGTAGTACTTCATATGTGTCATGCATAAGACATCCTATAAGTTGCAAGCCTCATGCATCGAATGCCAATAGTGCTCGCACCTTGTTCTAATTAGCTCGGATTTCCATGGGTTATCATTGCATTACATATGTTTCAACCAAGTGTAACAAAGGGGTACCTCTATTCCACCTGTACAAAGGTCCAAGGAGATAAATCGCATTTGGTTTCTCGTTTTTGATAGATCTCAACTTGAGGACATCCATACCGGGACAACATAGAAAATAGATGATGGACTCCTCTTTAATGCATAAGCATATTCTCATAAGAGATTGAGGATTAATGTCCAAACTAAAACTTCCACCATGATGCATGGCTTTGGTTGGCGGCCCAATGTTGTTCTCTAACAATATGCATACTCATTCAACCCATGGCAAATCACCCTTACTTCAGACAAGACGAACATGCATAGCAACTCACATGATAATCAACAAGAGTGTGAAAGTTGATGGCGTCCCCAGAAACATGGTTACCGCTCAGCAAGCAACTTATAAGAAATAAGATACATAAGCAACATATTCTTTACCACAATAGTTTTTAAGCTACTTTCCCATGAGCTATGTATTGCAAGGTTAGTCTTAGTACAGGTGGAGGTTAGCAAAAGACTGGGAGCGACCAACTAAGAGAGCAATGACGGTCATAATCATGCAGAGCGACAAAGCAATATTGAATCAGGCATGGTAGTTATATCGCTACTCAGAAATAAAAGATCATCAAGACTTGACAGACTTTCTTTACAGTCTTAAATATGCGTGAGCATACGCCAAGTCAATCAAAATAAAATCTCGAAGGAAGATATTACTAAACCATACCACATCATAGGCAAACAAATCATGTTGGTATTCCAATAACACATTGGGAATCCCCAGCTATTTGAGACTAACCACAAGAAAACCTGAACTACTAAGCGCCATCATGCACGTAGCATCTTTATCATAGACATATTAACCAATGCAACGGAAGCAAACTCTCTTAATAAGATAAGCATGATAATTAAAGAGAGTTCAAGCAACCAACTAAACAAAAGCTCTTTGAAAAGATAAGCATGAATACTAAGAGCAGAGCATGATAGTAGCTATTTAAAGACAAAGAACACACACAACAAAGATAGACATGAAAATTCTATGTTATGTTCTAGGTAGAAGTGGAGCGTGTTTCTCTCCCACATAAAGAAAGCTGAGTTTCGAGACGTTATGAAAAACTAAAAAGAAAACTAAAAGCAAGACGCTCCAAGCATAGCACATAACACATGAAGTGATAAAAATATAGTGGAACGAAAGACGAACTGATAATGTTGATGGAGAAGGGGATGCACGGGGGCATCCCCAAGCTTAGACGCTTGAGTCTCCTTGAATATTTCTTGGGGGTGCACGGGGGCATCCCCAAGCTTGAGCGCTTGACACTCCTGAATCTTTTTATCATCTTCCCTCGCACACTTGAAAACTCCCTTCATACATAACTCATTGTAATCTGATTAGCGAGGTTAGTACCCTTAATAAAATAATTATACTTAGCTGGAAATAAAGATATTCTTGAAGTTCTACTGTTTCTCAAGATTGCCAAAAGGTTTTTGCAAAGAAAAAGCAAGCTCTTGATTTGCAAAATGAAGGAAAGGCAAAACAGGACAGAATCTGTGAAAAACAGAACAGCAGGTAGTAATTGATCTGTTCGGGATACTTCTGCAACTCAAATCAAAAAACACATAACAGACGCACGAAAGAAAATTATATAGAGAACGCTGTCGAAAAAATTCAGACCAAAAAGAAGATCTGGTGATTTTATACGAATTTATATATCCAAGGACAGAATCTGTTTCCTGGACAGCACCTCACAACTTTTGAACTTTCTAGCAATCAGAGGCTATACTTGGCACAAATATGAAAAGCAAAGATACAATGATGATGCTACAGCAGTAAACAACATCAAGACACAACAAAAGCAAAATATAAAAATTTATTCATGTGGGCTGCCTCCCAAAAGCGCTTTCTTTTATGCCTTTAAGCTAGGCATAATGCATAGAGATCAAGTATTATCAAGAGTAAAAGAATAGCTGGCCCGTACAACGGACTCAAAAGGTAACTTGATCTTATTTCGAGGAAAGTGTTCCATCCCTTTCTTGAGAGGAAACTGAAATTTTATATTACCCTCTTTCATGTCAATGATAGCATCAACGGTGCGCAAAAAAGGACGTCCCAAAATAATTGGACATGAAGGATCACATTCAATATCCATAATAGTGAAATCAACGGGAACATAATTATCATTGACAACGATAAGAACATCGTCGATCCTCCCCAAAGGTTTCTTTATGGAATAATCAACGAGACAAACACCAAAAGAACAAGAATCAAAAGGTTTCAATTTAAGCATATCATATAGTCTTTTGGGCATAACAGAGGTACTAGCACCAACATCACATAATGCATAGCAAGAGAAGTCATTCAATTTAATTTTTATCATAGGATCCCAACCATCTTCTAGCTTTCTAGGTATGGAGGCTTCTACTCTAAGTTTCTCCTCCCTAGCTTTGATGAGAGCATTAGTGATATGCTCTGTGAAGGCAAGGTTAAGCGTGCTAGTGCGGGGATATCTAGACATCTTGTGAAGGAAATCAATAACTTCGGTAAGAGTGCAATTATCAAAATCAAGGTCACGAGCATCAAGTAAAGTGGTAGTAGTGTCCTTTAGGTTCACTTGTTTGGTAGTTTCTATAGTCATAGCATCACCATTAATAGGTCCATTGGGACCAGGAGTACATTGGGTGCTAAGAGTTTGGATATCCTCAACAACTTTGATAGTAGCAACAGTGTGGTGGGTAGGAAGACTCTTAATTCTATCCTCTTCCTCCCTTTCTCTAGCCCATCTTTCTTTAAGTTTAGCCATCATCCTAATATTTTCATTAATTTGCACTTGAGTAGCATTAATAGGAATGACCTTCCTCTCCTCAAGAGGAGAAGTTTCAATTTTTAGCAATTTTACCTCATTGGCTAAATGGTCTACCTTAAAAGAAAGATCATCTAGTTTATGTAGTTTTTCTTCTACACTCTTATTAAAGGCTTTTTGGGTAGTGATGAAATCTTTAAGCATAATCTCTAGTTCAGTAGTGGAGTTCTTGGTACTAGGATAAGCATTGTTGTTCCCATAAGAATTAGAGGGGAACGGTCTAGGGTTGCTACCAAAGTTACTCCTATAAGCATTGTTGTTAAAATTGTTTCTAGAGATAAAGTTCACATCTACTTGTTCTTGAGCAATCAAAGAATTTAAAGGAACATCACGAGGATCAACAGTAGATTTCTTCGAAAGTAGAGACATAATCAAGTCAACTTTTTCATTTAAGGAGGAAATCTCCTCGACAGAGTTTACCTTCCTACCTGTTGGAGCGCGTTCGGTGTGCCATTGGGAATAGTTGGTCATCATCTCATCGAGAAGCTTCGTGGCATCACCAAGTGTAGTTGACATAAAAGTTCCTCCCGTGGCCGAATCTAACAAGTTCCGCGAGGTAAAGTTCAAGCCTGCATAAAAAGTTTGGATAACCATCCAAGTAGTCAAACCATGAGTAGGGCAGTTCTTGATAAGAGATTTCATACGTTCCCAAGCTTGGGCAACGTGTTCATTATCCAATTGTTTAAAATTCATTATGTTACTTCTAAGTTGGATAATTTTAGCAGGTGGATAGTATTTTCCAATAAAAGCATCTTTGCACTTGTCCCATGAATCTATGCTATTTCTAGGCAAAGACTGAAACCAAATTTTAGCTCCTCCTCTCAAGGAGAAAGGAAAAAGCTTAAGCTTAACAATATTACCATCTATTTCTTGGTACTTTTGCAGATCACAGAGTTCAACAAAGTTGTTCAAGTGTAAAGCAGCATCATCTCCAGCACCGGAGAATTGATCTTTCATGACTAAGTTCAGTAAAGCAGGTTTAATTTCATATGAAGGTGCTGAAGTGGTAGGTGTAGTGATAGGTGTGCTGATAAAGTCATCGTTGTTGTGACTAGTGAAGTCACACAACTTGGTGTTCTCGGTGGAACCCATAGTAGCAAGCAAGCAAGATAACTAGTTTTGTGATTTTCGATAAAAGGTAGCAAAGCAAAAACTGAAAGGTAAACTAACAAGACTAAAAACAAAGGTAAAAGATAGCGTGCAACTCCCCTATCCTGAAGAGTGGAGTCCCCGGCAATGGCGCCAGAAAATACTCCTTGATGGGCCTCGAACCCCTCGTTGGTTACCCCAAGTGGAAGGTGTAAGATGCAGTATGTAGAAGTGTTTTCCCTTAGCAAAGATGCCAAGGATCGAATCCCCAGAGACTCCTAGGTTCAACAAGTAGGTGTAACGGCGCGTATTAGCAATCAAGGTGGACCTGCACACAGATACAAATAACTTTGCTCCCAACGAGTACAGAGAGGTTGTCAATCCCTCCGGCCTTGTAGTTCACAAAGGATTAAACGCAAATGATAGTAGTGATAGATAATGTTTTGCAATAGTAAATAATAGCGAAAAGTAAATAGCGGATGTGATCAATTATGGTAATATGGACCGGAGTCTCATGATGTTCACTAGTGATGTCTCTCTCCCAAAAGACGATAAAACAGCTATGTGAGGTAAACGAATTACAGCTGGGCAATTGACAGGACCACGAACGCAAACCAATGCTGACTACATTGCAGAAAGGTTGAGGTTCAAAGCATGGGCGGTACGCCAAAGTAAGTAGACCGAAATCCATCAATATCTACTACTAATCATCCACCTTGAGATATCTATCCAGAACATCTCGCTGGTATTAAGTTGCGAGTCCCACCCATAGTGTAAACTCAATGCAACAGACAACTGCATTAAAAGAACTTTGCGTAAATTAAACAATCCTTGCACCCGCGGGCACAAGCACCGTTGTTTTCCCCCTTGTGGCAACAGCACATCCCCTAGACTCATGTTTCTGCCACTCAAGCTAGTCATCGAGGGGCATGAACCCACAATCGAGCATAACGTTCCCTCTTGGAGTCACTACGTATTACTTGGCCAAAGCAATAAATAACAACGGAGAACATGCAAGAATTACTTATGAATATAAATATAAAAGAGGTAGATCAAATATATTACTCAAGATCAATCTGAACATAATCTCATAATCCATCGGATCCCAGCAAACTCATCATAGCAACAGCATAAGGATTACATATGTGCCTCGATCATGTAGGGCAGCTCACGAGGACTAATTAGTGAAGCACAAGAATGGGAGGAGAACATCACATAGCTACTGGTCATGGACTCATGGTCCAAGGGAGACTACTCACAACTCATCCGGGAGGCGTCCATGGTGGTGGAGAAGCTCCCAGTGGTGATCCTCCTCCCCGGCGGGGTGCCGGGTAGAGTTCTCCTGGTGCTCCCGATCTTGGAAGCGGCGGCGGCGGCGGAACAGAGATGGGATCGCGAAAAGAGTTCCTGTTCTGAGGGTTTCGGAGGACGCTTTAAATATATGCCAAAGGGGGGCATCGGGGAAGCTTCGGGGGGCCCAGGCGCCCCCCCGGCGCGGCCAAGGGGGGGCGCGCCGCCAGGGCGCCTGGAGCCCTAGTGGCCCCCCCCCCCCGGCTTTCCTTCGGACGCACGGTAGTTTCCGGAACGCTGATTTTTTATATAATTTTTCTGGATTTTTCCTAGCAGTTCTCTTAACGTGAAAACCTGAAATACAAAAACAGCCGAAAACAGAAACTGGCACTGGGGCGCACTTGATTAGTAAGTTAGTCCAAATATGATCAAAAGTGTATGGAAGTGTATGAATATCATAGCAATATCACCCAACAGTGGCATGGAGCAAGCAGAAATTATAGATACATTTTGGACGTATCAGGCGCCGGGGCTGGCGTACTGCTGGTCGCGCCCACTAGAGAGCACCTCAAGTATGTGGTCCAGATGCACTTCCCTAGGAAGGTATCAAAGAACAACACTGCTGAGTACGAGGGGATGCTTGCTGCTCTTAGGATCGCGGCAGACCTCGGAATCAAAAAGCTCATTGTCAGGGGCGACTCGCAGCTTGTCGTCAAACAAGTCAACAAGGATTACCAGAGCCCGTTGATGAAGGCCTACATCGCTGAAGTGTGAAAGTTGGAAGAGCGCTTTGACGGTATACAGGCGGAGCACGTTCCCCGAGCGGAGAACGACATCGCCGATTACTTGTCAAAGCGCGCTGCCCTCAAGCTACATGTGGAACCAGGTACCTTTGTGCTTCAGCTTTCTCAGCCATCCGTTGATCCATCAACAGAGCACAAAAAGAGGAGGAAGTCAGGACCCGGCAAGTACTTTCCCGCCGAGCTCCCCGAAGCCGCCAGCAAGGATGTTACCGGGGACACTGAGCCCGCCACCGGAGGGCTAACTCCGGCGGAGCGTCAAGCTTTTGCCGTCGAGATGGCCACTCCCTTGGCGGAGGAAATGCCTTTAGTCCTCGCCGTCGAGCCCCAGGCTCCAGCGTGGGCGCAGCATACCGTCTGATTCCTTCAGACTGGGGAACTTCCTGAGGAGCAGGAAGAAGCGGAGAAAGTAGCCCGTCGGTCTGCCATGTACTAGTTTGTCGATGATGTCCTGTACAGAAGGAGACCGAACGGTGTGAAATTGAAGTGCATCCCTCGAGAGGAAGGACTGGAGCTGCTGGCAGAGATACATGGAGGCATATGTGGATCAAACATAGGGTCGAGAGCCCTTGCCGGCAAGGCATTCCGGCAAGGCTTCTTCTGGCCCACTGCCCTCCAGGATGCGGCGGTGCTGGTCACCAGGTGTGAAGCGTGCCAATTCCATTCAAAGAAACTTCATCAACCAGCTCAAGCCCTCCAAACCATTCCTTTCTCCTGGCCCTTCTCGGTCTGGGGGCTCGACATACTGGGCCCTTTCCCCCGCGCCGTCGGGGGCTTTGAGTACTTGTACGTTGCAATCGACAAGTTCACAAAGTGGCCAGAGGTGGAGGCAATAAGGAAGGTCACAGCTCAGTCAGCAGTCAAGTTCTTCAAGGGACTAGTGTGCCGTTTTGGTGTGCCGAACAGGATCATCACCGACAACGGCACACAGTTTACAAGCCGCACCTTCATGTAGAATACCCAAGACCTCGGCAGCAGAGTATGTTTCGCTTCCGTTGCTCACCCCCGAAGCAATGGTCAAGCTGAGAGGGCAAATGCTGAAGTGCTGCGAGGATTAAGGACAAAGAACTTTGACAGGCTCCACAAGAGCGGGAGGCGCTGGATTGATGAATTACCGGCGGTTCTTTGGTCGATCAGGACAATGCCAAATCGAGCCACCGGCCAGATGCCCTTTGCCCTGATATACGGGGCAGAAGCAGTTCTCCCCACGGAACTCATATACGGGTCACCTCGAGTGCTCGCTTATGATGAGCTTGAGCAAGAGCAATTGCGACAAGACGACGCAATGCTCCTTGAGGAAGATCGTCTTCGGGCGGCTGTGAGAGGAGCGCGCTACCAACAAGCCTTGTGCCGCTTCCATAGCCGCAAGGTCCATGCCCGAAGCTTTGAGGAAGGCGACCTTGTTCTCCAGCGCGTTCAATCGGCCAGGAATACGAACAAGTTGACGCCGAAGTGGGAAGGCCCTCATCGGGTAATACGAGTCACCAGGCCTGGCGCTGTCCGCCTAGAGATCGAAGATGCCGTTCCGGTGAGTAATTCCTGGAACATCGAGCATCTTCGCAAGTTGTACCCATAAGGCGCGGCTTGCCGGGCCCCCCGGCAAGCCACCCTTTTGTACAAAGCCTTGCCGGCAAGGCATGTAACCCTTTGTACAAAGCCAGACGCAGACCCTGAGCATAAATAAATGAAGCACTAGCGCCCTAAGTTATAGCATGCATGCTGAGTCGAGTCTCGTCCTTGGTTAGGGTTGATAGTGCTTAGCTGCGGATAACCCCTAGCTTAGAGGTCGAGTCTTTGTCTTTCCTCTGTATTCTTTGGTTCACAGGACACGCAGACATCCTTGCCGAAGCCACTTGGGGGGAAGGAAAGAAGAACAGACCATCGCCTTGGCCCCGGTGAGCCAGTGTCGCCGGAGGCTGCAAGGGCAAGAATCCGCCCACGGCTGACCAGAGTTGCCGGGGGCTGCAGCTTCAGATAAGTTCTTTATCCCTTATCATGCATTCCATTATGGACTGAGGTATGTGAAACCTCGTTCTTTTCCTTAAGCTACCGTGCTCCCATAACTCTAGGCCCTAGGGCTCGTTCCTGGGACTGGGTTTGGTCGTAGTCGCGGCAGCAGAAAGATGAAACGAGGAACCTGAGCCAACTTCATCCCTGCCTCCGCCAAGGGCGTGAGAAAGGTCAAGCGAAGTAGGAAAACGGCAGGGCCTGTTGTCGGGCGAAAAAAAATGTTTATCTTAAAGATATCAGGGATTTATTCCCTGTTGTCGGTTTTTACCTATGAACAAATGACCCGGCAAACATTCCTTTTTCATTAAAAACATACCATTCAGGTACAGTCCATAGGGAATGAAAAACATGAATAAGAGGATTAAAAGTTTTAAACTTAACAGATGCCCGAAGGCTTACAGACTAAAAAGAGATAAGATGCCCGTAATGCCTTTCTTGTCCCTCTCCTCAGGAGGCAGGTCAAGGAGGCGAAAAGGGAAAAAGGGGCGCCTAGGCGAGCTACGGATGGCAGAAGACACCGAGAAATCATCTCGGCGGCCTCCCAAGGGCTGGACGGTGATGACGGCGCCGGAGGCAGAGCTCGAAGACGAGGCGGCAGGACGTCCGTACGCGTCGAAGGCGTCGGTGCCCGCATACTCCGACATGACGGCCTTGCCGCCCGCCTTCTTCCTCTTCCTCTACCGCAGCCTCCCTACGCTAGCCGCCAAGGAGACTGCCCCACGCATGCTGCCCACGTCACGCACGCCCCTCCACCACACACCGCGCGCGCGGCTCGTGGGAGACGCAGCGCGCGGAAAATTCTACCATGGTGAAAACCGCCCCGCCTGCCCTCGCACCGTTCTCGGCCTGGCCCAACAATGTGTCGCGCCTATGTGTGGCCCAGGCCCGGGGGCTCCTGTCGGTGTACAAAAAGAGGGGTACACTTTTTGTACCCCTATGATTGTGCACAGGCAGTCTGAGCCACGGGCACCACCACACCAAGCATGGCGAGGGAGGCGAGCCGGGGGCAAGACCGAAGCTCGATGGAGACTGGAGCGACGCTAAGAACAAGACCACAAAGAGCAAAGAGGCGAAGCGGCTCTCCCTGGCAAGATCCTTGCAGGGGCCAGCACTGGCAACCCCGTCAAGACCCTTGCCGCGGCAGCTCGCCCCGCGCCTACGGAGCGGATCACCCTTCAGTCCTCCGCCCCCATGGGACAAGGATTCGGGACATATCCCCGTGGTGGCATGCAGATCTTTGTGAAGACATCCGAGATCAGATATAAGTTAAGAAGACGACGACCCTTGGCGGGATCCCAGCCAAGGAGGACTACAAGGTCCCCGGCAAGCACCTTGCCGGGGGTGACAGCAGGCGCCACGGCAAGACCCTTGCCGGGGCCCCGACAAGGCCCTTGCCAAGGACGCCCACGAGGCCACTGTTAGGCCCGCACCAACTGGGCTTCCGCCAACCCACGCAACTGCCGACCCGAACAGCTGGACAGGCTCCTGCGTGGCAACCCACAGATCTTCGTGGAGACCCGCCGTTGCGCCACCTCAGCTGCCTGTCTGCCTACATGGCACCTAAGGCACCGTTGGCCAGGGCGCGTTCCAACACGAGGAGGAGCGGCGACGGACAAGACGGGCGTCTCCCCTCGTCCCCGATAAAGCAGGGACACCTAAGATAGCCGCATTAAATGCACCTTATCCTATAATGCGAGGGATAACCTCGCATCACTGTACCCTTTCCACCTCCTATGTGCCACTATGGCGACCCCTTTTCCCTATAAAAGGAGGCCCGAGGCGACCAGGAGGAGGATTCGGCTTTTGAGAACTCCTCACGACTCTTTTGGAGCTCCCCACTAGCTGAAGAACACAAACAGATAATCCACCAAAGCAGGAGTAGGGTTTTACGCATCTTTGCAGCCCGAACCTGGGTAAAGGAACCGTGTCCTGACTTTTAGATCCGCTCTTCTCTCAACCCCGCGCCCCGCAACCGTAGTAGGGATTCTTGTGATCCCATAGGTGTCGATCCAAATACTCCAACAACGTGCTGCCGAGTCGCGCCGCTGGTGGAGTCGCCGGACTGGTGGGGGGGTCGAACTGCGCGAACCATCGGCGCCGGCGTGTTCCCATGTGCTCCTACGCCGGAGAGGAGGCAGTTCGCCCGCTGCCTCGCTGCAGCACACATGCGGGAGTCGGGGAGGGAGCGGCATCCGACTGATTTGGACGAGCAGCCGCCGAAGTCGCCAAATGGATGCGGCAGGATGCGTGCTCAAGCGTCGCGGGGGCTAGATCCGGCAGCTGCAGGGCGTGGGTCCCCCGGGGCGGCCGAGATCCGGCTGTCCAGGGTGGCGGTGCGCGCCCATGAGGGAGTCGTGCTTGGGTGGGGGAGTCACGGGGCGGCGCTGTGGGATTGGGGAGTGATGTGCGCCGATCGGGAGTGAGAGGGGGTGGTGGTGTCGTGTGGCTGGAGGAGGGAGCCGAGCTTGACGGATCTAGGGGTTCTTCGCTCCACCATGGATGAGAGGAAGTCGAAGTGAGGAGGGCAGCAGCTGGTCGCGTCGCGAAGGCATGGTGGCGGGTCAGGGATGCGACGATGGGACCTCCTGAGCATCGGTATTGCCAGTGGAGGCCCTGTCTAGCGAGGAAGGCAGGGGATCCCGGCAATGCGCAGGTCGAGCGGTGTCGTGGGGGGAGCAGGTGGGCCGGCGGCATGGGAGGCCAGCGCAAATGGGCCGCCATGGCATGGATCCGGTGCTGGGATGTAATAGGGGCACGCAGTGGCGTGGATTTGGCGCCGGCTCTTGGTGGCCGAGGCGGGGCAGGTGGTGGCCGAGGCGGGGTGGTGCTTGGTTGTGGCCGGGCCGGCGGCGGGTGGCGCAGGGTGGTTGCCAGCGGTGGGTGGCTTGGGTTGGTTGGTGGCTGGGGTGGGGCGGCACTGCGTGGAGGCTGGGTCAGGGTGGGGTATGGTGGTGGTAGGTAGTAGTAGTAGCAAGGTGGGGTGTTATGAGAATAAGGCCTTTGTTATGAGGATAAGGTCTTAAGGGGTGTTATGAGAATAGACCCACCCTATATATATATTCTCATAACAAAAACCTTATTCTCATAACACCCCCACTTAAATAGGTTTCTAGCGCGGAGCGCCCCGAGGACAGCAACCACTGCCCCGCCTCCTACCCCCGCGCTGCCGCCCCGCCTCCTTCCCCCAGCACCGTCGCACCGGCTCCTACCCTGATGCAGTGCGGTTTTCTTGTGTCTGATGCAGTGCGGTTTTCAGTTTGAAGCGGTGCGTTTTTCTGTCCGATGCAGTGCACGCGTCGATTTTGTTGTCGTGAAAAACAGAGTGTCCGCGTTTTTGTATTTTCAAAACTGCTCTTAAACCGTAATGAATTAGAGGGTGTGTTCTACATGAAAAAGTAGCGTTTCGACGATATCTTTCCAACGGTGTATCATTTGGATCATTTCGACCAATGTTTTGTAAAAATTTCACGAAAAAACGGCCGCTACCCTTCGAAGTCAGCCGCAAGATTTTCAAAATTAACTAAAAACCGTAAGGAATCTCAAAAACATTTCAACATATGAAAGTTGCGCCTCGTTCGTAGTTTCCAACGGCGTATCACACGGCTCGTTTCGACAAACGGTTAAAAAACTAAAGCTAAAACAGTACCGAAAATTACAAAAAAAAAACGAAAAAACATAATTCCGTGATTTGTTAAATTCAAAACTGCTCTTAAACCGTAACGAATTAGAAAAAATAATAGATATGAAAAAGATGCGCGTCGATGATACCTTTCCAACGGTGTATCACTTGCTTCATTCCGACGAGCGGTTTAGAAAAAAAAACAAAAAAATGCTCGCTGCCATTATTCGTCGGTCGCACCGTTTTCAAAACTGCTCTTAAACCGTGCCGAATCTCGAAAAGTGTTCAACATGGCGAAGTTGCGTCTACTCCATAGCTTTTCAACGGTATATTACACGCATAATTCCGATAAACGGTTAAAAAACTAGAGCAAAAAAGGTACCCAAAAAACACTTCCTCGTCTTAGAAATTTTGGTCCGATAAAAAATGATGTAGTCCGTTTGCCCGTCTGATGCAGTACGATTTTAGTGTTAACAAAAACTCGTCTGAGAAAAATTTACGTCCGACAAAAGAAATAATAAAGCTCACTTGACCGTCTGATGCAGTGCGGTTTTCAGTTTGAAGCGGTGCGCTTTTCTGTCCGATGCAGTGCACGCGTCGATTTTGTTGTCGTGAAAAACAGAGTGTCCGCGTTTTTGTATTTTCAAAACTGCTCTTAAACCGTAATGAATTAGAGGGAGTGTTTACATGAAAAAGTAGCGTCTCGACGATATCTTTCCAACGGTGTATCATTTGGATCATTTCGACCAACGTTTTGTAAAACCTTTCACGAAAAAATGGTCGCTGCCCAACGAAGTCAGCCGCACGATTTTCAAAATTAACTAAAAACCGTAACGAATCTAAAAAACAATTCAACATATGAAAGTTGCGCCTCGTTCGTAGCTTTACAACGGCGTATCACACGGCTCATTTCGACAAACGGTTAAAAAACTGAAGCTACAACAGTACCGAAAATTGCAAAAAAAACAAAAAACATAATTCCGTGATTTGTTAAATTCAAAACTGCTTTTAAACCGTAGCGAATTAGAAAAAAATAATAGATATGAAAAAGATGCGCGCCGACGATATCTTTCCAACGGTGTATCACTTGCTTCATTCCGACGAGCGTTTAAAAAAAACACAAAAAAATGCTCGCTGGCATTATTCGTCGGTCGCACCGTTTTCAAAACTGCTTTTAAACCGTAAGGAATCTCGAAAAGTGTTCAACATGGCGAAGTTGCGTCTACTCCATAGCTTTTCAGCGATATATTACACGCATAATTCTGATAAACGGTTAAAAAACTAGAGCAAAAAAGGTACGGAAAAAACAACACGTACAGTTTTTTCAAACATGAAGTTCACTGGTCTCTGTGTTGCAGTATCTGTGCAGTTCGGAAGCGCAAAAAAACGCTCGCTACCATTATTCGTCGGTCGCACCGTTTTCAAAACTGCTCTTAAACCGTGCGGAATCTCGAAAAGTGTTCAACGTGGCGAAGTTGCGTATACTCCATAGCTTTTCAACGGTATATTACACGCATAATTCCGGTAAACGGTTAAAAAACTAGAGCAAAAAAGGTACCCAAAAAACAACACGTATAGTTTTTTCAAAACATGAAGTTCACTGGTCTCTATGTTGCAGTATCTGTGCAGTTCGGAAGTGTTATGAGAATATTATTCTCATAATGTTATGAGAATAGACCGGCTGTATATTTATATTTGTGTGTGTGTGTGTGTTCTATCCTCTACAACATTCTCTTATAGCTATGTCTTCATACTTGTCTTTTTCTGAACTAAGTGAATGTGATCAGACCCTAACCCCTTCTGTGCTTCCCTCTCAAATTCTTTCTATCTCTTCATATGCATTCTGTTGACACGTGCCGAATGTCTTCATTGTGTCCTTCTCAGCTGAAGATATAGAGGCACACATTTAAAATTGTTTTAAATGCCTTATCTCTTTTGCCTGAAAACCGGAGAAGCCGAAACGAGCATCCGACAAACCAGGCGCGCGTGGGATGGTGGCTCAACTCTCCATAAGTTGCATGCACGCCACGTGTCCTTGAGATGTGAACCACGAGTGGCACCTGCGTAATTGCGTTGTGTTGCCCCTTCTCCTTATAAATATTCCACCCGCGCAGTCATTATTCCCTCTCCCATCTCGCCATCTCTCTCAAACCCTAGCGCCACTGCTAGCTCCAGTCGACGCCGGAGACGAAGCGCTTAGCTGCCGCGACTTCTTCGATGCCGTCTTCTCGTCGGCCGCGGACCTCGTCTTCTTCTCCGCCACCGTAGGTGTCTTTTGCCGCGAAGTTAGGGCACGGAAGATCGAACTGCGCGGCATCCCCCTTGTCTCGTCTAGCAGTCCCTCGAGCGTTAAATAAATCTCGCTTTTTTATTGTCTTTTTGATCCGTTGAAACCATGCATGTATCTCCACCAATAGTAGTTTCTGATCTCCCAAAGATAATTATTTCTGATTCTTCATCTCCTATCATGCAAGTATGTTCACTTATGCCTCATAACTAGTTAGATTCCTCACTTGTACCTATTCTTGGATTCATACAAATCTGGAACCAACTCACTCCAAATAAGTGAATGTATTCGCACTATGAGGTCAATGTCTTCAAACCGTTTTATCTTCAAAATCTTCTGAGAATGCATATGACCTCTTTCCCTTCCCTCGCATCTCTAATGCTGTCACATGAACATGTCAGTGGGAGAATCCCTTAGTTCTCATAGTCTGCATTCATTTGCATAATTCTTACAACATCATATTGAATCTCCTGAAGCTAGTTCTTGTCTGACCAGTCATCGGAAGATAAAATCCTTTGTGAAGCCTTTCTGCCCGAACCCAATGGCCTCTCAAAAATCTTCAAAGAAGGGTGGCAGACAGAGACACACCGATACTGCCAAGGATCTTCCTCCTGATTTGTTCACGCTGTACAAGTCTGACCCTGAAGAAACCTATGGTGAACGCAAGTCCCAAATCCAATGGATTCGAAGATATTGGGCGGAGCCATGGTTCTTATATCGCTTTGTGACTCCAGCGTATGCAACCAAGAATGCTATACGCCCTCCTTGGGGCGATGTCGTCTACAAGAAGGTTCAGCCAAGAACAAGGTTGAAGCCATTGACAAAGACTTCTACCCTTGCATGGTCAGAGGACCTATGCCAGAGAATGCCGACCCATCTAGTCTTAGATGGTGTCGTGACGATGATCTTTTTGAAGAGAACTATAAGTCTGCCAAGAACTCTATGACGCTGAACAAGAAGGAGTTCGGTCTTAACTACAATCCTGGCCCAGCTCGGGCTTGTTCTGATGACACTCGTGAAGCCAATCAGAATCGCATTGACCCCTTCAATGGCCTTGATGGGCTAATCTCCCACATAGTTGCGCAACGGCCTACTATGGAACATGTTGTTGCTGATGAGGAACCGGAAGATGTTCCTGAGCCCACGAAGCCAAAGAAGAAGTCAAAGGCTTCAAAACCTTCAGCTTCCCCAAAAGCTTCGAGTGTGAAGCCATTGAAAATTGTACCTCTTGAATCAAGTGTGCAGTATGAGGACCACTCGCGCATCTCTAAGAAGTCCAAAGAGCTCATGAAGCCATCAGGTCAAGGGCTCACTCCTGGCAGCATTATGCGCAATGATGAGGACATTATTGATCTGTCTAGTGATGAGGACCTTGCTGATGACACCCTTGAGATGCTGATCAAGAGCAAGCAGTAGGCCAAAATCTTCGATGATCTGCCTTTGTTTGATGTTGATATATCAATAACTTCATTGATGAGTGGTTTGAGGATACCTCTCTTTCCCTCGGCGATCTCCAGCTCCCTATTAATATCAACGTGACCTTTCATGGATACATTGCCCAAGAACTAACGATTGCACAATAGGTCAGTGAGTAGAAGAACAAGATTGACCATGAAAAGGCTCTCTTCAAGAAGCATATGGCCAATCTCAGCGCTCAAGAGGTTCAAAACTTCAAAACTATGATGGCAGATCTCAAGGCTGAATTTGTCAAGTGCCGTGATGTTGCAAAGGGTTCAAAAGAGTGTCTCAAGCGCTATGTTGAGAAATGTGTTCAGGCTCACAATGAAGCCGTGAAGCGTAAAGCACTTGGCCAACCAAGCATTGACCCCAAGATGGCAGCCAAGAAGCCTAAGGAAAAGAAGCCCACTGCTATTGACACTAAAGTTCCACGGCAGGAAAGACCCAGCATTGTCTTCCCTGCCATCATGACTGGCTCGAAGCCAAAGGTCCCCTCAGCGGCTTCTGAACAAAAGAAAACTCGACAGGCTGAAGCTGAAGCCAAGAAGAGAAAGCATATTGATGCTTCTAATGCTTCTTCCCCCAAGAAGAAGCTGAAGACAAAGGCTTCAAAGTCTTCACATAAGCATCATGATACCTCCCAAGAACCACTGGTCATCGAACCAATTTATGTTGCTTTGCCTGCCTCCACCAACCGCGAGCGTCGTCTCGTTGTGCATGAGCCTGCTCTCACATAGGCTCATGAATGTGAAGAAATTCCAGCTGCTGATTCTCCCGCAGCCGAAGACATTGGTCATGATGACAATGTTGTTGATGATGAAGTCTTTCCTCAGCTCGAGCCCCAACAAGTATCATCGACTGCTCACACAAGCAGTGAACTCATTAGCATTGGCGGTCCCACGACGCCAATTGCTCAAGATGAATTTTGGGAAGAGCAACACCCAAACACCCCCTTTCATAAAGTGATTCCCCGAACACCATCGTCTCATATCACCACTCTGGTGCTTGAGACTCCCCAAGATACACATGAAGATGACATGGAGCTGACCACTACTTCACCAATGACATCGCCCAAGTTTAGAAGGCTCCACAAAGGCCCCAGGCCTCAGGTCTCCAGGTCAAGCATCCCTGAAGTAGAAGTGCAACAGACAAGCTCGGTAGCACGTCAAGTGTTCCCTGAAGCCATCCCTTCAGCGTCTGCTCAAGAATCTGAAGCCAAAACGGCTGAAGAAATTCTAGCTGCATCAGTCGATGAAAATAAGGAAGAAGAAGAACGTGAAGCTACTCCATGCAGTTGAAACTGTTGTGCAAGAAGAAAAACCAATTGTACCCGAAACCCATGTTCAAGTAGCCACTGAAGGAGAAACAAATGTGGCTGCCACTCACACTACCACTAAAGCCAATGACGTTGTCATGGCTGAAGACACTATGGAGCCCGAAGTCAATACTGCCACGGCTATAATTGTCCCCCCCCCCCACGTGCCTCACACCATGGCCCAAGACTTCAATCGTGACGGAGAGCTTGCCACTTTCAGGTGGCCAACATTGACGCCTCACACTGCTCCTGGTCCTCAATATGAATATCATGTGGAGCAAAGGCCTCGGACGCAGAAGCCAAAGCCCAGGCTGCCAAGGCTTCCAAGTGTTGTAAGTACACAAGGTTCTTTCAGTGTGCGAAGCTTCAGAGAGCACAACACATTTTTTGACTCTGACAAGAACCCATACAAGAAGCCAAAGATCACCTCTGATAGGTTCTGGAGCTTCTAGCAATGCAGCTACTATTCATGCATTCTGTACAACCAATATAGGATTTTTCCACACCGACGTCTTGATTGTGATGCCATTACTGGGCTGCCATGCCTTGAAGAGGCCCTTGACTACTTCAGAGATGTTGGGCTGCTTCCGTTTGTCACAACCAAAGAGCATTGGAATGAAGAGATTCTACTACAATTCTATGCTACACTTCACATCAGAGGTTACAACAGGGATCCAAAGACATGGGTCCTTGAGTGGATGATAGGAGATGCTCATCATGAAGCCAAAGCTCTGACTCTTCTCGAGCTTACTTCCCTGCCCACTCCCGGTGAGTTGTTTGAACCAGGTTGCCAGCTTCATCAGAATTAAATGCAGTGTATCTTCAAGAAGCCTGAGCCAAACATAAGTCAAATGCTCAGTATGATGAAGCCATTGCCCCTGGATGCTGAATATCCTAAGGAATTTCTTGTCAAAGACCTCGAGTACCTGCCTCGCACTATCTATCACATTCTGAGGCGTACTCTGTGGCTTATCAAGGGCAACTCTTCTGAAACCAAACTCGAAGGCACCATGAAGACATTTGTCTTTTACGTACTCAATGGCATCAGATTCAAGACTCATGACTTCTTCATTCGTCAGCTGGTTGCGTCAGGCATGGATCTGTTTGGCCTCAAGTTTTATGCTCCATGGGTTATGTGGATCATTAAGCTTCACTCAACAATCAACTATCAAGCTTCAGTGTGCAATCATCTTGTATTCTTGCCTAAGGTTGATATGTCCTATGAAGCCATCTACCCTGAGCGTCCTAAGAAGCCACTTCAACTGCTCAATGTTGCTCATCAAAGCTTCACTCAGCATGTTGAAGGTATTCATGTGCCCAATTCTGCTGCTCCTGCTTATCCATCGGCTGACAATTTGCGTCTACCGCATCGTGCCAACACCGATGCCACAGCTAGCACAATTGCTCAAAGGCCTCAGAAGCGTCCCAGCGTCCTCAACAACCGATAGCTTCTTGTATCACTTCACCAGAAGCAGGATAGGCATCATGATTGGTTGAAGCGCTAGATGCAGAGTCTTCTGTCTGATGTAAATCACATTCACAACCTGGCAACCAAGAACTCTTTTGTTGCCCATGAAGCCTGTCGGCGGTCCTGGAAGAGCCTCACACTACTTTGCTGTTGGAGATATGTCCTAGAAGCAATCATGTATGATGATATTTCCTATGTGTTTATGAATAAAGATAGTCCTTGGATGTAATCAATGATACTTGTTGGCAAGTACGTGACTTGTCTATGAGATCTTGTGTTGTATAATACATCCTAAATGCCCCTAGTCATAAGTGATGTGTGGACACACGTCGGACTAGACTAGCATATGACACGGTGGATGGCTCGGTCCCACTAGCCATGGGGCATTGGATGCTAACCCGATAATATGGACTTGGAAAGTTCTGGTCAGATTCGATGTAGTCCGATACGAGTCGAGATAAGGTCTAAGTCGGACAGACCCAACTATGAGACGCATCGATACGTCATCCGTGAGTCTCTAGTACAACATATGTTCTATGTCCCAAGACATGAGCTGACGCATGTAGTCGGGATGGTTTCAGACTTGCTTTGGGCCGACCAAACGCTACTCCGTGACTGGGTAGTTACAAAGGTAGGTTTCGGGCTTGTCTAGACCCATACCGCGAGACGTGGTCGAGTAAGATGGGATTTTTCCCTGATACGTCCATTTTGCATCATGCTTATAAGTTGATGTTTATTGCATTATGGGCTGTTCATACATGTTTTGTCACAATACTTATGCCTTTTCCCTCTTATTTTGCAAGTTTTACATGAAGAAGGGGGAATGCCGGCAGCTGAAATTCTGGGCTGGAAAAGGAGCAAACTCTGGAAACCTATTCTCCACAACTCCAAAAGCCCCGAAACTCCACAGAACATTTTTTCGGAAAATATAGGAAATATCTGGCGGAAGAAATCCACGAGAGGGGCCACTGGCTGGCCTCGAGGGTGGGGGGGCGCCCACTTCCCAGGGCGCGCCCCCTGCCTCCAGGGCCAGCCGGTGGGCCCCAGGTGCCCATCTTCTCCTATATGAAGCATTTTGACCTGGAAAAATTCAGGAGGAGGCTTTCGGGAACAGACGCCGCTGTCTCGAGGCGGAACCGAGGCGGAAACCAATCTAGGGCTCCTGCAGAGCTGTTTTGCCGGGGATACTTCCCTCTGGGAGGGGGAAATCGTCACCGCCGTCATCACGAACAACTCTCCCATCTTGGGGAGGGCTATCTTCATCAACATCTTCACTAGCGCCATCTCCTCTCAAACCCTAGTTCATCTCTTGTATCCAATCTTTGTATCCAAACCTCAGATTGGTACCTGTGGGTTCCTAGTAGTGTTAAATACTCCTTGTAGTTGATGCTAGTTGGTTTATCTGGTGGAAGATCATATGTTAAGATCCATTATGCATATTAATACCCCTCTGATCATGAACAATATTATGTCTTCTGAGTAGTTACTTTTGTTCCTGAGGACATGGGAGAAGTCTTGCTATTAGTAGTCATGTGAACTTGGTCTTCATTCGATATTTTGATGAGATGTATGTTGTCTTTCCTCTAGTGGTGTCATGTGAACGTCGACTACATAACACTTCACCATTATTTGGGCCTAGAGGAAGGCATTGGGAAGTAATAAGTAGATGATGGGTTGCTAGAGTGACAGAAGCTTAAACCTTAGTTTATGCATTGCTTCATAAGGGGCTGATTTGGATCCATATGTTTCAGGCTATGGTTAGGTTTACCTTAATACTTCTTTTGTAGTTGCGGATGCTTGCATTAGAGTTTAATCATAAGTGGTAGGCTTGTACAAGTAAGGGCAGCACCTAAGCACCGGTCCACCCACATACCAAATTATCAAAGTACCGAACGCGAATCAGATGATCATGATGAAAACTAGCTTGACGATAATTCCCATATGTCCTCGGGAGCGCTTTACCTTGCGTAAGAGTTTGTCCAGGCCTGTCCTTTGCTACAAAAAGGATTGGGCCACCTTGCTGCACCGATTTACTTTTACCGTTTGTCACTTGCTACAAATTATCTTATCACAAAACTATCTGTTACCTATAATTTCAGTGCTTGCAGAAAATACCTTACTGAAAACTGCCTATCATTTCCTTCTGCTCCTTGTTGGGTTCGACACTCTTACTTATAGAAAGGACTATGATAGATCCCCTACACTTGTGGGTCATCAAGACTCTTTTCTGGCGCCGTTGTCGGGGAGTGAAGCACCTTTGGTAAGTGGAATTTGGTAAGGAAAAATTTATATAGTGTGCTGAAATTTATTGTCACTTGTTACTATGGCTCAAAATCCTTTGAGGGGCTTGTTCGGGGTATCCTCACCCCGAGCAGAAGAGCAAAGAGTTGCTCCTCAACCTACTGCACCTATTGAAAATGTTTGCTTTGATATTCCTTCGGGTATGATAGAGAAACTGCTTGAAAATCCTTATACAGGAGACGGAACACTTCACCCCGATTCACACCTAATCTATGTGGATGAAGTTTGTGGATTGTTTAAGCTTGAAGGTATGCCCGAGGATGTTATCAAGAAGAAGGTCTTCCCTTTATCTTTGAAGGGAGATGCATTGACATGGTTTAGGCTATGCGATGATATGGGATCTTGGAACTATAATCGTCTGAAGTTGGAATTTCATCAAAAGTTCTACCCTATGCACCAGGTTCATCGTGATCGTAATTATATTTATAATTTCTGGCCTCGCGAAGGAGAAATCATCACTCAAGCTTGGGGGAGGCTTAAGTCAATGTTATATTCATGCCCCAATCATGAGCTTTCAAGAAAGATGATCATCCAAAAAATTTATGCACGACTTTCTCTCAATAATCGCACCATGCTCGATAACTCTTGTTCTGTCTATTTTATGATGAAGACTATTGAATTCAAATGAGATTTATTGGAAAGAATTAAATGCAACTCCAAAGTATGTGATCTCGACGAAGGTAAGGAGTTAGGTATGACCCCTAAGTTTGATTGTGTTAAAGCTTTTATGGATACCTATGTTTTCCGTGAGTTTAGCACTAAATATGGACTTGACTCTGAGATAGTAGCTTCTTTCTGTGAATCTTTTGCTACTCATGTTGATCTCCCCAAGGAGAAGTGGTTTAAATACCATCCCCTATTGAAGTAAAAGTAGTTGGACCTATTAAAGTTGAAGAAAAGACTATCACTTATAATGTTGATCCCGTTATTCCTGCCGCTTATATCGAGAAACCATCTTTCCCTGTTAGGATAAAGGATCATGCTCAAGCTTCAACTGTAGTCCGTAAGAGTAATACTAGAACACCTACACCCTCTGAGCAAATTAAAGTTGAACCTAGTGTTGCTATGCTTAAAGATCTCTTGGTAGAAGATTTAGATGGACATGTTATTTATCTCCAAGAAGAGTCTGCTAGAATAGCCAAACCCAATGCTAGGAATAAACATCAACCTGTCGTAGGCTTGCCTGTTATCTCTGTCAAGATAGGAGATCATTGCTATCATGGTTTATGTGATGTAGGTGCTAGTGCGAGTATTATCCCTCTTGATTTGTATAACGAAATTATGCATGATATTGCACCTGTTGAGTTAGAAGGGATTGATGTTACTATTAAGCTTGCTAATAGAGATACTATTTCACCAGTTGGGATCGTTAGATATATTGAAATCTTGTGTGGGAAGGTTAAATACCCTGCTGATTTTCTTGTTCTTAGTTCCCCACAAGATGCTTTCTATCCCATTATATTTGGTAGACCCTTCTTGAATACTGTTAATGCCAAGATAGACTGTGTGAAAGACATTGTTACTGTCGGATTAGGGGATATGTTTCATGATTTTAACTTTGCTAAATTCCGTAGACAACCCCTTGAAAAGGCACCACCCAGTAAGGACGAACTTATTGGTCTCGCTTCTATTGCAGTGCCACCTAATGATCCTTTAGAGCAATACTTGCTAGATCATGAAAATGATATGCATATGAATGAGAGAAGGGAGATAGATGAAATATTCCTTACACAGGGACCCGTATTGAAAAACAACTTGCCTGTTGAAATCTTAGGGGATCCTCCTCCACCCAAGGGTGATCCCGTGTTTGAACTTAAACCTTTACCTGATAATCTTAAGTATGTTTATCTTGATGAAAAGAAGATATATCATGTTATTATTAGTGCTAACCTTTCAGAGCATGAAGAGGAAAGATTATTGAAAACTCTGAAGAAGCACCGAGCCGCTATTCGATATACTCTGGATGATCTTAAGGGTATTAGTCCCACTATATGTCAACACAAGATAAAATTGGAAGAAAATGCTAAACCAGTTATTGATCATCAGCGACGGTTATATCCTAAGATGAAAGAAGTGGTAAGGAAGGAAATTATAAAGCTCCTAGAGGTAGGTATTATCTATCCCATTGCTGATAGCCAGTGGGTAAGTCCTGTCCATTGTGTTCCTAAGAAAGGAGGTATAACTGTAGTCCCTAATGATAAAGTTGAATTGATCCCGCAAAGAATAGTTACAGGTTATAGGATGGTAATTGATTTCCGTAAGTTAAATAAAGCTACTAAGAAAGATCATTACCCCTTGCCATTTATTGATCAAATGCTAGAAAGGTTATCCAAACATACTCATTTCTGCTTTCTAGGTGGTTATTCTGGTTTCTCTCAAATACCTGTGTCAAAAAGGGATCAAGAAAAGTCTACCTTCACTTGTCCTTTTGGTACTTTTGCTTATAGACGTATGCCTTTTGGTATATGTAATGCACCTGCTACCTTTCAAAGATGCATGATGGCTATATTCTCTGATTTTTGTGAAAAGATCGTTGAAGTGTTCATGGATGATTTCTCTGTTTACGGAACTTCTTTTGATGATTGCTTAAGCAACCTTGATTGAGTTTTGCAGAGATGTGAAGACACTAACCTTGTCTTGAATTGGGAGAAGTGTCACTTTATGGCTAATGAAGGCATTGTCTTGGGATATAAAATTTCTGAAATAGGTATTGAAGTTGACAAAGCTAAGGTTGATGCTATTGAAAAGATGCCATGCCCTAAGGATATCAAAGGTATACGAAGTTTCCTTGGTCATGTCGGGTTTTATAGGAGGTTCATTAAAGACTTCTACAAAATCTCCAGGCCTCTGACTAATCTTTTACAGAAAGATATTCCTTTTGTCTTTGATGATGATTGTCTAGAAGCATTTGAAATACTTAAGAAAGCACTGATCTCTGCACCTATTGTCCAGCCTCCTGACTGGAATTTACCCTTTGAGATTATGTGCGATGCTAGTGATTATGATGTAAGAGCTGTTCTAGGGCAAAGAGTTGATAAGAAATTGAATGTTATCCAGTATGCTAGCAAAACTCTAGATAGTGCCCAAAGGAATTATGCTACCACTTAAAAGGAATTTTTAGCAGTTGTGTTTGCTTGTGATAAGTTTAGATCGTACATCGTTGATTCTAAAGTAACTATTCACACTGATCATGCTGCTATCAAATACCTTATGGAAAAGAAAGATGCTAAACCTAGACTTATTAGATGGGTTCTCTTGCTGCAAGAATTTGACTTGCATATTATTGATAGAAAGGGAGCTGAGAACCCCGTAGCAGATAACTTGTCTAGGTTAGAGAATATACTTGATGACCCACAACCTATTGATAATAGCTCTCCTGATGAACAACTAGCTGTCATAAGTACTTCTCGTACTACTCCATGGTATGCTGATTATGCTAATTACATTGTTGCTAAGTTTATACCTCCTAGCTTCACATACCAGCAAAATAAAAAGTTCTTCTAAGAATTGAGACATTACTTTTGGGATGATCCACATTGTTATAAAGAAGGAGTAGATGGAATTATTAGATGTTGTGTACCTAAGCATGAACAGGAACGGATCTTACGCAAGTGCTACTTCGAAGCTTATGGAGAACACCATGCGGGAGACAGAACTGCACACAAGGTATCGCAATCCGGGTTTTATTGGCCTACTGTCGTGGTTTTGTCACGACAGATTTCCTAGCAAAAGGACTTAGTCGTGAGGCCATCGCTACGGGTTAGCTTAAAGGGGTTAAAGCGGACAAGGACAAAGGGATTTTATACTAGTTCGATCCCTTCGATGAAGGTAAAACCTACGTCTAGTTTGGTGTGTATTGCTAGGGTTTCGATGACCAGGGAGCGAATCCGCTTTGCCTGTGTCTCGAGCTGTAGTTGTCTGTGCTGAACCGTCACTGGGTCGTCCCTTTATATAAGAGGTGACTCCCGGTCCGGTTTACAGAGTCCCGAGGCCGGCTCATAAACCTGTCCGCCATGGTCTCTGTTGTTTCTGTCTTACATCCCAAGTTACATAATATGACGGTTTACAAATCATGGGCCCTAACACTTGGGCTCTAAACCTCTTGGGCTGAAATCTTCTACTTCATGCTCCGCTGGTCCTTGGTAAAATAATCTTGATAACATAAACCGGCCCCTCCTGGGCGGTATATACCTGGTAGTAATATCCCTGACGTTAGGCCCCAGATTGATTTGAACCTGATCATGTCAATCTTCTAGTCTTGTGCAAATTTCCCTTTCCGTAGCTTCAGTATACTTTGTAAACCGGCGTGACGTCATCTCCTCATATCACTTTAAACCGCCGTGACGCCATCTACGCATTTAATACTTGTACCTGTTTTTTACCTTTATTCATTAAAGCTCCGAAGATCGAGGCGACAGCATCGTCCATATCCATCTTTTGGGCTCCTCGATTCCCGTGCATGCCGTTTTATCCCTTCGGCTTATAAATAGGGCAGAGGGGCGCCTCCTTTTACCCCCTTGCCTCTTCTTCTTCCTCTACCCTCTTGCGCTCGAGCTCCGCCGCCGTCCGTCGAACTCTGCGTCTTCGTCGAGCCCGGCCGCTGCATCAACCTGAACGCTTCCAGAGACTCGCCAGTGCCTCTCCGCACCCGTCGCCTCGGGTACATCTTCTTCTCCCCTTCTTATAGATCTCAGTTCTAGGGTTTCATCCGAGCTTGTAGATAAATCCCTGTTCTTCGCAGTTCTTCGCCATAGGCAGTAGTTCGCCGTAGATCTCAAACTTTAGGTCAACCACCGTAAGCATGACTCTGCTCCATCATTATAACTTTATCTCTCCCAATACTGCTAGTTAGACTGAATTTGTTTAGGACCTTCATTGCGTCTGCTGAATATAACTTGAATTATTTCTGAATTTTCCATATGTTGTAGATCCAGATTTTACTGATGTCTGTGTAAAAGTTGTTTCCTCAAAACTTCAGATATGCGTTCGGTTTGCTTGTGTTGGCGGTTTAACTTTTTACCAATTTCATAATCCGGTAGATACCATTAGGCCCCTGCTTAAACCGCCATTTAGACCGATACTTTCATAGAGCATACCGGTTTAAATCTGCTTAGATTACCAAACCAGATCTTCATTGTATTTTCAGCCTTCCCTTTCGAAAAGATGACTACCACAGCCAAACAGTTTGTCTCCTGCAACTGGGTCCCATCCCGGATCACCGAGGACGATTTAGAGAAGATGGCCTCAATTGGTGCTTTAGGCCCAAAGGATGTCCTTCACTGGAGGGCTCCCGAAAAAGAATGTCCTCCAAAGCCCAAGGAAGGAAAAATCGTTGTCTTCTTTGATCACTTGGCCCGGGGATACAACCCTCCTGGGTCAAAGTTTTTCCGTGATGTGTTAACAAACTTTCAGCTTCATCCACAAGACATTGGTCCCTATTCTGTGTCAAACATTTGCAACTTCCAAGTCTTCTGTGAAGCTTATCTGCAAGAGGAGCCAACAGTGGAGCTATTCCGGGACTTCTTTCACTTAAACCGCCGAACTGAATTTCATGATGGTCCAAACACTAAACTTGGCGGAATGACTATTCAAAAGAGCAAGGATGTTGGTTTTCCTCATGCCACTCTCCACAGCCATCCCAAGAACCGGAATCAGACTTGGTTCTAGTGCATGGACACTTCACCGGAAGGGGAAAATCCGCTGCCGGGTTATCGCTCCCACCGTCTTCCAGAGAATCACCCTTTTCCACAACGCTTAAGTGCTCAGGAACGAGCTCAATATGCCCCTCAGCTTTCAAAGCTCAGGGCCTTTGTAGCCAACGGATTGACAGGAGTTGACTTCGTCCACTGCTGGCTTTCTTGGAGTATTCTCCCGCTAAGCCGGCGCTCCGGTTTAATGTGCGAGTATACTGGGAATCCCAAGGATCCTCTGTGCCACACAAAGATTGTGCTACCAGAAGACGAGATTAATGAATCCATCAAGAAGCTACTAAATCTGCCTTTAGAAACTTGCAGTCAGACCGGCTTGGCACCCTTCTGTGTGACCAATAAACCACCGTCGGTAAGAAATTCTTTCGTCACTTTGCTTTGTTTTAATCTGTCCATAGTGCTTGTCTTAACATGCCTTTATTTCTTTAACCAGGACAATGAACCTTTCTGGAAAAGGAAAACTCAAGATAAACCAGCAAAGGCAACTCGCCAAAAGACCCAAGCTGCCAAAAGGAAGAAGAAGAATACTGCCGCATTAGGATCCAATGCGGAGGAAGATGATCCGTCTTCTGAGGTACCACCTAGTTCTTATGATTCCTTAGTCTTTCTTTAGCTTGCATTTTTATTAGTAATGACTGTTCCCAAGGTCTTGCTGAAGGCAGTAAAGCGGATGACGTTGAGGTAATCTCTCTTTCCTCCGACTCAGAACTGCTGCCACCGCCAAAAATTCGTCGGACAGTCCGGAAATTTCAATTTTCTCATCCTTATGCTCATTTGGATCCAAACTTTCTTTTGAAGAAGCAGCAACATGAAGCTCACCGCACCACTCGCCATAGTGGCCATGCGATTGAATCCACCGGATTGACGCACACTCTGGCTCGAAGGCGTCGTTCTGAGTTTTTACTTACTCCAACTGCTCTTTACCCCAAAGCAGGTCTTATTCGTCAACCCCTTAATCCGCCTGACTCGAATTATCAGGAAACTCCTCTCTCATCTTCTGGCGAATCAACAGCCACACAAGTTCCTGCCCTCAAGACTGTTCACGGGTAAGCTGTCTTTCACTCTGTCCAGTTTAACTTTTCATCTTTGACTCTTCTGATTTTTATTATCTCTTTAATCTTTTCACAGTATGCCCAAGCCTAGCAAAAAGGCCAAACTGAGTAAACCGGCAGTCGATAATACCACTCCTGGACCGGCAGAAGATCCTGAGCTTGCTAACCCTTTAGAAGACAATGTTGAGATTCCGCATGATGATCCTCCTCCTATGGAACAAGAAGACCTTGCTGCTCAGGGGAACGATCCCGTGGAGCATAATGCTGAACCGGCCAGCCCTGCCCGGGCTAGTCCGACTCCTGCTAGTCCTTCTCCTGTTAATTCCCCTGAGCCAACGGCTGCTTCAACTGATGATATTGAGATCACTGGGACCGGTTTTACCACTCCAAGAGAGCCTGTCGTTTTGGCCAAACATACTGCCAAGGAATAATTCCTGACCAAGGACAAGGGCAAGTGGAAAACTGACTTGTCCAGCTATGTTCATCTCAGCGCTCAGGAGCTTCATTCCGGATACTTAAACCGGCTACATACCAGCCGTGATTATGAAGCTGGCTTGGTAAACTTAATGAAGGAACGTTATGAGGTAACCTCTTTTCCTTTGTCTTTGTCCTCTATCTCTGCTTGTGCCTTGTAATTGTTCCTTTACTCCATCGTAGCCCCCAAGTGCTGGTTTAGTCTTTTAAGGTGAACCGGGACTTCAGTAGATCTAGCAGATAGCTTTGTTTTGCACATGTGTAGCCCCCAAGGGCCGGTTTACTCCTATAGGATGAAGCGGGACTTTCATTTGTTTGCAGAACAATGTCACATTAGCCCCCAAGTGCCAAGTATATAACTTGTTATGTGCTTGGGACTTGCCTGGATAATACCTGTTTTTATTGCAAATGTACATTAGCCCCCAAGTGTCAAGTGCATAACTTGTTATGTGCTTGGGACTTAGATTGAAATGCTCCATAAATATCTGATATACTCTCATTCTTGGTAGGCTGACTTAAACCGGAAGAACACTGAAGTAACCGAGCTCCAGGATACCTTGAAGTTCCAAGAAACCGCTGCCCTTAAGGTCAAAGATGAGCTGACACTTGCATTAGCAAGTATGGAGAAGATGAAAAAGGACTTTGAAGCGGAGCGGTCAGCTTGGGAGGTTGAAAAGATTGCTCTGGAGAAGAGAGCTAGTGATGCGGAGGCTGCTCTTAATTCGGTAAGAAAGGAGCTGTCCGGGTTAAGGCAGCAAATAAGTGACATGACATCTGTCATCTTTGGTAAGTTCTCTTGACATAAGCTTATCCTTGCAATCCTGTACTGTTCCAGTTTAACTCATAATTCTTACGCAGGGAGGCGCATCACTCACCTTGGCGATGATGTGCGGAAGAAACTGAAAGTTGCATACACTCTGGTGGAGCAGCTATATTCCGGCGCTCAAAGGTCCATTAGCGCTATCTCCCACAACAAACCGGCTCCAACCACCATCCAAGGTACTTTGGAAAAACTGTCAATTTTGCCTGCCCGCCTTGTCGAAGTGAAGAAGTCATCTGCAAGAGCCGGCTCCCTGATGTCCTTAACCCGAGCGATGCCTTGGGTTCCTGACTTTGATCCGGCAGAAACAATGAACGACTATCCAAGCATGAAAGAAGATAGATCAGCCTTTTCCAGTGATGATCATCGTGCTTTAACCAATGATATGCGGCCTCTTGCTAGTAAACTTGCTGATGAAGCGGATCTATCAAGATATCATCCGGGCTATGATATGGAGAACGTACGGGTGGAGCGTCCGTCCTATGATATTGAGAATCTTATTCCGCCCGTCCGTAAGCACACCTTCGCTCCTGACATTGATCCATCAGAACTCATAAATGACGAAGTTTATTTCCGAGCCCTTGCCAAGATTAACTGGGCCACAACTGACTTCCAGCAGCTGGAAGAAACCGCCGAAAACCCGGAGCAAGCTGACCCTCAGTCTTCACGGCGAGCTGATGTAGAATCTTAAACCAGCGCCGGTTTAACTTTATGTCTTTAGTACTTTTGAGAAAAAACTGGTATTCTTTTGGACCTTCCAGCGCCTTGTAATAGGATAACTGAGATACTCTGTGTTTGTCCATACTATATTTGTGAGATTGCTTTGATTGGCAACTTCTTAAATATATCCTGCTTTCAATGCTTTTGATGGTTTATTCTACCTGTTTCTGCATAAAACAATGTTCAAAGTGTCCTGGCGGTCTATCGCCAGACGGGTCATAATGCCCAAGCACAGGATCTAAGTTGATAACTTGAACTGTGCATAAAGTATAAGTATGTATCATACCTGTGATTAAGTGTATCACAATAAACCTTAATCCGGCAGGAAGAAATAATGCTTCAAGGTGTAAGTGATGATGACTCCCTTGATTATTTGTCGGCTCGTCATGAAATCCGAACCGGGTTATGATGAACTCCGGTTTAGCTATAGTTAGTACTGGTGTTTATAACCCATACTAGAGCTATACAGATGTAGTGGCAACTTATAGTCATCCACTCCCTGAATCGATGGACTTGGTTGAAAAACAAATGACCTTGAGGATAAAGATTTGATAAAACATAAAAAATAAAAATAAAAATAAAGCTTTTAGGAAAATAAGACCATGTAGTCGAGGCTTTTTACGAGCTGCCAGGCTCCAAATTCGAGGCTTTTTATGAGCTGCCAGGCTACTGTCATTAACCATTTTTGCAAAGCCTGTTAAGATGGTCCGCAATCCTTAACGAAATCATCAATGTCAAATGCTACCAAGTTCAAAAAATCTCGTAAAGATTTGACTTGTTTAATCACTTGATGATCGTCAATTTAACGTTACCAAGTTTAGGGTCCATAAGGATTGACTTGTGTGTACGTTCGATGGGTCGTACCAGGTTTACCTGGACGGCGTGACTTACTTGATGCAGGCAGGTTAATCCGGGGTTTTAGGTGTATACACCAAGCTTCCAAGCTGTGTTTACTACAAGAGTTTTCAACTCACTGATGTCTTGCATCAGGAGCCCCCATGTAGCATTTGAGCATTGCTCGTCGGGGCCTATGTTTGAGTTGTGCTAAGCATCAAACTCTCTTTTGCCCCTCATCATCATGTGGAAATTGCCGAAGCAACCAGAGTTGTGCCCTTATGATGGCCTTGACGCGGTCGCCGGTTTAAGAGGCCATAGGAACTCCCTTGCCCATAGAAGTCCCCATGTGATACTCTTATGAAAAATGCGGCTGATACCCCGGTTTATCGGGGGCGCTGTTTATTATATTGATCATAGTATATACAAAATATATGTACATAAAGCGGAGCCTATGGCTCAAGCATAGTAAGGTCGAATAAGAGCTATGTTCCGCGGCCGCTTGGACTCCTCCTCCGTCGTACGTGAGTCTTTATGTTCTGGAACGTCGATGAGGTAGTATGATCCGTTGTGTAGGTTCTTGCTGACCACAAAGGGTCCCTCCCAAGGTGGGGATAGCTTGTGCATGTCTGTCTGGTCCTGGATGAGCCGGAGCACCAGATCTCCTTCTTGAAACGTCCTGATTTTAACCCGGCGACTGTGATACCAGCGCAGATCTTGCTGATAAATCGCCGATCGAGCTGCTATCGTGTCCCTTTCTTCGTCCAGCCAGTCCAACGCGTCTTGCCTTGCTTTTTCATTATCCGCTTCACCGTAAGCCACCACCCGCGGCGAGTCATGACGGATATCACTAGGAAGGACCGCCTCAGCTCCATATACCATGAAGAAAGGCGTGTACCCTGTGGATCTGTTAGGTGTAGTATTGATGCTCCATAGTACAGAAGGTAATTCCTCCACCCAACAACCCGGTGTTCTCTGCAAAGGAACCATAAGCCGGGGTTTGATGCCTCTAAAGATCTCTTGATTCGCTCTTCCAGCTTGGCCATTAGACTGAGGGTGAGCTACTGATGATACATCAAGGCGCATGTGCTCTCATTGACAGAACTCCTCCATAGCCCCCTTGGATAGATTGGTGCGATTATCAGTTATAATGCTATGTGGAAAGCCAAACCGGAAAATCACCTTTTTGATGAAATGAACCGCCGTTGCCGCATCACACTTACTGATAGGCTCCGCTTCAACCATTTGGTAAACTTGTCCACCGCCACCAAAAGGTGGGTCTTTTTATCTTGGGATCTCTTGAAGGGTCCAACCATATCAAGCCCCCAAGTCGCAAACGACCAAGTAATTGGAATCATCCTCAACTCCTGCGCCGGTATATGAGCACGCCGTGAGAATTTCTGGCAAGCATCACATTTTCTGACCAAGTCCTCTGCGTCGGCATGAGCCGTCAACCAGTAGAACCCATGACGAAAAGCTTTAGCCACCAAAGATTTTGAACCGGCATGATGACCACAATCTCCTTCATGAATCTCTCTAAGAATATCACAGCCCTCCTCTGGTGATACACACCACTGAAACGCTCCAGAGATGCTGCCATGTTGAAGTTCTCCATTGACAATAGTCATTGACTTGGACCGCCGGATTATCTGTCTAGCCAAGACTTCGTCCTTTGGTAACTCACCTCGGTTCATGTACGCTAGGTAGGGAAGCATCCAATCCGGAATAACATGAAGTGTCGCGACCAATTCTGCCTCCGGATCAGGAACAACCAAGTCCTCCTCTGAAGGTAACTGTACCGACGGATTGTGCAACTCATCCAATAATGTATTGGGTGGAACCGGTTTACGCTGAGAACCCAGCCGGCATAACGTGTCGGCCGCTTCATTCTTTTGCCGGTCTATATGATCCACCTGATAACCCTTGAAGTGTCCAGCGACAGCGTCTACCTCTCGTCGATATGCTGCCATGAGTGGATCCTTGGAATCCCACTTGCCAGATACTTGCTGTGCCACCAGGTCTGAATCGCCAAAGCATTAAACCCGGCTTAAGTTCATCTCCTTGGCCATCCGCAGACCATGGAGGAGAGCCTCATATTCAGCAGCATTGTTAGTGCAATGGAATATTAAACGGAGGACATAACAGAACTTATCACCTCGTGGGGAAGTTAACACGACTCCAGCCCTCGAGCCCTCCCATTGCCTTGATCCATCAAAGTGAATAGTCCAATATGTGTGATCCGGCTTTTCCTCGGGTGCTTGCAACTCTGTCCAATCTTTGATGAAATCCACCAATGCATGGGACTTTATCGCAGTACGGGGCACATACTTCAATACGTGCGGGCTAAGCTCAATGGCCCACTTTGCAACTCGACCAGCAGCCTCTCTGTTCTGGATTATATCCCCCAACGGAGTTGAACTGACAACAGTGATTGGATGGCCTTGAAAATAGTGTTTTAGCTTCCAGTTTGCCATGAAGACTCCATACACCAGTTTCTGCCAATGCGGGTATCTCTGTTTTGATTCAATGAGCACCTCACTGATGTAGTAAACCGGCCGCTGAACCGGATATTCTTTGCCTGCCTCCTTGCGCTCTACCACAATGGCAACGCTTATTGCACGGGCATTAGCAGCCACGTATAACAACAGCGGCTCATTGTCAACTGGGGCAGCAAGGACTGGTGACTCTGCTAATTGCCTCTTCAGGTCCTCAAACGCAGCATCAGCAGCATCACTCTAGACAAAGCGATCTGTCTTTTTCATCATCTGATAAAGCGGGATAGCCTTCTCCCCCAAACGGCTAATAAACCGGCTGAGCGCTGCAATACGGCCCGCCACGCATTGGACATCGTTGATGCACGCTGGTTTAGCCAGGGATGTAATCACCTTGATCTTCTTCGGATTAGCTTCGATTCCCCTGTTCGACACTAAGAACCCCAGGAGCTTGCCTGCCGGAACACCAAAAATGCACTTCTCCGGATTAAGCATCATTTTATAGACTTGGAGATTATTGAAGGTTTCTTTCAAATCTGCTATCAACGTCTCCTCTTTCCTGGATTTCACCACAATATCATCCACATATGCATGAACATTGCGCCCAATCTGTCCATGAAGGCAATTCTGCACACAACGCTGATAGGTTGCCTGGGTACTTTTAAGTCCAAACGGCATAGATACATAGCAGAAAGCTCCTAAGGGAGTTATAAAGGCCGTCTTCTCCTGGTCCTTAACTGCCATCTTGATCTGATGATAACCTGAATATGCATCCAAAAAGCTTAGTCGCTCACATCCTGTCGTAGCATCAATGATCTGATTAATACGGGGGAGGGCCAAGGGATCAGTTGGGCAAGCTTTGTTCAGATCTGTGTAATCAACACACATTCGCCAAGTGCCATTTTTCTTGAGCACTAGCACCGGATTAGCCAACCATTCTGGATGAAACATCTCAACTATAAAACTTGCCGCCAAGAGCCTAGCCACTTCTTCTCCGGTAGCTTTGCGCCTTTCTTCATTGAAGCGGCGCAGAAATTGCTTGACTGGTTTAAATTTAGAATCAATATTGAGATTGTGCTCAGCGAGTTCCCTCGGTACACCTGGCATATCAAAAGGCTTACATGCAAAGATGTCCCGATTCTCACGGATGAACTCGATGAGCGTGCTTTCCTATTTCGGATCTAGGTTAGCACTGATAGTGAACTGCTTGGATGAATCGCCGGGAACGAAGTCAACCTGTTTGGTCTCTTCAGCTGATTTGAACTTCATAGCCGGATCATGCTCTGTGGTTCGTTTCTTCAGCGGAGACATATCTGCCGGATCAAGGTTGTCCTTATAAAACTTCAACTCCTCAGTTGCACAAACCGCTTCAGCATAAGCTGCATCACCTTCCTCACATTCCAAAGCAATCTTGCGACTCCCATGAACCGTAATGGTTCCTTTGTGTCATGGCATCTTGAGCTGTAGATAAACATAACATGGCCTTGCCATGAATTTGGCATAAACCGGCCGCCCAAACAAGGCGTGATATGGGCTCTTGATCTTTACCACTTAAAATGTCACGGTCTCTAACCTGGAGTCATTTTCATCTCCAAAGGTAACCCTAGATTGATCTTGCCAACTGGATATGCTAATTTACTGGGCACCACCCCATGAAACACTGTATTGGACTGCCGAAGCTTCTTATCTGTCAGCCACATACGCCGGAAGGTCTCATAATACAGAATGTTGATGCTGCTGCCTCCATCCATAAGCACTTTGGTAAACTTGTAGCCACCCACCTGAGGTGCCACAACTAGAGATAGCTGATCCGGATTATCAACCCGGGGCGGATGATCCTCTCTGCTCCACACAATGGGCTGCTTTGACAAACGCAGGAAACATGGCACCGCCGGTTCAACAGAATGTACTGCCCTCTTTAGAACTTTCTGATCATGCTTGCACAAGCTCGTGGTGAAGACATGATACTGCCCACTGCTCAGCTCCTTCAGATTATTCTGATATCCGGATTGTTGCTGCTGTTGACGCTGTTGATTTCCCTAATTGTTATATCCGCCCTGACCATGCTGCTGGTTATGCTAATTGTTCCCACTGTGGTTGCCATTATTACCTTGGTACCCTGAACCGGATCCACCACCTTGATAACCCGGCCCTTGAAAACTGGGGCCTGACCCGCCGGATGGTCCGTGATCGTACCGAGTCTGGTTCATGAAGTCCTACATAATAAAACAATCTTTCCAGAGATGTGTAGCTGGCTTTTCTGGTGTACCGTGCTTCGGGCAACGTATGTTCAACTAGCGCTCCGAATTAATAGGTGGCCTCCCGTTGCGTGGAGGCGGTCTACCCTTGCGGCGCTTTCCATCCTCCCGAGCATTGGTGTTGGCCACAAAATCCGTATTACCATCCGCTTTACGCTTACCGTTGTATCCTTGATTCACCGGGTTGGGCTGCGGTTCCTTACCATTCTTGTTTGCCTTCCCTAACTTGTCTCCATCAGCGTGTGGGTGTTATCGGATTTCCGGGTATTATCGGATTTCCCATACTTCACTAAAGAGCCCATGAGTGTCCCCATGTCGTTACAATCACGCTTAAGCCATCCCAACTTTAATCTCAAAGGTTCAAACCGGCAATTTCCCTCCAAGGTTACCACTTCTGTACTTGGGTTGATGCTATTAGAGGAATGCAAGATCTCTGACACTCGACGCACCCAACTGCTTGTAGACTCATGCTCTCCTTGAATGCAAGCAGCTAAATCAACGACAGACATTGGCTTCTTGCACGTGTCCTTGAAGTTATTGATAAACCGGCGTCGCAATTCGCCCATGATCCGATGGAATTGGGTGGTAAGCCCTTCAGCCAAGTGCGAGCCGTGCCTTCTAGCATCATTGTAAAATACTTAGCGCACGCTGCATCATCCACATCCAGCATCTCCATTGCCATCTCATAACTTTCAACCCATGCCTCTAGGGCCAGATCCGCCATGTAATTGGGCACCTTGCGCGGTCCTTTGAAATCCTTGGGCAGTTTCACGCTCCGCAAAGCGGGAGTAAGACAAGGCACTCCCAGGGAGCTGGACATGACCCCCGGTTCGACTGTGGTGGTGGGATGAACCGGCGTCGCCTGACGGGCTTCGTACTGTGTTGTTACTTTGGCCTCCCGGCGCTGCCTGGCCTGATCCACCACGTCCTGAGCGTTCGCCTCTCCTCCTGCCGGATTATCCTGCCTCGGCGGATTACGTCTTCGTGCACTGCTTCACACGGCCGGTTCATCCAGACGCCTAGTATAACTCTGGCTTGGGCGGGGAGTCGAATGAATCCTCTCCCGGCTGTGAGAATAAGCTTGCTATTGAGTTAGCGCCGTGTCCAACAACTCCCTGGCCCATCGTGCCTCCACTGCTATGGGGTCATTCCTTCAATGGGAAGGGCGGCCAGTCGTGAAGCGACGGCGACTATGTTATCCAACGGATTAGAATAATGACCAGGAGGGGTGGGCACATGTTGTGACGGTACAACCTGGCGGGCTGGCTCTGTGGCCGGCGGCTGAACCGACGCTCCCGTGCCTGGTGCCCCTCCCCGGTTCACCTCCGGCTGGTTACTGGTTTCTGCTCCTGGCATGCTAAAGAGATTCCTTGCCTCATAAACTGGTGGCAAGCAAGATCGTTGCCTTCTCATCATTACCTCGTGTGAAGCGGTCTGATCCAACATGAGTTGATAGGTCTGAGCATCAAGCTCCGCCTGCCTTGTAGCCATCCTAGCTTTCTCAGCAGCCAGGTCCAACTTGGCTTGTTCAATCCGGCCTTTCACCTAAGCGACCTCCGCATCATGCTGCTCCTTGTTGGCCTCGGCTACCTCTGCTGTTAATAACGTTGTCAAAGTATCGACCAAGACGGATAAAGTGTCAGACAGTGACGGGGCAGGATCTCCAGCTCTAGCTCCCATTGCGTCTGATGTCAACGCCGCTGTTGTTGAGGACTGCTGCACATGTTGTGATCCGGCCATGAAGACAGCAACCTGGTTTGGCGGATCGAGGGGGTCCTGAATACTGTCACCATCGGAACAGCCCTCAGATCGGCCATCCTGCAGCAGGTATAAAGATTCTGTTTCTCCGGAAGAAGATTCATCGCCAGAATAGACAACAGTCTTGCCGCCAGAGTCCGATACGTCCTCGGCTTGCTCTCCATGCACTACTCCAACGAAGACGTGCTTCACGGCGGGCTGAATCCGGGCAGGTCTCGCACGCTGGGCCGGCTCGATGACGTTGGGGAAGATGTCCGGCTCAGGGCTCGGTTCGCCGATCTTGCCGATGAAGACATGGATACCGCCGAAGGGGACCCGGTACCCGTATTCGATTGAATCGGCCTCTGGGCCTCAGCCTGCATCGTCGATGTAGATCTTGCCGCGACGACTCTAAGTCATCCGGCCCACTGCGTAGCCCTTGAGTCCTTCAAAGCTGTCCTTCAAGAACTCAAAACCATCGTGCGATAGCCCCACGGTGGGCGCCAACTGTCGTGGTTTTGTCACGGCAGATGTCCTAGCAAAAGGACTTAGTCGTGAGGCCATCGCTACGGGTTAGCTTAAAGGGGTTAAAGCGGACAAGGACACATGGATTTTATACTAGTTCGGCCCCTTCGATGAAGGTAAAATCCTACGTTTAGTTTGGTGTGTATTGCTAGGGTTTCGATGACCAGGGAGCGAATCCGCTTTGCCTGTGTCTCGAGCTGTAGTTCTCTGTGCTGAACTTTTGCCAGGTCGTCCTTTTATTTAAGAGGTGACTCCCGGTCCGGTTTACAGAGTCCCGAGGTCGGCTCATAAACGTGTCTGCCTCGGTCTCTGTTCTTTCTGTCTTACATCCCAAGTTACATAATATGACGGTTTACAAATCATGGGCCCTAACACTTGGGCTCTAAACCGTTTGGGCTGAAATCTTCTACTTCATGCTCCGTTGGTCCTTGGTAAAATAATCTTGATAACATAAACCGGCCCCTCCTGGGCGGTTTATACCTGGTAGTAATATCCCTGACACCTACTCTTTCCAAGGATGCCCGTAAGTTTGTCTTATCATGTGATGAATGTCAAAGAATTGGTAATATTAGTAGACGTCAAGAAATGCCCATGAATTATTCACTTGTTATTGAACCATTTGATGTTTGGGGCTTTGATTATATGGGACCTTTTCCTTCCTCTAATGGGTACCCACATATTTTAGTTGTTGTTGATTACGTTACTAAGTGGGTAGAAGCTATTCCAACTAGTAGTGCTGATCATAACACCTCTATTAAGATGCTTAAAGAAGTTATATTCCCGAGGTTTGGAGTCCTAGATACCAAATGACTGATGGTGGTTCACACTTTATTCATGGTGCTTTCTGTAAGATGCTTGCTAAGTATGATTTCAACCATAGAATTGCATCACCTTATCACCCATAGACTAGCGGTCAAGTAGAACTAAGTAATAGGGAGTTGAAATTAATCTTGCAAAAGATAGTTAATAGGTCTAGAAAGAATTGGTCCAAGAAACTAGATGATGCATTATGGGCCTATAGAACTACATACAAAAATCCTATGGGTATGTCTCCATATAAGATGGTATATGGAAAAGCTTGTCACTTACCTCTTGAGCTAGAACATAAGGCATATTGGGCTATCAAAGAGCTCAATTATGATTTCAAACTTGCCGGTGAAAAGAGGCTATTTGATATTAGCTGTCTCGATGAATGGATAACCCAAGATTACGAGAATGCCAAGTTATTTAAAGAAAAAGTTAAAAGATGGCATGACAAAAGGATACAAAAGCGTGAGTTCAACGTAGGTGATTATGTTTTGCTATTCAACTCTCGTTTAAGATTTTTTCCAGGAAAACTTCTCTCCTAGTGGGAAGGACCTTACGTTATCGAGGAGGTCTATCGTTCCGGTGCCATAAAGATCAACAACTTCGAAGGCACAAACCCGAAGGTGGTGAATGGTCAAAGGATCAAACATTATATATCAGGTAATCCTATAAATGTTGAAACTAATATTATTGAAACCATAACCCCGGAGGAATACATACGGTACACTTTCCAGAATGATTCAGCCTCCGAAAAGGAAGAGGTGCGTGATACGGTAAGTAAACCGACTCCAAAACAGTTCTAAAGGCAATTTTTCTCCGTTTTGGAATATTTAGAAAAATAGAAAAATAAACCGCAGTCCGGAGGAGACACGGGGCCTCCTCGAGGGTAGGGGGCGTGCCCCCCTTCCCAGGGCGAGCCCCCTGCCTCGAGGGCACCCCGTGTGTCCCCTGGACTCCGTTTTCTTGTGGGTTACTCCTTTTTTCGGGAAAAATTCATTATATATATTCTTGGAGGTTTTGACCTGTGTATCACGCAGAATTCCTTTGTTTTCGTTTCGAGCTGTTGTTTTTGACAGATCTAGATCATCATGGCGTCCTCCAACACCCCCAAGGACAAGTTCTTCAAGAAGGTCATCAACCCCTACCTTGCGGAGGTGCTGCACCACCCCAAAACCATGGAATTGCATGAGGGGGTGCTGCACATCCGTGATGTGGAGGGGCCGAGGAGGACCGGAAGCGTGGAGACAAGACTAGAAGCAACGGAGCAACAAGTTTTCAAGTGCCAAGGTATGGTGGAACGAGGTCTCGACGCCAACCACATGATGATCTCGGAGCTTGCCAACAACCTCAAGATGGACTCAAGGATCTTCGGAGAAGCCATCTCCTATCTTCAAGAGAAGATCGATCACCTCCAAGCCCAGATCTATGACGTGCAAAACCAAAACTGTGAGTATGAATATAGATTCAAGAACATGAGTTTGGCTGCAGATTTGAGTATCCCGGAGACTCGATCATCCTTCTATGATGGTGAGCCCATGCCTTGGAAGAACAACATGCCTACATCAGCAACAACTCCATCATCACCAACCCCGAAGAAGGAGACATAATCATATGGGTATGGGCACTCCCCTTGGCAAATGCCAAGCTTGGGGGAGTGACCCCGGTATCGTATCACCATCACTCCTATCTTTACCGTTTTACTTAGTTCGATCCTTTTGGTAGTAGTTTGATCTATTAGAAAGAAGTTAGCATGATGTAGTAGTGAGCTTTTGCTTTGTGAGCATTATCCTTTGTAATCGAGTCCATGAGCTATATAATAAAGATTAGTGTTGTGTCAAGGGCTTGATTTCCTCACTTGGGTCACGATAAAAAGAAAGAAAACAAAAAGAGTATCAAAGAGATCATATCGATCTTATGGGAAGTAATGACTTCACATATAAGAGTATGATAAATAAAAGTTGTTGGGAGGTGACAAACATAGTTTTGGTCATCGTTGCAATTAATAAGAAGTAATAAAAGAAGAGAGGCTTCACATACAAATATACTATCTTGGACATCTTCCATGATTGTGAGCACTCTTTAAAGTATGACATGCTAAAGAGTGGATGTTGGACAAGGAAGACAACATAATGGGTTATGTCTTCTTATATCCGAAATAAAGTATATTGTCATGGATCTTCCAATATGTTGAGCTTGCCTATCTCCCTCATGCTAGCCAAAACTCCTCGCACTAAGTAGAGATACTACTTGTGCTTCCATATATCCTTGAACCCAGTTTTTCCATGAGAGTCCACCATACCTACCTATGGATTGAGAAAGATCCTTCCAAGTAAGTTGTCATGTTGAAAACCCGCTAAATATGTATGATTTATTAGTGTGGTAGAAATTAGCTTTATATGAGCTTGTGATATGGAAATAATAAAAGCGACGGACTGCATAATAAAGGTCCTTATCACAAGTGGCAATATAAAGCGAAGTTCTTCTATGCTAAGACTTTGTGCATCCAACCATAAAAACACATGATAACCTCTGCTTCCCTCTGCGAAGGGCCTATCTTTTATTCTTGTCTTATAAGTGTCAAGGTGAGATCCACCTTTCCTTTTTCATTTTATCCTTTGGCAAGCACATTGTGTTGGAAAGATCCTGATATATATACCCACTTGGATGTAAGTTTTCATGATCTATTACTGTTGACATTACCCTTGAGGTAAAAGGTTGGGAGGCAACACCATAAGCCCCTATCTTTCTCTGTGTCCGACTAAAAGTCCATAAACATAAGTATTGCGTGAGTGTGAGCAATTATGAAAGACTATATGATAGTTGAGTATGTAGGCTTGCTGAAAAGCTCTTATACTGACTCTTTTCGATGTTACGATAAATGGCAATTGCTTCAATGACCGAGACCAAAGTTTGTTAGTTTCCAATGAGGTTTATGATGCATACTTGTTACTGTGAATGAATTGTTACTTTGGCTTAAGAATCTTATGACTATATTAATATAAGTTGATGTTATAAGAATGATCATGATGCCCTGATGTCTGTATTCTATTTTTATCGACACCTCTATCTCTAAACATGTGGACATCTTTTTCGATATCGGCTTTCGCTTGAGGACAAGCGAGGTCTAAGCTTGGGGGAGTTGATACATCCATTTTGCATCATGCTTATAAGTTGATGTTTACTAGCAAAAGAGCCCGTGCGTTGCAACGGAAGAAAAAAATAACACACACTTTTAGCCCAACAACCATCACTCAAGACCACAATAGGTCTATCTTCTTTATTTTAGCGAGACATCATATTTGTTTTGCCGCTAATCCTCCTTCTCAACCTCGCCGGCGGTGGCCTCAATGTTCACACAAATCAAAATGTGCTTGAATGTGATTAATCCTAAGACGCCTCTCTCTCTCTCTCACTCTCGTGATGATTTTTTTTTTTGTTTTTCCTTGCAGGGTTTTCAGAGGTATGCAAGGGTAGTTAGTGATGTTTTCTTTTCCTATATGGTTTTAGTGGGTGTTTATTTATTTGCAATAGAGTCCATACGGATGCCACCGATACAAAACAAAATAGATCGTGCTTTTAAGATAATATTTAAAAATTATTTAACAGGTAAAAATAACATCATATTCAGATTCTACACATTTTTCTAATCAAATTTTATATATAATATGTTAAAATCGGAGTTACGGTTTAAAAGATACGGATAATTTAGAAAAGCATTTGTTTGACTTAAATATCTTCCAAAATAATGTTTTGAAATACTTAACAGGTAAATTAATCTCATATTCATATTCTACATATTTTTCTAATCAAATTTCATATATAACATGTTCAAATCGGAGTTATGGTTTAAAAGATATGGATGATTTAAAAAAACATGTATTTGACTTAAATATGATCGGCGGATAAATTACCTAGAACATCAGGGTTTTTTTTGAAAATTGTAAAATAACGGTTCGGGTATGACTTAAATCCGGACTGCGGATTGATTTCAAGAATACACAGGGTCTTTTGTGTAAAATACGAAAAAACGATTCGTTTTGACTTAAAATGAGACTGCGGGTTGATTTCTCTGAAGTGGAGGGACTTTTCAGAAAAATGCCATGACGGACCGGCTGAAACCCAATTTTCTTTATTATTAGGTAAAGATTGCATTATGGGCTGCTCATACATGTTTTGTCACAATACTTATGCCTTTTCCCTCTTATTCTGCAAGGTTTACATGAAAAAGGGAGAATGCCGGCAGCTGGAATTCTGGGCTGGAAAAGGAGCAAACTCTGGAAACCTATTCTCCACAACTCCAAAAGCCCCGAAACTCCACAGAACATTTTTTCGGAAAATATAAAAAATATCTGGCGGAAGAAATCCACGAGAGGGGCCACTGGCTGGCCTCGAGGGTGGGAGGCGTGCCCCCTTCCCAGGGCGCGCCCCCTGCCTCGAGGGCCAGCCGGTGGGCCCCAGGTGCCCATCTTCTCCTATATGAACCGTTTTGACCTGGAAAAAATCAGGAGGAGGCTTTCGGTACCAGACGCCACCGTCTCGAGGCGGAAACCAATCTAGGGCTCCGGTGAAGCTGTTCTGCCAGGGATACTTCCCTCCGGGAGGGGGAAATCGTCACCGTCGTCATCACCAACAACTCTCCCATCTTGGGAAGGGCTATCTTCATCAACATCTTCACCAACACCATCTCCTCTCAAACCCTAGTTCATCTCTTGTATCCAATCTTTGTACCCATACCTCAGATTGGTACCTGTGGGTTGCTAGTAGTGTTGATTACTCCTTGTAGTTGATGCTAGTTGGTTTATCTAGTGGAAGATCATATGTTAAGATCCATTATTCATATTAATACCCCTCTGATCATGAACCATATTATGTCTTGTGAGTAGTTACTTTTGTTCCTGAGGACATGGGAGAAGTCTTGCTATTAGTAGTTGTCGTGGAAATAACACGGCAGATGTCCGGTTTAACGGACTTGATGATGGAACTATCGCACAGGTTAGCTTGAAGGGGTTAAAAGCACACAAAGGACACAGAGGGTTCATACTAGTTCGGCCCCTTCGATGAAGGTAAAAGCCTACGTCTAGTTTGGTTTGGTATTGCTTGGGCGTCGATGAACAGGGAGCAGTTTGCTTGCCTGTCTCGACGGGTTGTTTCTTGCGTGTCCCTGAACCGTCGCCGGGTGTCGGTGTACTAAGGAAGGGGTACCTCAGTACCCCAACTTGTGCACGGGCAGTTGCAGCTTCCCGCGGCAAGGTTTACTGCTGGCTCGCCGGAGACCTTCCTGCTCCTTATCTAACCATTCAAAGACAAAGTATACAAGACAGAAGACCAAGACCCCGGCAAGAGGAGCTTGCCGGGAAGGCCGTCCCAGGCTCAAGATTGCTTAACTAGCACGAGGCCCTGGCAAGAGGAGCTTGTCAGGACGAATAGAAGATTCTATCTTAGAAGACCCGGCAAGGGCTCGGGGAGCGGCAAGCTTCCGGGCCCGGCAAGGTCGAGATCCCCGGCAAGGTGCTTGCCGGGGGAGGTGCCCGGCAAGGTGCTTGCCGGGGGAGGTGCGCTGTGTGCCCGCGCTCCAGCTCATCAGCCCACGCGTCGCCCTGGGGCCACTCCAGGGACGCGTGGCGGATGGCTGTGCAGCCTGGGGGACACGGTGGCACTCCACGGCAGTGGATCCATCGCCGTGGCAGACGGAGACGCAGCGGCGGGAGCTTTTGGGGTCGACGGCGACGGGCATTAAATGCCCTTGTCCCCCACTGTCAAAGTAGGTATAGACCACTGTTCTGCACTGTAGCTCCACTGTTCCCGCACTGTTCCAACTACCACATCTTTTACATTTTTACCCCTTTCTCCTACGTTGACACCTGTCGGTGACCCCTTGCACTATAAAAGGAGGCCCATGCACAACGTGGAGGGGGTTCGAAACCTAGATTACTCTCACGCACGGTGTAGCTGCTTCTTCAAGCTCCCGAGCGCTCAACTCAATACACAACCAAGCAGGAGTAGGGTTTTACGCATCCGTGCGGCCCGAACCTGGGTAAAACTGCCCGTGCGTCTGCCTCGATCTGCTCTTCGTGCTCCCTCCGCCCTCGTACCGCACAGACAAGGGGCTCCGGTCCCATAGGTGTTCGTGGTGGACAGTTTCCCCCGACAGCCGGCATATCACTTTGGTGTTCAGGTCCTTGGCGCCCCACCCATGTATGGATACAATAGGGTGTTAGGCCAACTCTCACGAAGAAACGGTGATCAAAGAAAATACAAAAATCAACCTAGAGTCCGAATTGATCGAGACTCTCAAAGCAAGTGAGAACAAGCACCGATTTCGTCGTTTTCATAGGCGTTGGAAAGCTATTGGGGAATTGAGGTGATAGGACTTCTAGTTTTTACGATCGGGAGGATTTTACATACGTGCACACACAGGATCACGTGCGTGGAAAATTCTGAGCCCAAAAAGGGTCGTCTTGGCCCTCAAAAATGGCCTGCAGGATTGGAAAAAATGAAAGTTATCGCAATTACAGCTCAAATTTTGATGAGCCGGCATATCACTTTGGTGTTTAGGTCCTGGGCGCCCCACCCATGTATGGATACAATAGGGTGTTAGGCCAACTCTCGCGAAGAAATGGTGATCAAAGAAAATACAAAAATCAACCTAGAGTCCGAATTGATCGAGACTCTCAAAGCAAGTGAGAACAAGCTCCGATTTCGTCATTTTCATAGGCGTTGGAAAGCTATTGGGGAATTGAGGTGATAGGACTTCTAGTTTTTACGATCTAGAGGATTTTACATACGTGCACAGACAGCATCACGTGCGCGGAAAATTTTGAGACCAAAAAGGGTCGTCTTGGCCCTCAAAAATGGCCTGCAGGATTGGAAAAAATGAAAGTTATCGCAATTACAGCTCAAATTTTGATGAGCCGGCATATCACTTTGGTGTTCAGGTCCTTGGCGCCCCACCCATGTATGGATACAATAGGGTGTTAGGCCAACTCTCGCGAAGAAACGGTGAACAAAAAAAATACAAAAATCAACCTAGAGTCCGAATTGATCGAGACTCTCAAAGCAAGTGAGAACAAGCACCGATTTCGTCGTTTTCATAGGCGTTGGAAAGCTATTGGGGAATTGAGGTGATAGGACTTCTAGTTTTTACGATCTGGAGGATTTTACATACGTGCACACACAGGATCACGTGCGTGGAAAATTCTGAGCCCAAAAAGGGTCGTCTTGGCCCTCAAAAATGGCCTGCAGGATTGGAAAAAATGAAAGTTATCGCAATTACAGCTCAAATTTTGATGAGCCGACATATCACTTTGGTGTTCAGGTCTGTCGGTGTACTAAGGTAGGGGTACCCTAGTACCCCAACTTGTGCACGGGCAGCGGCAGCTCCCCGCGGCAGGGTTCACCACGCGCTTGCCGGAGACCTTCCTGCCCCTTATCTAGCCATTCAAAAACAAAGTATACAAGACAGAAGACCAAGACCCCGGCAAGAGGAGCTTGCCGGGAAGGCCGTCCCAGGCTCGAGATTGCTTAACTAGCACGAGGCCCTGGCGAGAGGAGCTTGTCAGGACGAATAGAAGATTTTATCTTAGAAGACCCGGCGAGGGCTCGGGGAGCGGCAAGCTTCCGGGCCCGGCAAGGTCGAGATCCCCGGCAAGGTGCTTGCCGGGGGAGGTGCGCTGTGTGCCCGCGCTCCAGCTCATCGGCCCACGCGTCGCCCTGGGGCCACTCCAGGGACGCGTGGCGGATGGCTGTGCAGCCTGGGGGACACGGTGGCACTCCACGGCAGAGGATCCATCGCCGTGGCAGACGGAGACGCAACGGCGGGAGCTTTTGGGGTCGACGGCGACGGGCATTAAATGCCCTTGTCCCCCACTGTTAAAGTAGGTATAGACCACTGTTCTGTACTGTAGCTCCACTGTTCCCGCACTGTTACAACTACCACCTATTTTACATTTTTACCCCTTTCTCCTACGTTGACACCTGTCGGTGACCCCTTGCACTATAAAAGGAGGCCCATGCACAACGTGGAGGGGGTTCGGTTCGGTTCGAAACCTAGATTACTCTCACGCACGGTGTAGCTGCTTCTTCAAGCTCCCGAGCGCTCAACTCAATACACAACCAAGCAGGAGTAGGGTTTTACGCATCCGTGCGGCCCGAACCTGGGTAAAACTGCTCGCGCGTCTGCCTCGATCTGCTCTTCGTGCTCCCTCCGCCCTCGTACCGCACAGACAAGGGGCTCCGGTCCCATAGGTGTTCGTGGTGGACAGTTTCCCCCGACATCTTTGGCGCGCCAGGTAGGGGGCGTCGAGGTTGTGCGAACCTGATCCGGCGTTCGCGCGGGCGCAATCTTCATCAACCTCTCCAGCTTCATCAGCAACTTCATCAGCAACAACTCCATGGCCCCGAAGAAGAAGCCTTCGGAGGTCGGAGGCCCGTCCGCGTCTCACCCGCCGCCACCAGAGCCAACGGTGGGCGGGGGAGACGCCGTCGGAAGGGTGGTTGCCGGCGAGGACACTCACGGTGCCACCAGATCCAAGAACAGGACGGACGACCGGACCTCGGTCTCCGTGGACGCGCCACGTCCATCGCAACATACGACGACCCCGCAGCGCCATACCACGGGAGGTGGTATCCGCTTGCTGGGACAAGGCCATACCGGAGGTTCGCGGGACGCCCCGGACCCCCGTCCGGGCACAAGCAAAGCGAAGGCGCCGGCGCGGGACCCTGCTCCTTCTAACGCCGTTAGGAGTCCGAGCATATCCCGCTCCTCGCACCGCTCGCCCGCGTTCCCCACTACTCCGGCAGAAGCGCTCGCAAGGGCGCAGCTGCTCCTCGATTTTCCTCCAGCGGCCGACAAGGCCGAGGAATGGAGGGCCACTATCCGGAGCCTGATAGACTTCGCCAACAACGACTCTCCGCAGCAGCCGTCGGCCTCGCGGCCGCGGCAGGCCGAGAAGACGAAGGCTATCGGCGACAAGACTGCCGGGGGTGCGACAAGCGTGCACTCCCCGCCGCAGAAGCAGAAGACGCCGCCCCGCCGGAACAACCCCGACGACGGCTCCACAGCCTCGTCGGACCCGCGGGCCCGTCGGGACCAGCGCCAGGTCCTCGACGACCGGCGAGATGAAGACGCTCGGACCACGATCGAGCGCCGCCGAGAAGCTCGGCGACAATCCGACAAGAGAGCTGGGAACGCTGTCGACGCACCCGCGCCCGGTGGACCAGGCGACTTGCCGTACGCGGCAGGCTGCCCTGCGTTCACCCGCGAGCTGCGGCGCGTCCAGTGGCCCAGCATGAAGAACTTTAAGCCCGACGTACCGGAGAAGTACGACGGCAAGACGCACCCCTCGGAGTTTCTCAGCGTCTACACCATAGCAGTGCAAGCTGCCGGGGGGCGCGACGAGAAGATCCTAGCCAACTACTTCCCGCTCGTGCTGAAGCCGAACGTCCGTTCGTGGCTCATGCACTTGCCGGAAAACTCTATCTCTTCTTGGGCCGACCTCTGCCATCAGTTTGTTGGCGCCTTCACCGGCGGCCACAAACCCCATGGCCAGGAGAGCGATCTCCACATTTTGGCCCAGAAGGAGGGCGAACCCCTGCGCAAGTATATCCAACGTTTCAGCCGGGTACAGCACAACATCCCCGACGTTCACCCTGCTGCGGTTATCAGCGCGTTCCATCAGAACGTGCGTAACCGCCGCATGCGTGAGGAGATGGCGATGACCAAGATCAGGGACGTCAGCGAGCTCTACGCTCTTGCCGACAAGTGCGCCCGTGCAGAAGAGGGGAGGAAACTCCCCGGGGAGGATGCTGGCGCAGGGGGAAGCGACAGCGACGACGCCGCCCCGGCAAAGAAGAGCCGGCGGCGGAACAACAGGAAGAAGGGCAAGAAAGAAGTGCTTGCCGTCGAGAAGTCCGGCAAGGAGGCCCCCGCCAAACAAGCGCAGGCTGGCGGCTCCGGCAAGGAGCCTGCCCCTGCGGCGGCGACCGACAAGCCGGGTAGCTCCGACAAGCAATACTGTAAGATTCACCGCACCAAGGGTCACGACCTCTCCAACTGCAAGCGCGTCGAGTACCTCGTCGAGCAGCAAAAGGCTGAGTACGAGAGGCGCGACAAGGAGAAGGCCCAAGGTGGCGGGGAAGAGCCCAGCAAGAAGCGGCCATTCAATGGCCGGGGAGGACGCCGCGGCAAGGCCAAGCAGCGGCAAGGAGATCGACCTCCCCGGGGCCGCGACAACGACGAAGACGACGATGAAGACATGGAGGACGACGAGAACAGCGAGCAGGAGTTCCAGAAGGCCACGGAGGTCCTGTGCGTCGACGGTGGCGCCTCCCTGCACACCTCCCACCGCCAGCTGAAACAGTGGGTGCGTGAGGTGAATGCAGCGGAGCCGCCCGTGGAGTCGCGCAGGCTCCTCAAATGGTCCAGCACGCCCATCATTTTTGACCTTGAGGATCACCCTGACCGCACCACGGCGGTCGGGCACTTGCCGATGCTGGTTTCCCCCACCATCCGCAACCTCAAGGTCACCAAAATGTTGGTTGACGGCGGGGCCGGGCTGAACTTGATTTCCTCTGCTGTGATCAAGAAACTCCAGATTCAAGACGGCGAGCTCGAAGAGACCGGTTCATTCCAAGGAATCAACCCGGGAAGGAGCAAGCCCAAGGGAAAGATTACTCTGCCGGTGACCTTTGGCGGGGAGCTCAACTTCAGGACTGAGCGCATCACCTTTGACGTTGCTGATATTCCATTGCCCTACAATGGAATACTCGGCCGTCCCGCCCTCGCCAAGTTCATGGCAGCTTCCCACTATGCCTACAACGTGCTGAAGATGCCGGGGCCGATAAGCGTCATCACTGTCCACAGCGACAAGAAAGATGCGCTTATTTGCGCCGACAAGATTTACCGGGATGCGGCAGCTGCGGCCGAGAAGGATACTCTTGCCGCTGAAGCTCCCGGGGGGAAGAAGACGAAGACCAAGTCCGGCAAGTGCTCTGGGATCCACTCCGGCAACCGCACCTCTTCGGAGTGCTGCGCTGCCGTCGAGGACGTTCCATCGAGCTCCACCGGCAAGAGCAAGAAAGGAATGGCTGCTCCTCCGGCAACCAAGAAAGTGTCCGCAAAGGAGGATGGCACTGGTGGTACTTTTACCATCAGTGCCACCCTTGACAGCAAATAGGAAAGCGCGCTCGTCGCCTTCCTGCGGGCGAATGTCGATGTGTTTGCTTGGCAACCATCTGACATCCCCGGTGTTCCCAGGAAGGTGATTGAGCACAAGCTTGCTGTCTGCCCTCATGCGCGACCTATCAAGCAAAAAGTAAGGAAGCAAGCCGTGGAGCGCCAAGAGTTTATCAATGAAGAGATCAAGAAACTAGAGGCAGCAGGCCTAGTTAGAGGTGTGATCCATCCGACGTGGTTGGCAAACCCAGTCGTCGTGCGCAAAGCCAACGGGAAGTGGAGGCTGTGTATAGACTTCACTGATGTCAATAAAGCATGTCCCAAGGATCCCTTCCCTTTGCCGCGCATTGACCAGATCGTTGACTCCACTGCCGGATGTGAGCTACTCTGTTTTCTTGATGCATACTCAGGCTATCATCAGATTTTCATGGCCAAGGAAGATGAAGAGAAGACTGCATTTATCACTCCATGTGGCACTTACTGCTTTATCCGCATGCCATTTGGACTGAAGAATGCAGGCTCAACTTTTGCAAGGGTAGTGTACACTGCTTTTGAGCCACAGATCCACAGGAATGTAGAAGCCTACATGGATGACATCGTGGTGAAGAGCAAGAGCAAAGAAACACTGATTCAGGACTTGGAAGAAACATTTCAGAACCTGCGCAGGATACAGCTCAAGTTGAACCCCGAGAAGTGCGTCTTTGGAGTCCCCTCCGGCAAGCTTCTCGGGTTCTTTGTTTCGCAGAGAGGGATTGAAGCCAACCCCGACAAGATCAAAGCCATCGAGCAGATAGAAGCCCCGAGGCGAGTCAAGGATGTCAGGAGGCTTGCAGGTTGTGTGGCTGCCCTCAGTAGGTTCGTTTCTAAATCTGCAGAACGCGCCCTGCCTTTCTTCAAAATCTTGAAGAAGGCAGGTCCCATGAAGTGGACTCCGGAAGCGGAGGCAGCGCTGCAAGATTTGAAACGGTACCTTTCCTCTCCTCCAATACTTGTCGCACCTAGACCACAGGAAAAGTTGCTGCTGTATTTGGCGGCGACCAACCAGGTGGTTAGTGCTGCGTTAGTAGCGGAGAGAGAGTCCGACGAGGAGGTCACACCACCGGCAAGCGAATCCAGCGACAAGCAGGGGGCTGCCCCGACAAGCTCTGGCCCCGACAAAGATGAATCTGCGCAGGAAAAGGAAGAGGTGCGGAAGAAGATGGTGCAGCGCCCAGTGTATTTTGTAAGTTCCCTTCTCCAGGGGGCTAGATCAAGGTACTCTGGTGTGCAAAAGTTGCTTTTCGGCCTTCTCATGGCCTCGAGAAAGCTGCGCCACTACTTCCAAGCCCATGAGATAACAGTGGTCACTCGCTTTCCATTGAAGAGGATATTACACAATCCAGAGGCAACAGGCAGGATCGTCGAGTGGGCACTGGAACTATCAAGCTTTGGACTCAAGTTTGAAAGTACTTCAACCATACAGAGCCGAGCTTTGGCAGAATTTATAGCAGAATGGACCCCAACGCCCGATGAAGAAGTTCAAGAAACAAGCGCACCCGTGCAAGAAGCAACAAGTGAATGGGTAATGTACTTTGATGGTGCCTTTTCGCTGCAAGGCGCCGGTGCTGGCGTAGTACTCATTGCGCCCACCGGAGAACACCTCAAGTATATTATCCAGATGCACTTCCCAAGAGAGCAAGCGACAAACAATACTGCAGAGTACGAAGGCTTGCTCGCCGGCCTCAGAATTGCGGCTGAACTTGGGATCAGAAAGCTGATTGTACGTGGAGATTCTCAGTTGGTGGTCCGGCAAGTCAACAAGAGCTACCAGAGCCCTTTGATGGAAGCTTATGTAGATGAAGTGAGGAAGCTTGAAGAGCACTTTGAAGGTCTGCAGATGGAGCATGTCCCGAGAGCTCAGAATGAAATTGCAGATGGCCTTTCAAAGTGTGCTGCGATGAAGTTACCTGTGGAACCAGGGACCTTCCTGCTCAAGCTAACTCAGCCATCCGTTACACCATCAATCGGACAGTCTAAGAAGAGAAAGTTGGTCTCCGGCGACTACTTGCCGGCGGATCTTCCAGAAACCGCCGCCAAGGTCCCCAAGATCAACGACAAGAACGCTGAGGAACAGTTTGCTCCTGCAAGCCCTCGGGCTTGTGCAGTTGAAGCAAGTGTTCCCGACAAGCCTCGCCCCGGCGAGCTTGCCGGGGGACCGTCAGCTCCGACAGGACCAGAGGTCTTTGCCGTAGAAGCTGGGGTTCCCGCAGCGGCCCTCGAGCCTTTAGTCCTTGCCGTCGAGCCTCGAGCTCCGGCATGGGCACAGCAGATCGTCCGCTTTCTACAAACTGGAGAACTTCCCGACGACCCTCAAGAGATAGAGAGGATAACCAGGCAGTCAAGTATGTACCAGTTTGTGGATAACGAGCTGTACAGAAGAAGACTCAATGGTGTCAGGTTGAAGTGCATCTCCAGGGAAGATGGACAGAAGCTGTTGGCAGAAATACACGGAGGCATATGCGGCCACCACATTGGCGCAAGGGCACTTGCCGGGAAAGCTTTCCGGCAAGGGTTCTTTTGGCAAGAAGCCCTCCAAGATGCAACTGCACTAGTAACCAAGTGTGAAGCGTGCCAGTTCCATGCAAAGCAAATACATCAGCCAGCTCAAGCTCTCCAAACAATCCCTTTGTCATGGCCCTTCTCGGTCTGGGGGCTCGATATCCTCGGCCCTTTCCCTCGCGCTGTCGGGGGCTTTGAGTACTTGTACGTTGCAATCGACAAGTTCACAAAGTGGCCAGAAGTGGAGCCAATGAGAAAGGTGACGGCACAGTCAGCAGTCAGGTTCTTCAGGTCGATTGTTTGCCGTTTCGGGATTCCTAACAGGATCATCACCGACAACGGTACACAATTCACTAGTCGCACCTTCATGCAGTACGTCCAAGACCTTGGCGCCAAGGTCTGTTTCGCTTCTGTTGCTCACCCGAGGAGCAACGGTCAAGCGGAGAGGGCAAATGCTGAAGTGCTGCGCGGACTCAAGACAAGGACCTTTGACAGGCTGCGCAAGTGCGGAAGGAATTGGATAGAGGAGCTCCCGGCGGCTCTTTGGTCAATCAGAACGACACCAAGTCGAGCCACCGGACAGACACCCTTTGCCCTAGTCTACGGGGCAGAAGCAGTTATCCCCACGGAACTCGTATACGGATCTCCTCGAGTGCTCGCTTATGATGAGCTCGAGCAAGAGCAACTGCGGCAAGATGACGCATTGCTCCTTGAGGAGGGACGTCTCCAGGCTGCTGTACGAGCTGC
>LR738710.1:653120177-653148146 GCA_902687465.1 Secale cereale
AAGACTGCATTTATCACTCCATGTGGCACTTACTGCTTTATCCGCATGCCATTTGGACTGAAGAATGCAGGCTCAACTTTTGCAAGGGTAGTGTACACTGCTTTTGAGCCACAGATCCACAGGAATGTAGAAGCCTACATGGATGACATCGTGGTGAAGAGCAAGAGCAAAGAAACACTGATTCAAGACTTAGAAGAAACGTTTCAGAACCTGCGCAGGATACAGCTCAAGCTGAACCCCGAGAAGTGCGTCTTTGGAGTCCCCTCCGGCAAGCTTCTCGGGTTCTTTGTTTCGCAGAGAGGGATTGAAGCCAACCCCGACAAGATCAAAGCCATCGAGCAGATGGAAGCCCCGAGGCGAGTCAAGGATGTCAGGAGGCTTGCAGGTTGTGTGGCTGCCCTCAGTAGGTTCGTTTCTAAATCTGCAGAACGCGCCCTGCCTTTCTTCAAAATCTTGAAGAAGGCAGGTCCCATGAAGTGGGCTCCGGAAGCGGAGGCAGCGCTGCAAGATTTGAAACGGTACCTTTCCTCTCCTCCAATACTTGTCGCACCTAGACCACAGGAAAAGTTGCTGCTGTATTTGGCGGCGACCAACCAGGTGGTTAGTGCTGCGTTAGTAGCGGAGAGAGAGTCCGACGAGGAGGTCACACCACCGGCAAGCGAATCCAGCGACAAGCAGGGGGCTGCCCCGACAAGCTCTGGCCCCGACAAAGATGAATCTGCGCAGGAAAAGGAAGAGGTGCGGAAGAAGATGGTGCAGCGCCCAGTGTATTTTGTAAGTTCCCTTCTCCAGGGGGCTAGATCAAGGTACTCTGGTGTGCAAAAGTTGCTTTTCGGCCTTCTCATGGCCTCGAGAAAGCTGCGCCACTACTTCCAAGCCCATGAGATAACAGTGGTCACTCGCTTTCCATTGAAGAGGATATTACACAATCCAGAGGCAACAGGCAGGATCGTCGAGTGGGCACTGGAACTATCAAGCTTTGGACTCAAGTTTGAAAGTACTTCAACCATACAGAGCCGAGCTTTGGCAGAATTTATAGCAGAATGGACCCCAACGCCCGATGAAGAAGTTCAAGAAACAAGCGCACCCGTGCAAGAAGCAACAAGTGAATGGGTAATGTACTTTGATGGTGCCTTTTCGCTGCAAGGCGCCGGTGCTGGCGTAGTACTCATTGCGCCCACCGGAGAACACCTCAAGTATATTATCCAGATGCACTTCCCAAGAGAGCAAGCGACAAACAATACTGCAGAGTACGAAGGCTTGCTCGCCGGCCTCAGAATTGCGGCTGAACTTGGGATCAGAAAGCTGATTGTACGTGGAGATTCTCAGTTGGTGGTCCGGCAAGTCAACAAGAGCTACCAGAGCCCTTTGATGGAAGCTTATGTAGATGAAGTGAGGAAGCTTGAAGAGCACTTTGAAGGTCTGCAGATGGAGCATGTCCCGAGAGCTCAGAATGAAATTGCAGATGGCCTTTCAAAGTGTGCTGCGATGAAGTTACCTGTGGAACCAGGGACCTTCCTGCTCAAGCTAACTCAGCCATCCGTTACACCATCAATCGGACAGTCTAAGAAGAGAAAGTTGGTCTCCGGCGACTACTTGCCGGCGGATCTTCCAGAAACCGCCGCCAAGGTCCCCAAGATCAACGACAAGAACGCTGAGGAACAGTTTGCTCCTGCAAGCCCTCGGGCTTGTGCAGTTGAAGCAAGTGTTCCCGACAAGCCTCGCCCCGGCGAGCTTGCCGGGGGACCGTCAGCTCCGACAGGACCAGAGGTCTTTGCCGTAGAAGCTGGGGTTCCCGCAGCGGCCCTCGAGCCTTTAGTCCTTGTCGTCGAGCCCCGAGCTCCGGCATGGGCACAGCAGATCGCCCGTTTTTTGCAAACTGGAGAACTTCCCGACGACCCTCAAGAGATAGAGAAGATAACCAGGCAGTCAAGTATGTATCAGTTTGTGGATAACGAGCTGTACAGAAGAAGACTCAATGGTGTCAGGTTGAAGTGCATCTCCAGGGAAGATGGACAGAAGCTGTTGGCGGAAATACACGGAGGCATATGCGGCCACCACATTGGCGCAAGGGCACTTGCCGGGAAAGCTTTCCGGCAAGGGTTCTTTTGGCAAGAAGCCCTCCAAGATGCAACTGCACTAGTAACCAAGTGTGAAGCGTGCCAGTTCCATGCAAAGCAAATACATCAGCCAGCTCAAGCTCTCCAAACAATCCCTTTGTCATGGCCCTTCTCGGTCTGGGGGCTCGATATCCTCGGCCCTTTCCCTCGCGCTGTCGGGGGCTTTGAGTACTTGTACGTTGCAATCGACAAGTTCACAAAGTGGCCAGAAGTGGAGCCAGTGAGAAAGGTGACGGCACAGTCAGCAGTCAGGTTCTTCAGGTCGATTGTTTGCCGTTTCGGGATCCCTAACAGGATCATCACCGACAACGGTACACAATTCACTAGTCGCACCTTCATGCAGTACGTCCAAGACCTTGGCGCCAAGGTCTGTTTCGCTTCTGTTGCTCATCCGAGGAGCAACGGCCAAGCGGAGAGGGCAAATGCTGAAGTGCTGCGCGGACTCAAGACAAGGACCTTTGACAGGCTGCGCAAGTGCGGAAGGAATTGGATAGAGGAGCTCCCGGCGGCTCTTTGGTCAATCAGAACGACACCAAGTCGAGCCACCGGACAGACACCCTTTGCCCTAGTCTACGGGGCAGAAGCAGTTATCCCCACGGAACTCGTATACGGATCTCCTCGAGTGCTCGCTTATGATGAGCTCGAGCAAGAGCAACTGCGGCAAGATGACGCGTTGCTCCTTGAGGAGGGACGTCTCCAGGCTGCTGTACGAGCTGCTCGATACCAGCAAGCTTTGCGCCGCTACCATAGCCGCAAAGTCAAGGCCAGGAGTCTCGAGGAAGGCGACCTTGTTCTTCGGCGTGTTCAGTCCGCCAAGAATTCCAACAAGTTGACGCCGAAGTGGGAAGGCCCTTATCGGGTGAGACAAGTTACGAGGCCCGGCGCTGTCCGCCTCGAGACCGAAGAAGGCTTACCGGTGAGCAACTCCTGGAACATAGAGCATCTTCGCAAGTTTCACCCCTAAGGCGCGGTTGCCGTGATCCGCTCCGGCAACCACCTTTTGTACAAGCTTTGCCGCTGTTGCATGTAACCCTTTGTACAAAGCCGGGCGCAGACCCCGTGCATCAGTAAAGATTTCGTGTTTTCGCATCGATTGCCTTTTGCATGCTTCTCTTTGCTATTTGCATGTTTTATTTGGCATTTGATGCAACACTTAGATACTCGGTAAGCACTATTACGCCGAAAGGCGATATGCTTGTTTCCCTCTCCTTTTCCTTTTTCTCTTAAGCAGAAGGGACGTTCCTCGCGCACAAGTTTGCCGGGGGGGGAGAGGAGATGGAGGAGGAACTAAGTGCCGTTCAAGTAAGAAGAGCCTTACCGGGAAGCGAACAACATGAGCAAGCAGCTTATGAAAGATAAGTTGTTAGAATTTGACCAGTTCAAATTTTAAATTTTGGTTGTCTTCCTTGAACGATCACACTTTGTATGGAAAACCTGTGCGCGGAGGAACCTACCCGTGGCTTGCCGCACCCTTATCTTGTTTTCGAGTTCACTCAACGATTTAAGTGAGCTGCGACAAGTGTCGCGCCCTTGCCTCGTTTCCGAGTACACTCAGCAAGCTAAGTGCGTTGCGACCTGCTACGGCAAGGTTGCTTGCTGGCGAGGACCTTGGCCAGCAGGCTGCTCAGAGTCCAGCACTCAGCGCTCGCGGCAAGGGCCCCCTTGCCGGCAAGCTCCCCGGGAGCGTAGGGTGAAAAACATACAAAGTCAAAGATTGGAACAAGGAAGATAACATTGCACTGATTGATTAAAGTAAAGCAAATATCTTACAAAGATAACTTGTCGCAATGGACTAATGAGTTCATAACATAACATGCAGCAACAAAAAGATAAAGATAGATGGGGCCCTAGTCTACGCGGTCGCCCTCCTTCCTGCCAAGCTTTGCCACCTTGGCGATGATGTGGCTGACCTGCTCCTTCAGGGCCTCCGTGTTCGCATCCTCCGGCAAGCTGCGAAGAACGTTCGTGAGGTTGATCCCCGGGTTGCGGAACACGATCTTCGTCAAGACCCGCTCCAGAGTTCCCGCGCAGAGACGGCGCGACTCCTCGGCCAGCTGCGCGGGGATGCGGTTCCGGAGACCTGCAAGGGCCGGAGCGACGCCTCTGAAGAAGAGGCTGAGCTTGGCGCTGTGCGGGAGATCTGGATCCGGCGAGTAGATAAGATGCTCGGCCTTTAAAGCAAGCAACTCCTGGTCAATGTTGGACGCAGAAGAAGCCAGCTCTTCGGTCCACGCCTCGATGGTCTGCCGGAATAGCTCAGACGCCTTGTTGACGCTATCCACCAAAGTCCGCTCCTTCCGGAGCTCCTCCTTCAGCTTGTCTTCTCGGAGCTTGGCGGCGTCAATTGAATCCCTCAGAGTTGAGACTTTCAGCTCCAAGTCCTCGATGGAGTCCTTGGCGGCCTTGAGCTCATCGCCCCTCTTGGACAGATTCACTTGGAGCTCCGCGTTGGTGTGGGCGTCCTTTTCGCGCTCAGTAATGAGCGCGGCAACCTTCTCGGCGCTCACCTTCATCGCCTTCTCCAACTGGATGACCTTGGCGGCGAGCTCCTTCTTGGCGTCTTCCGCGGCAGCAGCAGCGGCTTTCGCCTCCTTCAGCTCCCCGCCAAGAGCAGCCTCGCGAGCGGCAAGGTCCTCCTCGTGGGAGTCGAGATCCACCTTCCGCTGCGCGAGCTCTCCCTCTCGCCGGGACATCTCCACCCCGGCGAGCCGTTGCTGTTCCTCAGCCTCGGCCTTCTCCAGCACCCATTCTTCATATTCGCCGGCAAGGCGCTCGCGCGCCTCCGCCACCTCGCGGAGGCCCGCCTTGTGGGCAGCGCTGAGCTCCGCCGCACGCTTCTCCATTTCGGCGGCGGCCTTGGCGGCAAGCGCTGCCCGGGAGGCGAGCTTCGCCTGCCTGGCCCGGTAAAGGGCCAGGAGCTGGTGGAGAAGCTTCTCCTCCTCGGGCCCATCTCCTTCGCCGGGCGCTTCGACGACTGTCAGACCCGCGGAGGCGAGGACTTCCCCGTCAAACGCCTCGCCCTCCGCGGGAGCTCTTGATGAAGACCCCCAAGGCACTTGGATAAAGATGCCATTGGGGGCACGAAGATAGTAACCGGCTGGCTCCTCGCCGGCGGAGGGACCGGCGGCCGGTGCAGCATCCGATGCTCCCGCCACCTCCGGGTTGGCGGTGCGGTCGCCGTCCCCCTCCCCGGCCGCTGCATCGGCAGCCGGAGCGGTCTCCTGCACGGCCGGCTCGGTGGTTTCGGCCGTCTCCGCGGTGGCCTCGGCCATCTCCACGACGACGGGAGCGTCATCGCCGCCGCCCTGCGCGCCCTCCTCATCCTCGATATTGATGACCTCGGTCTCCATCGGTGCGGGAGGAGGAGGAGGAAGATCTAAGAGAAGAAGAAAAAGAAGTTCAAAATCAAGCAAAGATCCAAAAAGAAGCAAAGTCAAGAAAACCAAGTACAGAACGTACCTTGGCGGACGTCCTCTGCGGCGGGCTCCCTTGCCGGGGAGCTCGGCCCTGGCGGAGTGGCCGTCCTCGCCGGGCTGCTCGCCCTTGGCGGGGTACTCTGCCTTGGCGGAGTACCCGCCCTTGGCGGAGCGCTCTCCCTCGCCGGAGAGTTTTGCCTTGCCGGGGACGGCGGGGCCTGCGGCTCCTCGGTAACGGCCTCCGGGCGCTCTTCCCGCTGCGGCTCCACCTCTGCACAAGAGAAGATAGAAGAACCAAGACATTCAGAGATCAAAGCCCTAAGCGCGCCCAGACGAGCAAAAACAGTAAACCTCTAACTTACGCTGGGGGCTGCGCTGGGGGCTGCTCCCCGGAGCGGCACTCGGGTCCGGCAAGATCGGCTCCGCCGCGATCCCTGCTTCCGCGACGGATGGGTCTTCCACGACCTCAACTGTGGGCACCTTGACCCTCTTCGCGCGCTGCTCCAAGGTCCTGCAATCACAAGCAACAAACAAAATCAAGCGTCAGCAACAATCGAGATATAAAAATCAAGAAGGAGTAAGGTCTCGGGTCCTTACTCTTGGTCCTCCTCGTCGTCCTCGCTCAGCGCGGAGAAGTCAAACTCCACGGTGGGCGCGTCGGCGCGAGGAGCGGAGGATGAAGGTTCCCTCGCGCGTTTCGGAGCCACCGGGGCTGGGGGCTGCGTAGGCCCAGCCCCTGTGGTGGCCGGCGCCCGAGAAGGGGGCGGAGCAGCTGCTCCGCTCCGAGAAGATCCTTGCCGGCTCGGTGCCGGCCTGCGGGACGCCTCTGCCGTGGCCGGCACGCCGGCCGCCCTTGGCGCGGCTTGGCTCGGCCAGGGAGCTGCCCGGCGAGCTGGCTGTTGCCGGGGCGCTCGCGTCTGCTCTCCCGTCGCCGCCTTGCGGAGACGCTTCAACGGGGACTGCTTCGGGCTTGCCGGGGGCGGGGAGCTCTCCGACGAGGAGAGGTCGTCGGCGTACAACTCTGTCGATCCGCCGGAGTCTTCGGCCTCCTCCTCCTCCCCCTCCTCTGCCTCGGCCGGCTCGCTGGGCCCAGCATCCGACGATGCGGCCCTCTTCCCCTTGGCGCCTCCGCCCCTCGCGGCGCCTCTGCTTCCTCCGGCGGTGCCCTCCATTGCCGCGGCCTCCGTCGCGATCCCACTGATCCCAGAGTGCCTCAGCGAGGGGATCACGGCGAGCGCGTCGGGAGGGAGCTCTAGCAGCTTGCGAATCTCCTCATTGTCCGCCTGGCTGGCGGCATCCGCGGCTTCCGCCTCCGCGGGTGTGTATCCAAAGTTTCCCGCCGCCGAGGCTGCGGCGACTTCTTCAGCGCGAGAAGCTATGTAAGCAATCTCTTGGTCGGTGGTGGCCCGCGTGTGCAGCTTGAGATCGTCCTTCTTCTCCAACACCTCCACAAGGCGGTCGTAGAACTCGAGGACGTCGATAGGCTTGGGCGCAATCCACGTGCGCTCCACTCCATGAGAGTCGCACGCGGGCATCATGGCGACAAGGCGATCCCGGGCGCTGCTGGCGCAGAGCGGCACCACTCCCCGGGGAGCGCGGAACCACTCGGGGTGTGCCGGGTCGAACTTGAAAAGTTCCCTGACCATACCCCGCAGCTCGAGTGTTGTGAAGTTAAAATTGAGGCCGGGGCGCAGCCTCATGATGTCTGCCGGGCCGCCATATTGCCACGCCGGCCTCTTCCGGTCTTGGAGGGGGGCGATCCGGCGACGAAGAAAGTCCGCGCCCACTTCAGCGACAGACAGCGGCGCCAGACGAAGACGCATGATTCTGACGAGAGCGATATCCAGCTTGGAGTCGTCGGAATCGAAGTTACTCCAATCCCTGCCGCGCACGATGGGCGATGTGCGCGGCGCGGTGAAGTGTTGCGGCCGCTCCTCGACGACCCAGCACCACTCCGCACGCCACTCTTCCCACTTGCCGCGGAGCTCCCCCGGCAAGTAGGCGGGTTTCTTATTCAGCCTGAACACCCAAGAGATTCCTCCGGAGAGGGGGGCGTCGGCCTCTACTCTGGGGATGAAAAAGTGCCTAAAGAGAGCTACGTTGGGCTGGATTCCTACGAAGTTTTCGCACATGTGTGCGAAAACGGACATGGTGAGGATGGCGTTGGGAGTGAAGTCGAGGAGGTGGAGGCCATAAGTATTCATGATATCGCAGAAAAAGTTTGAGAAGGGAGGGCACAGACCGCAGTGGAAGAAGGCTGCGAAAAAGTAATACCCGCCGGGGTAGTGATCCTTGGCGACGGCCGGGTAGACGCGCGTGCGGGGGTGCGCTGGGGTCTCCTTGGCCCAGAACCAATAATATTTGCTCCAAAGCTCCCGCACGCCGAGCTTCGGCGCAAAGACGATGTGCTCCTTCCGGAACGCGACGAGCTTCGCCGCCTGATCTGACTTCTCCCGCTTGGACTTCTCCGCCTTCGCCTTGTCGGTCTTTGGGGCCATGGCGGACGCGGTGGAAGGGAGGGGGCGAAGAGCTTGGTGGTGGCGGAGGAGTAGAGGCAAAGAGCAGAGGAATCTGAGGAAGAAGACGATGGTAATGAGTGCGCAGGGAGGGGAACCGCGCCGCTCTCTCTGCTTTTATGGGGGAGTGGGGGGGCGTTTCGCCCTTCCCATTAAAGAAATCGTGGGCACGTCCCATCCCACGGCGCCGCAATCGACGCGTGCCGTTACCGTGGGATGCGGCGGATAGGGAAGTGGATTCGGCGCGCCGCGGGCCGCGGGTGCCCGTGCACTGTTTTGGGCCTGGCCCAACAGCGCTCGGCACCGTGTGTGGCCCAGGCCCGGGGGCTCCTGTCGGTGTACTAAGGTAGGGGTACCTCAGTACCCCAACTTGTGCACGGGCAGTTGCAGCTTCCCGCGGCAAGGTTTACTGCTGGCTCGCCGGAGACCTTCCTGCTCCTTATCTAACCATTCAAAGACAAAGTATACAAGACAGAAGACCAAGACCCCGGCAAGAGGAGCTTGCCGGGAAGGCCGTTCCAGGCTCAAGATTGCTTAACTAGCACGAGGCCCTGGCAAGAGGAGCTTGTCAGGACGAACAGAAGATTTTATCTTAGAAGACCCAGCAAGGGCTCGGGGAGCGGCAAGCTTCCGGGCCCGGCAAGGACGAGATCCCCGGCAAGGTGCTTGCCGGGGGAGGTGCCCGGCAAGGTGCTTGCCGGGGGAGGTGCGCTGTGTGCCCGCGCTCCAGCTCATCAGCCCACGCGTCGCCCTGGGGCCACTCCAGGGACGCGTGGCGGATGGCTGTGCAGCCTGGGGGACACGGTGGCACTCCACGGCAGTGGATCCATCGCCGTGGCAGACGGAGACGCAACGGCGGGAGCTTTTGGGGTCGACGGCGACGGGCATTAAATGCCCTTGTCCCCCACTGTCAAAGTAGGTATAGACCACTGTTCTGCACTGTAGCTCCACTGTTCCCGCACTGTTCCAACTACCACATCTTTTACATTTTTACCCCTTTCTCCTACGTTGACACCTGTCGGTGACCCCTTGCACTATAAAAGGAGGCCCATGCACAACGTGGAGGGGGTTCGAAACCTAGATCATTCTCACGCTCGTGTAGCTGCTTCTTCAAGCTCCGAGCGCCCAATTCAATACACAACCAAGCAGGAGTAGGGTTTTACGCATCCGTGCGGCCCGAACCTGGGTAAAACTGCCCGTGCGTCTGCCTCGATCTGCTCTTCGTGCTCCCTCCGCCCTCGTACCGCACAGACAAGGGGCTCCGGTCCCATAGGTGTTCGTGGTGGACAGTTTCCCCCGACACCGGGTCGTCCCTTTATATAGAGGTGATGCCTGGTCCGGTTTACAGAGTCCCGAGGCCGGCTCATACTCGTGTCCGCCTCGGTCTCTGCTCTTTTCTTCCTTATCTCTCAAGTTACATCATCGGGCGGTTTACAAACCATAACTCTATACATGGGCCTAAGATCTCATGGGCCGTAGCCTCTACTAAATATTACAATCACACATATTTACTATAATCCGGTTTATACTAGCCGGTTCATACCTGCTAGTAATATCCCTGACATTAGGCCCCAGAATGATTTGAACTTGTTCACATCAATCTCCCCTGTCTTGCATTTTTCCTTCTTGCGTCTTCTCATTTTTGTAAACCGGCCCGGACGTCATCCTCGAAAATCACTTAATCTGACTGTGACATCACTTCCGCATTTAACGCCATGAGCTGTTCATCGGCTTTGTCTAAGGGTTGTTTCGAAAATCGAGGCGACAGAGGATCTTTATCCAATCCTTTGCCTCCTCGAATCCCGCACTTGTCGCTTCGGATCTGCCTCTCTATAAATACCGCCGCCCCATTCTTTATCTTCCTCCGTTCGTTCTTCTTCCTCCATTGCTCGAGATCAAGACTCCATTGTCGCTCGAGCTCAAACCGCCGCCGTCGACCGCCGAATCCAAGTCCTCGTCGGCCGCTGCATCGACCTGAGCTTGACCAGAGAAAACTCCGCCGCCACTTCTCAGGTACTCCATCTTCTTCCTCACTGTAGATCCGTAACCTCTAGGGTTCTTTCGCATCTCCGCCATTAGAACCTCAGTGAAAGCTTTACCTTGTTCATCTTAGGCACCAAATTCTTAGTAATAACCTTTAGATCTTTCCCTTTTAAAATTTACCTCTATTCCGCTGCGGTATGCTTTAGATCTTCGTCATTCATATTCAACCTGTAGATTTATCCGCTCTGTATAAGATCCTTGTAGTTCTTCCCGTATATCCTTGTATTTGTTTTTTCTTTTTCTTGCGCACTCAGATCTGTTCCGCCTTAGCTGTCTATGAAAACCTGTTTCTTCTCCTTTATAGATCTGTTAAGTATACTCCGGTTTAAACTGTCATGTACATGCTCCGTAAATTTTTTAAAGACAAACGCGACGGTTTAGCTCTTTCTCTATTGCTGTCGTGAACCGGTAGTAACATACCTCCCTGTTACTGCCGGGTTATCCGTATCATTAGTCCCTTGCTTAAACCGTTGCGTAATCTTTGCATATATCTTCCGGTTTATACCGATGTACTCAAATAAATTGGTTTTATATTTTATCCTTTCAGCACTTGCTCTTCTGCTGCCATGGCCAAACAATTTGTGTCTTGCAATTGGGTTCCTTCCACTGTTACGGAAGAAGATTTGGCCGCAGCTGTGTCAATTGGCACTCTAGGTCCTCAATCTGTTTTAAAGTGGCGGGCTCCTGGAGATGAATGTCCTCCTACTCCCAAAGAGGGGGAGGTTATTGTCTTTTTTGACCATATTGCTCGGGGCTTTACTCCTCCCGGTTCGAAGTTTTTCTGGGATGTACTTGCTGCCTTTCAGCTTCATCCTCAGGATATAGGTCCCAACTCTGTTTCCAACATCTGTGATTTCCAAGTTTTTTCTGAGGTGTATTTGCAAGAAGAACCGTCAGTTGACCTGTTCCGGGATTTCTTCCACCTAAACCGGCGGACTGAATTTACTAGTGGACCGCATCAAGAACTAGGCGGGGTCAGTATTTAGAAGAGGAAAGATGCAGTCTTTCCTCATGCCGCTCTCCACACACATCCCAAGGACTGGAATAAATCTTGGTTTTACTGTATCGATACTTCACCAGCGGGGGAAAACCCATTGCCGGGTTACCGCGAGCACCGTCTTCCGGAGGATCACCCTCTGCCGCAGCGCCTCAGCTCCTCAGAGCGGCCCTGGTTTGCCTCTCAACTTTCCAAGTTAAAGGCCTTTATGGCTAATGGTTTAACCGGCGTGGATTTCATGCGATGCTGGCTCTCTTGGAGTATCCTTCCTCTGAGCCGACGCACAAGCTTGATGTGTCAATACTCTGGTAAACCGGATGACCCTCAACGTTTTACTAAGGAGAAACTTTCTGAGTCAGAAGTCACTGAGTCCGCCAAGAAAATGCTTAACATCACTTTAGAAGAATGTAGCCAAACCGGACTGGCTCCATACTACAAGAAAAATAAGTTGCCTGCGGTATGTCTTACTTTCTTTCTTACGCCTGTAATCCGTTCCTTTAAATGGTTCTTTCAATTTATCTTTTACCTTTTTGAACAGGCCAATGATCCTTTCTGGAAAAGGAAGCCTCAGGAAAAGGCCGGAAAACTGCCACGCCGGAAAACCTTTGCCTCCAAGAAGAGGAAAGCAGTCGGTGGCTCCAGTTCTCACGCTGAGGACGACGATCCGGACTCTGAGGCATGAATTGATCCGGCTTTTACTTGCTCACTTTTCACCCATATCTATATCTAATGATAACTTTTTACAGGAGTTGGCTGAAGGAGATAAACGGGCCGAAATTGAGGTAACTATCCTTTCTTCCGATTCGGAACCACTTCCTCAAAAAAGTCGTCGGACAGTCCGGGAATATCAGTTTTCTCACCCGTATGCTCAATTGGATCCTAATTTTCTTTTGAAGAAACAGCAACATGAAGCTCTTCGCCGGACCACTCGCCACAGCGGCCTTGCTGTGGAATCATCCGGAATATCTCTTACTCCGGCCCGGAAGCGCCGCTCTGAGGTTATACTCTCTCCAACCCTTCTTCATCCCAAGGCCGGGCTTATACGCAAACCTCTTAAACCGTCTGACCCTGATTATCAGGAGACTCCGTTATCTTCTTCCGGTGAATCAACTGCCACACAGCTTCCACCCCTGAAAACTGTCCCAGGGTAAGTCTTTAAACTTATCCAGTTTATGATTGCACTTTGTCTTATAGTTATAACTTGTTTTTCCAACTTCCTTCAGCAAGCCAAAGCCTAGCAAAAAATCAAAAGTCAACCAACCAACTGGTGAGACTGCCATTGATAATCCGGCGGCTGATCCGGACTCAGCTATCCCTCCGGAAGGTGAACCTATAATTCCACTTGAAGATCCTGCTGTTGGGGAACGTAGTATTTTAAAATTTTCCTACGATCACGCAAGATCTATCTACCAGATGCATAGCAACGAGAGGGAAGAGTGTGTCTACGTACCCTCGTAGACCGGGAGCGGAAGCGTCAAGTGACGCGGTTGATGTTGTCGAACTTCTTCGCGATCCAACCGATCAAGCACCGAACGTACGCCACCTCCGCGTTCAGCACACGTTCAGCTTGATGACGTCCCACGAGCTCTTGATCCAGTTGAGCTTCACGGGAGAGTTTCATCAGCACGACGGCGTGGTGACGGATATGATGTATTCACTGGCGCAGGGCTTCGCCTAAGCACCGAGACGGTATGACCGAGGTGTGTTTCTGTGGAGGGGGGCATCGCACACGGCTAAAACAATTCAACTTGTGTGTCTTTGGGTGCCCCCCTGCCCCCGTATATAAAGGAGAAAGGGGGGAGGCCGGCCGGCCCTTGTTTGGTGCGTCTAGGGGAGCAATCCTACTAGGAATAGGATTGCAATCCTATTCCTAGTAGGAATCACCAAAGAAGGAAGAGAGGGAAAGGAAAAGAGGGAGAGGTGGCGCCCCCCAATCCTAGTCCAACTAAGAACCCTAGGTGGGGCGCCGGCCAGCCCTATGGGCTGCATCTCTCTTTCCCTTAAGGCCCACTATGGACCATACCCCTTCGTAGGGGGTTCCGATAACCCCCTCCGGCAATCCAGTTAAATCCGAAACTTTTCTGGAACACTTCCGGTGTCCGAATATAGTCGTCCAATATATCAATCTTTATGTCTCGGACATTCCGAGACTCCTCGTCATGTCCGTGATCTCATCTGGGACTCCGAACTACCTTCGGTACATCAAAACTCATAAACTCATAATACCGATCGTCATCAAACGTTAAGCGTGCGGACCCTACGGGTTCGAGAACTATGTAGACATGACCGAGACTCATCTCCGGTCAATAACCAATAGCGGAACCTGGATGTTCATATTGGCTCCTACATATTCTACGAAGATCTTTATCGGTCAAACCGCATAACAACATACGTTGTTCCTTTTGTCATCGGTATGTTACTTGCCCGAGATTCGATTGTCGGTATCTTCATACCTAGTTCAATCTCGTTACCGGCAAGTCTCTTTACTCGTTCTGTAACACATCATCTCGTGACCAACTCATTAGTCTTTTGCTTGCAAGGCTTATTATGATGTGTGTTACCGAGAGGGCCCAGAGATACCTCTCCGACACTCGGAGTGACAAATCCTAATCTTGATCTATGCCAACACCATGAATACTTTCGGAGACACCTGTAGAGCATCTTTATGATCACCCAGTTACGTTGTGACGTTTTATAGCACACAAGGTGTTCCTACGGTATTTGGGAGTTGCATAATCTTATAGTCATATGAACATGTATAAGTCATGAAGAAAGTAATAGCAGTAAAACTAAACGATCATAGTGCTATGCTAACGGATGGGTCTTGTCCATTACATCATTCTCCTAATGATGTGATCCCATTGATCAAATGACAACTCATGTCTATGGCTAGGAAACATAACCATATTTGATCAATGAGCTAGTCTAGTAGAGGCATACTAGGGACATACTATTTTGTCTATGTATCCACACATGTACTAAGTTTCCGGTTAATACAATTCTAGCATGAATAATAAACATTTATCATGATATAAGGAAATATAAATAACAACTTTATTATTGCCTCTAGGGCATATTTCCTTCAGTCTCCCACTTGCACTAGAGTCAATAATCTAGCTCACATCGACATGTGATTTAATATCGATAGTTCACATCGTTATGTGAATAACACCCATAGTTCACATCGCCATGTGACCAACACCCAAAGGGTTTACTAGAGTCAATAATATAGTTCACGTCGCTATGTGATTAATACCCAAGAGTAATAAGGTGTGATCATGTTTTGCTTGTGAGAGAAGTTTAGTCAACGGTTCTGTCACATTCAGATCCGTATGTATTTCGCAAATTTCTATGTCTACAATGCTCTGCATGGAGCTACTCTAGCTAATTGCTCCCACTTTCAATACGCATCCAGATTGATACATAAAGTCATCTGGATTTAGTGTCAAAGCTTGCATCGGCGTAACCCTTTACGACGAACTCTTTATCACCTCCATAATCGAGAAACATTTCCTTAGTCATCCAATTACTAAGGATAATTTTGACCGCTGTACAGTGATCTACTCCTGGATCACTATTGTACCTCCCTGTCGAACTCATGGCAAGGTACACAACGTGTTTTGTACACAGCATGGCATACTTTATAGAACCTATGGCTGAGGCATAGGGAATGACTTTCATTCTCTCTATATTTTTTCTGCCGTGGTCTGGCTTTGAGTCTTACTCAACTTCACACCTTACAAGTCAGGCAAGAACTCCTTTCTTTGACTGATCCATTTTGAACTACTTCAAAATCTTATCAAGGTATGTACTCATCGAAAGTCTTATCAAGCGTCTTGATCTATCTCTATAGATCTTGATGCCCAATATGTAAGCAGCTTCACCAAGGTCTTTCTTTGAAAAACTCCTTTCAAACACTCCTTTACGCTTTCCAGAAAATTCTACATCATTTCCGATCGACAATATGTCATTCACATATACTTATCAGAAAGGTTGTAGTGCTCCCACTCACTTCTTGTAAATACAGGCTTCACCGCAAGTCTGTATAAATCTATATGCTTTGATCAACTTATCAAAGCGTATATTCCAACTCCGAGATGCTTGCACCAGTCCATAGATGGATCGTTGGAGCTTGCACATTTTGTTATCACCTTTAGGATTGACAAAACCTTCTGGTTGCATCATATACAAGTTTTCTTTAATAAATCCATTAAAGAATGCAGTTTTGTTATCCATTTGCCAGATTTCATAAAATGCGGCAATTACTAACATGATTCGGACAGACTTAAGCATCGCTACGGGTGAGAAAGTCTCATCGTAGTCAACTCCTTGAACTTGTCGAAACCCTTTTGCAACAAGTCGAGCTTTGTAAACAGTAATATTACCGTCTGCGTCGGTCTTCCTCTTGAAGATCCATTTATTTTCGATGGCCTGCCGATCATCGGGCAAGTCAACCAAAGTCCATACTTTGTTCTAATACATGGATCCCATCTCAGATTTCATGGTCTCAAGCCATTTTGCGGAATTTGGGCTCATCATCGCTTCCTCATAGTTCGTAGGTTCATCATGGTCTAGTAACATGACTTCCAGAACTGGGTTGCCGAACCACTCTGGTGCAGAACGAACTCTGGTCGATCTACGAAGTTCAGCAGAAACTTGATCTGAAGTTTCATGATCATCATCATTAGCCTCCTCACTAATTGGTGTAGGAATCACTGGAACGAGTTTCTGTGATGTACTACCTTTCCAATTCGGGAGAAGGTACAATTACCTCATCAAGTTCTACTTTCCTCCCACTCACTTCTTTCGAGAGAAACTCCTTCTCTAGAAAGGATCCATTCTTAGCAACAAAGACCTTGCCTTAGGATCTGTGATAGAAGGTGTACCCAACAGTTTCTTTTTGGGTATCCTATGAAGATTTACTTCTCCGATTTGGGTTCGAGCTTATCATGTTGAAACTTTTTCACATAAGCATCGCAGTCCCAAACTTAAAGAAATGACAGCTTAGGTTTCTCGTCAAACCACAGTTCATACGGTGTCATCTCCACGGATTTAGATGGTGCCCTATTTAACGTGAATGTAGCTGTCTCTAATGCATAACCCCAAAAGCGATAGTGGTAGATCGGTAAGAGACATCATCGTTCGCACCATATCTAATAAAGTACGGTTATGACATTCGGAGACACCATTACACTGTGGTGTTCCAGGTGGCGTGAGTAGTGAAACTATTTCACATTGTTTTTATTGAAGGCCAAACTCGCTAACTCAAATATTTTACCTCTACGATCATATCGTAGAAACTCTATTTTTCTTGTTACGATGATTCTCTACTTCACTCTGAAATTCTTTGAACTTTTCAAATGTTTCAGACTTGTGCTTCATTAAGTAGATATACCCATATCTGCTCAAATCATCAGTGAAGGTCAGAAAATAACGATACCCGCCGCGAGCTTCAATACTCATTGGCCCACATACATCAGTATGTATGATTTCCAACAAATCTGTTGCTCGCTCCATAGTTCCGGAGAACGGAGTTTTAGTCATCTTGCCTATGAGGCATGGTTCGCAAGCACCAAGTGATTCATAATCAAGTGATTCCAAAAGTCCATCACTATGGAGTTTCTTCATGCGCTTTACACCAATATGACCTAAACGGCAGTGCCATAAATAAGTTGCACTATCATTATTAACCTTGCATCTTTTGGCTTCAATATTATGAATATGTGTATCACACGATCGAGATCCAACAAACCATTTTCATTGGGTGTATGACCATAGAAGGTTTTATTCATGTAAACAGAACAACAATTATTCTCTAACTTACATGAATAACCGTATTGCAACAAACATGATCAAATCATATTCATGCTCAACACAAACACCAAATAACACTTATTTAGGTTCAACACTAATCCCAAAAGTATAGGGAGTGTGTGATGATGATCATATCAATCTTGGAACTACTTCCAATACACATCGTCACTTCATCCTTTAACTAGTTTCTGTTCATTATGCAACTCCCATGTCGAGTTACTACTCTTTAGCAACTGAACCAATATTAAATACCGAGGGGTTGCTATGAACACTAGTAAAATACACATCAATAATCTGTATATCAAATATACCTTTGTTCACTTTGCCATCCTTCTTATCCGCCAAATATCTAGGGCAGTTCCACTTCTAGTGACCATTTCCTTTGCAGTAGAAGCACTTGTTTCAGGCTTGAGTTTAGCTTTGGGTTTCTTCACGGGAGTGACAACTTGCTTGTCATTCTTCTTGAAGTTCCCCTTCTATCCCTTTGCCCTTTACTTGAAACAAGTGGTCTGGTTAACCATCAACACTTGATGCTCTTTCTTGATTTCTACCTTCGCCGATTTCAGCATCGTGAAGAGCTCGGGAATTACTTTCGTCATCCCTTGCATATTATAGTTCATCACGAAGTTCTACTAACTTGGTGATAGTGTCTAGAGAACTTTGTCAATTACTATCTTATCTGGAAGATTAACTCCCACTTGATTAAAGCAATTGTAAAACCCAGACAATCTGAGCACATGCTCACTGGTTGAGCTATTCTCCTCCATCTTGTAGGCAAAGTACTGTCAGAGGTCTTATACCTCTCGACACAGGCATGAGTATAAAATACTAATTTCAACTCTTGGAACATCTCATATGCTCCGTGGCATTTCAAAACGTTTTTGAAGTCCCGGTTATAAGCCGTAAAGCATGGTGCACTAAACTATCAAGTAGTCATCATATCGAGCTTTTGTCAAAACGTTCATAACGTCTACATCTGCTCCTGCAATAGGTCTGTCACCTTGCGGTGCATCAAGGACATAATTCTTCTGTGCAACAATGAGGATAATCCTCAGATCACGGAACAATTCCGCATCATTGCTACTAACATCTTTCAACTTGGTTTTCTCTAGGAACATATAAAAAATAAACGTGGAGCAACATCGCGAGCTATTGATCTACAACATAGATATGCTAATACTACCAGGACTAAGTTCATGATAAATTAAAGTTCAATTAATCATATTACTTAAGAACTCCCACTTAGATAGACATCCCTCCGGTCATCTAAATGATCATGTGATCCAAATCAACTAAACCATGTCCGATCATCACGTGAGATGGAGTAGTTTCAATGGTGAACATCTTATGTTGATCATATCTACTATATGATTCACGCTCGACCTTTCGGTCTCCAGTGTTCCGACGCCATATCTGCATATGCTAGGCTCGTCAAGTTTAACCCGAGTATTCTGCGTGTGCAAAACTGGCTTACACCCGTTGTATTTGAACATAGAGCTTATCACACCCGATCATCACGTGGTGTCTCGGCACGACGAACTTTCGCAACGGTGCATACTCAGGGAGAACACTTATACCTTGAAATTTAGTAAGGGATCATCTTATAATGCTACCGTCGTTCTAAGCAAAATAAGAAGCATAATAAGATAAACATCACATGTAATCAAAATATGAGACATGATATGGCCATCATCATCTTGTGCTTTTGATCTCCATCTCCAAAGCACCGTCATGATCACCTTCGTCACCGGCGCGACACCTTGATCTCCATCGTAGCATCGTTGTCGTCTCGCCAACTATTGCTTCTACGACTATCGCTACCGCTTAGTGATAAAGTAAAGCAATTACATGGCGATTGCATTTCATACAATAAAGCGACAACCATATGGCTCCTGCCAGTTGCCGATAACATTACAAAACATGATCATCTCATACAAAACTGTATAACTCATCATGTCTTGACCATATCACATCACAACATGCCCTGCAAAAACAAGTTAGACGTCCTCTACTTTGTTGTTGCAAGTTTTACGTGGCTGCTACGGGCTTAGCAAGAACCGTTCTTACCTACGCATACAAAACCACAACGATGTTTCGTCAAGTATGTGATGTTTTAACCTTCACAAGGACCAGGCGTAGCCACACTTGATTCAGCTAAAGTGAGAGAGACAGACACCCGCCAGTCACCTTTAAGCAACGAGTGCTCGTAACGGTGAAACCAGTCTCGCGTAAGCGTACGCGTAATGTCGGTCCGGGCCGCTTCATCTCACAATACCGCCGAAGCAAAGTATGACATGCTGGTAAGCAGTATGACTAGTATCGCCCACAACTCATTGTGTTCTACTCGTGCATATCATCTACGCATAAACCTGGCTCTGATACCACTGTTGGGGAACGTAGTATTTTAAAATTTTCCTACGATCACGCAAGATCTATCTACCAGATGCATAGCAACGAGAGGGAAGAGTGTGTCTACGTACCCTCGTAGACCGGGAGCGGAAGCGTCAAGTGACGTGGTTGATGTTGTCGAACTTCTTCGCGATCCAACCGATCAAGCACCGAACGTACGGCACCTCCGCGTTCAGCACACGTTCAGCTTGATGACGTCCCACGAGCTCTTGATCCAGTTGAGCTTCACGGGAGAGTTTCATCAGCACGACGGCGTGGTGACGGATATGATGTATTCACCGGCGCAGGGCTTCGCCTAAGCACCGAGACGGTATGACCGAGGTGTGTTTCTGTGGAGGGGGGCACCGCACACGGCTAAAACAATTCAACTTGTGTGTCTTTGGGTGCCCCCCTGCCCCCGTATATAAAGGAGAAAGGGGGGAGGCCGGCCGGCCCTTGTTTGGTGCGGTTAGGGGAGCAATCCTACTAGGAATAGGATTGCAATCCTATTCCTAGTAGGAATCACCAAAGAAGGAAGAGAGGGAAAGGAAAAGAGGGAGAGGTGGCGCCCCCCAATCCTAGTCCAACTAGGAACCCTAGGTGGGGCGCCGGCCAGCCCTATGGGCTGCATCTCTCTTTCCCTTAAGGCCCACTATGGACCATCCCCCTTCGTAGGGGGTTCCGATAACCCCCTCCGGCAATCCAGTTAAATCCGAAACTTTTCCGAAACACTTCCGGTGTCCGAATATAGTCGTCCAATATATCAATCTTTATGTCTCGGACATTCCGAGACTCCTCGTCATGTCCGTGATCTCATCCGGGACTCCGAACTACCTTCGGTAGATCAAAACTCATAAACTCATAATACCGATCGTCATCAAACGTTAAGCGTGCGGACCCTACGGGTTCGAGAACTATGTAGACATGACCGAGACTCATCTCCGGTCAATAACCAATAGCGGAACCTGGATGTTCATATTGGCTCCTACATATTCTACGAAGATCTTTATCGGTCAAACCGCATAACAACATACGTTGTTCCTTTTGTCATCGGTATGTTACTTGCCCGAGATTCGATCGTCGGTATCTCCATACCTAGTTCAATCTCGTTACCGGCAAGTCTCTTTACTCGTTCTGTAACACATCATCTCGTGACTAACTCATTAGTCTTTTGCTTGCAAGGCTTATTATGATGTGTGTTACCGAGAGGGCCCAGAGATACCTCTCCGACACTCGGAGTGACAAATCATAATCTTGATCTATGCCAACACCACGAATACTTTCGGAGACACCTGTAGAGCATCTTTATGATCTCCCAGTTACGTTGTGACGTTTTATAGCACACAAGGTGTTCCTACGGTATTTGGGAGTTGCATAATCTCATAGTCATAGGAACATGTATAAGTCATGAAGAAAGTAATAGCAGTAAAACTAAACGATCATAGTGCTATGCTAACGGATGGGTCTTGTCCATCACATCATTCTCCTAATGATGTGATCCCGTTGATCAAATGACAACTCATGTCTATGGCTAGGAAACATAACCATCTTTGATCAATGAGCTAGTCTAGTAGAGGCATACTAGGGACATACTATTTTGTCTATTTATCCACACATGTACTAAGTTTCCGGTTAATACAATTCTAGCATGAATAATAAACATTTATCATGATATAAGGAAATATAAATAACAACTTTATTATTGCCTCTAGGGCATATTTCCTTCACCTGCTCCTGCCGATCACACTACTATGCCTGAGAATCCTAATGCTGAAGATGTTCGTGAACCGGCAAGTCCTGCCCGGGCCAATTCTCCTCAGATCAATTCGGCTCCTCCCAGCCGGTTCGCACTGCAACCCCACCCCCAACAACTGCTTCTCCAGATGTGGAAATAACTCACACAACTTATACCACTCCTGCTGAGCCCACTGTCTTAGCCAAACATACGGCTAAAGCGGAGAAGCTGCATAAAGAAAAGGGTAAATGGAGTACTGAATTGTCCAGCTTTGCTGACATGAGTGCCCAGGAACTCTATTCCGGGTACTTGAACCGGCTCCACACTAGTCGAGATTATGAAGCAGGCTTGATTAACATGATGAAAGACAAGTATGAGGTAATCCCTTGCATCTTCTTTTGACTTTCAATGCCTTTCTGTCTATACTATATCAGGCCCCCAAGTTCCGGTTTAGCTATGTTTAGAAGGTGAACCAGTACTTCCTGATGAATCAAATGATCTTACATTAGCCCCCAAGTGCCAGGGGCATAACTCGGTTTATGTGCCAGGGACTTGCCTGACTTTTCCCTCAATACTTCAATTATCCATTAGTCCCCAAGTGTCAAGTAGACAACTTGTTTTGTTTGCTTGAGACTTTGTCTTTGAATTACTTTTGCTTATTGCTTTAACTGGCCATTAGCCCCCAAGTGTCAAGTAGACAACTTGTTTGTGTGCTTGAGACTTTGTCTTTAAATTACTTCCGCTTACCACTTGATTTTCCTTGTAGGCTGATTTAAACCGGAGGGACGAAGAAATCAGTGAACTCCGGAGCAGACTTGCTGAAACGGAAGCTGCTGCTTCTAAGGCCAATGAAGATTTGAAGCTGAGTTTATTGACTGCTGAACAGCTGAAGAAATTCTTTGAAGAAGAGTGGACCGCCTTTGAGGTTCAAAAGAAAGATCTGGAGAAAAGGGCCAAGGATGCTGAAGAAGCTCTTAATCCGGTGACTGAAGAGTTATCCGGTTTAAAACAGCAAATAGAGTTGATGACTTCTGCAATCTTCGATAAGTATTTAATCTGTATTCTTGCTTTCATCCTTGCAATCTTCTATCCGTGCCGGTTTAATTGTGATAATCATATGCAGGGCGCCGTGTCACCCATCTTGGGGATGACTTACGGAAAAAACTCAAGGCATGTTATACTTTGGTCGAGCAGCTGTATTCCGGCGCTCAAAGGATCATAAGTGCAACATCATTCAATAAACCGGCCCCTACTACCATCCAAGGCACATTGCAAAAGCTGTCTGTCTTGCCGGTGCGTTTGGAGGAAGTTAAGAAGTCTGCTGCTCGAGCCGGTTCCCTCATGGCGCTTACCAGAGCAAAGGCGTGGGTTCCGGACTATGATCCGGAAGAAGACTTTAATGGGTATCCAAATACCAAAGAAGACAGATCAGCTTTCACCGCAAAGGATCTCCATGTCTTGACGAAGGAGATGCGTCCTCTGGCCAGCAAACTTGCGGCCGAATCAGATTTATCCAGGTATCATCCGGGATATGACTTGCAAAACGAGTGGGTGGAGCGGCCGGTTTATGATACCGTCAATCTAATCCCACCAGTGCGCCCTCATACCTTCGCTCCAGATATCGATCCGTCTAAACTCATCAACGAAGAAATGTACTTTCGTACTTTAACGAAAATCGACTGGTGCGTCCCTGACTTCCAGCCGCTTCAAGAAGAAGAGGAGACTCCGAATCAAGTTGATGTCCAGCCGTCTCAGCAGGAAGGAGCATAACTCATAGCTTATTGTTGTAATTGCAGTCCCATTTTGCCGAACAATCTTTAATCCGTCAGGCTTGCTATGCCTTGTAATAGGATAGCTGAAAACATTTGTCCCCATTGATCCGGATATTCCGACTTTTTGTTTTGATATTGCCAACTTGGGCTGATATGGATTATCTTATATATAATCTGTTCCTGCATAGATAATGAAGATATGTCCTAACGGTTTTACCGTTGGACCCATTAAATTGTTCTCACAACATATCAAACAAGTGTATACTTACATCAAAAATAACCTTATACCTGAGATCAAGCATGCTTGATACTCTTAATCCGGCGAATTTTGCCTCTTTGAAGGGAGTCTTTTGATAGACCCATTAATAATCTCGGGTCTTATAAAAGTTGTCGATTTAGATCATGATGATTGTTCCGGGTGATGATGAACACCAGATTGACTCGTGCTGGTGTTTTATAACCCAGACATTTTACTCATACTGGTGCTCATGACCCAGATTTTTAACTTTGTAGATGTGTGGTGAATTTCTTGAATTTTCCCACTCCGGATTAAAGAACCATAACACATAAAGATCAGAAATGCAAATAAAAACCGTGTAGTCGAGGCTTTTTACGAGCTGCCAGGCTCAAAGCAAGGTTCAGCCAATCAATGGAATGGGCTTACCATCCAGGGGGGCGGTCAATGGATGTGGCCGAATCATCCATAGGAACCATAAGAAAATCTTTAGCCAATCACTGGGTGGCTGTCGCCTGTCCAGAGGGCCTCCACGGTTCCATGAAACCATGGGTAAAACTTTGAGCCAATCACTGGATGGCTGTCGCCTGTCCAGAGGGCCTCCATGGTTTCATGAAACCATGGGTAAATCATAAGCCAATCACTGGATGGCTGTCGCCTGTCCAGAGGGCCTCCATCGTTCCATGAAACCATGGGTAAATCATAAGCCAATCACTGGATGGCTGTCGCCTGTCCAGAGGGCCTCCATGAAGCGTCCTCTTTGAGCCGGATGTGACCTTATGCTCTTCAGGGAGTTTTATTGCTTCTAAGTATATATTCTGCAAAATCAGCTTTAAACCGATTGATATGTTTGAAATATGACAGATGATAATATATATATGGTTGTCCTCATAAAATATATGTGTTGGAAAAAAGGCTGAGCCCCCGGTTTACCGAGGGTGCCGGTTTATTCATTAATCATAATATATACATAGGATAAAGTGGAGCTCATGGCTCAGGTATAATAGGGCCGTAAGAGGGCGATGTTCCACGGCCTCTTTGTCTCCTCTTCCGATGTCCGTGAGTCCTTGTGTTCTCGAACGTCCACCAGGTAGTATGAACCGTTGTGCAGATTCTTGCTGACCACAAAGGGCCCTTCCCAAGGCGGGGATAACTTGTGCATATCTGTTTGGTCTTGGATGAGCCGGAGTACTAAATCTCCCTCCTGGAATGTCCTGCTCTTGATCCGGCGGCTGTGATACCTGCGCAAGTCTTGTTGATAAATCGCAGACCGTGCCGCTGCTATATCACGCTCTTCATCCAGCCGGTCTAAACTGTCATGTCTCGCCTGCTCGTTGGCCGCTTCAACATAGGCTGTCACCCTTGGTGAATCATGACGGATATCACTTTGAAGGACTGCTTCAGCACCATATACCATAAAGAAAGGTGTATAACCTGTGGACCGGTTTGGCGTAGTGTTGATACTCCAAAGGACAGACGGTAATTCCTCAACCCAACATCCTGGGGTTCTTTGCAAGGGAGTCATAAGCCGGGGTTTGATACCTCGCAAAATCTCCTAGTTTGCTCTTTCAGCTTGACCATTGGTTTGAGGGTGGGCCACAGAAGATACATCTAGGCGAATATGTTCTCGTTGACAAAATTCTTCCATCTCACCCTTAGATAAATTGGTGCCGTTGTCTGTGATGATGCTGTGTGGAAAGCCAAACCGGAAAATTACCTTTTTGATGAATTTGACCGCTGTGGCTGCATCACACTTGCTCACAGGCTCTGCCTCAATCCACTTTGTAAACTTATCCACCGCCACAAGTAGATGAGTTTTCTGATCTTGGGATCGCTTAAAGGGTCCAACCATATCAAGCCCCCAAGTCGCAAACGGCCAGGTTATTGGTATCATCCGGAGCTCTTGTGCCGGAACAAGAGCCCGTCGCGAAAACTTCTGACAAGCATCACACTTCCGGACTAGATTCGCCGCATCAGCATGAGCTGTTAACCAATAGAAACCATGTCGAAAAGCCTTAGCCACCAATGATTTTGAACCGGCATGATGACCACAATCCCCTTCATGGATCTCGCGAAGAATCTCACAACCTTCCTCGGCTGATACACACCGCTGAAATGCTCCAGAGATGCTGCGATGATGAAGTTCCCCGTTTGGAATTGTCATGGACTTAGAACGCCGGACTATCTGTCGTGCCTCTATTTCGTCATCCGGCAGCTCTCCTTGGCTCAGATACGCCAAATAGGACAGTGTCCAATCCGGAATAACATGAAGTGCTGCAACCAACTGTGCCTCCGGATCAGGGACAGCCAGGTCTCCCTCGGATGGTACTTGTACTGATGGACTGTGCAGCTCATCCAAAAAAGTATTTGGTGGTACCGGTTTACGTTGAGAACCCAGCCGGCTTAAAGCATCAGCCGCTTCATTCTTTCGCCGGTCTATGTGGTCCACTTGATACCCTTTGAAATATCCAGCCACTGCTTCCACTTCTCGTCTGTAAGCAGCCATGGGAGGATCCCTTGAATCCCACTTGCCTGAAACTTGCTGTGCCTCCAAATCTGAATCACCGAAGCACTTGACCCGGCTCAAGTTCATCTCCTTTGCCATCCGTAAGCCATGAAGTAATGCTTCATATTCCGCTGCGTTATTTGTACAAGGAAACAATAAACGGAGGACGTAACAAAACTTATCACCTCGCGGGGAAGTTAAGACAACTCCAGCCCCCGAGCCTTCTAACTATCTTGAACCATTAAAGTGAATCGTCCAGTAAGTAAGATCCGGCTTCTCCTCAGGTGTTTGTAATTCCGTCCAATCATTGATGAAATCCACCAATGCCTGAGATTTTATAGCGGTGCGTGGCACATATTTTAACTCATGTGGGCTGAGCTCAATGGCCCATTTCGCCACTCTACCCGTAGCTTCTCTGTTCTGGATTATGTCCCCCAACGGTACTGAACTAACCACAGTTATCGGATGACCATGGAAATAGTGCTTCAATTTCCGGTTTTCCATGAACACACCATACACTAGCTTCTGCCAATGTGGGTACCTCTGCTTAGACTCAATGAGTACCTCACTCACGTAATAAACCGGACGCTGAACCGGATATTCTTTCCCTGCTTCCTTGCATTCCACCACGATAGCCACACTAACTGCTCGTGCGTTGGCGGCGACGTATAACAGCAAAGGTTCGTTATCAACAAGGGCAGCCAGGACCGGTGGCCTTGCCAGCTGTCGCTTCAAATCCTCAAACGCAACATTTGCCTCATCACTCCATATAAACCGATCCATCTTTCTCAGCATCTGGTAAAGCGGAATCGCCTTCTCCCCCAAACGGCTAATAAACCGGCTCTATGCTGTGATCCGGCCATCGATACGCTGAACATCATTAATGCAAACCGGTTTTGTTAAAGATGTGATTGCCTTGATCTTCTCCGATTAGCTTCTATTCCTCTGGTTGACACCAAAAACCCAAGGAGCTTGCCTGTCGGAACACCGAAAGCACACTTCTCCGGATTAAGCATCATCTTATAGGCCCGAAGATTGTCTAAGGTCTCCTTGAGGTCCTCTATCAGTGTCTCTTCCTTCTTTGACTTCATCATGATATCATCCACATATGCATGAACATTTCTTCCTATCTGTCCCTTAAGACAGTTCTGCACGCAACGCTAATAAGTTGCTTGTGTTGGAAATATGCCCTAAAGGCAATAATAAAAGAGTTATTATTATATTTCCTTGTTCATGATAATCGTTTATTATCTATGCTATAATTGTATTGATTGGAAACTTAAATACATGTGTGGATAAATAGACAAACTTTGTGTCCCTAGTAAGCCTCTTCAGGACTAGCTCGTTGATCAAAGATGACCGCGGTTTCCAGGTCATAGACATGAGTTGTCATTTGATAACGGGATCACATCATTAGGAGAATGATGTGATGGACGAGACCCAAACGTTAAACATAGCTTTTGATCGTATCAGTTATCGCTATAGTTTTCTGCATGTCAAGTATAAGTTCCGATGACCATGAGATCATGTAACTCACTGACACCGTAGGAGTGCTTTGTGTGTGCCAAACGTCGCAACGTAACTGGGTCACTATAAAGGTACTCTACAGGTATCTCCGAAGGTGTCTGTTGAGTTGACATGGATCGAGACTGGGATTTGTCACTCCGTGTGACGGAGAGGTATCTCCGGGCCCACTCGGTAATACGTCATCTCAATGAGCTCAAAGTGACTAAGTAGTTAGTCACGGGATTATGTATTACGGAACGAGTAAAGAGACTTGCCGGTAACGAGATTGAACTAGGTATGGAGATACCGACGATCGAATCTCGGGCAAGTAACATACCGACGAGACAAAGGGAACTGTATACGGGATTGCCTGAATCCTTGACATCGTGGTTCATCCGATGAGATCATCGAGGAACGTGTGGGAACCAATATGGGTATCCAGATCCCGCTATTGGTTATTGACCTGAGAGTGTCTCGGTCATGTCTGCATAGTTTCCGAACCCGCAGGGTCTACACACTTAAGGTTCGGTGACGCTAGGGTTGTTAGTGAGAACAGTGCATGGTAACCGAAGGTTGTTCGGAGTCCCGGATGAGATCCCGGACGTGACGAGGGTCTCCGGAATGGTCCGGGGACGAAGATTGATATATAGGATGAGAGTGATCGGAGTCCGGAAGTGTTTCGGGGAGCACCGGGGAGTCGTCGGATGACCGAAAGGGGTTTCGGGGGGTCCCGGCAAGTGTTGCGGGCCTCATGGGCCATAAGTGGGAGACGCAACAGCCCTCATGGGGCTGTGCGCCCCCCCTTGGGCCCTCTCCACCTGCGCCAAGGGGGCTGGGCCCCCCTAGGGCTGCTGCACCCCCTAGGCTTGGGGGGCAAGGCACCTGGGGGGGGGGGAACCCTAGGCCCTGGCCGCCGCCCCC
>LR738710.1:653148200-653165520 GCA_902687465.1 Secale cereale
TGGCCGGCCCCATCTCCCCTTGGCCGCTGCCCCTAGGGGGAAATCCTAGGGCGCCCCTCCCCTCTCTCCCCCCCTATATAAGGAGAGGCAGAGGGAGGGCAGCCAAACACGTTCGTGCCTCGGCGCTGCCCTCCCTCTCCCACGAATATCTTCATCCAGTTTGCAGTGCTTGGCGAAGCCCTGCTGGAATTCCTCCACCACCATCTCCACCATGCCGTCGTGCTGCTGGGTTTCTCCGTCAACTTCTCCTTCCCCCTTGCTGGATCAAGAAGGAGGAGACGTCCCCGAGCTGTACGTGTGAAGAACGCGGAGGCACCGTCCGTTCGGTGCTAGGATCTTCGGCGATCTGAATCGCGGCGAGTACGACTCCATCAACCGCGTTCTTGAACGCTTCCGCTTAGCGATCTACAAGGGTATGTGGATCCAACTCTTCCCTCGTAGATGCATCTCCTAGATTGATCTTGGTGAGCGTAGGAAAATTTTTGTTTCCCATGCAACGTTCCCCAACAGTGGCATCATGAGCTAGGTTCTTGCGTAGATGCTTTCACGAGTAGAACACAAAGGGGTTTTGTGGGCGTTGATGTTTAGATTGCTTCCCTCGTTGGTCTTTCTTGATTCAGCGGTATTATGGGATGAAGCGGCCCGGACCAACTTTACATGTCCACGTACATGAGACCGGTTCCATCGACAGACATGCGACTTTTGTTGCATAAGATGCCTGGCGGGTGTCTGTCTCTCCTATCTTAGTTGAATCGGAATAGACAAAGGCGGTCCTTGTAGAAGGTTAAATAGCAACTTAAATATCACCGTTGTGGCTTTGCGTAGGTAAGAAGCGTTCTTGCTAGATACCCATAGCAGCCACGTAAAACATGCAACAACAAATTAGAGGACGTCTAACTTGTTTTTGCAGGGTATGTATGTGATATGATATGGCCAATGACATGATGAGATATATTTGATGTATGAGATGATCATGTTGTAATAGTTAATATCGACTTGCATGTCGATGTATACGGCAACCGGCAGGAGCCATAGGGTTGTCTTTAATTTTTGTATGACCTGCGTGTCAATCATTAAGCGCTATGTAATGCTTTACTTTATCGCTAAACGGTAGCAATAGTAGTAAGAGCATGGTGGGCGCGCGACAACCCCGATGGCGACACGATGATGGAGATCATGATGATGGGGATCATGGTGTTGCGCCGGTGACGATGGAGATCATGCCGGTGCTTTGGAGATGGAGATCAAAAGCACGAGTTGATGGCCATATCATGTCACTTATGATTTGCATGTGATGTTAATCCTTTTATGCATCTTATTTTGCTTAGGATGATGGTAGCATTATAAGATGATCCCTCACTAAAATTTCAAGATAAAATTGTGTCCCCCCCGAGTGTGCGCCGTTGCGAAGGTTCGTCGTTTCGAAGCACCACGTGATGATCGGGTGTGATAGACTCTACGTTCGCATACAACGGGTGCAAGCCAGTTTTGCACATGCAGAACACTCGGGTTAGACTTGACGAGCCTAGCATGTACAGACATGGCCTCGGAACACGGAAGACCGAAAGGTCGAGCATGAGTCATATAGTAGATATGATCAACATGAAGATGTTCACCATTGACACCACCTCATCTCACGTGATGATCGGACTTGGGTTGGTGGATTTGGATCATGTCACGCTCGGATGACCAGAGGGATGTCAATTTGAGTGGGAGTTATAAGTAATTTGATTAGTTAAAAAACTCACTTATCATGAACAATAGTCTAAGATGTCTTTGCAAATCTTTTGTTGTAGATGGCTCGCGCAGTAGCTCCCCTGAATTTTAATGCGTTCCTAGAGAAAACTAAGCTGAAAGATGATGGGAGCAACTTTGTGGACTGGCTCCGCAATCTGAGGATCATCCTCACAGCTGCCCAAAAGGTTTATGTCCTAAATGCACCGCTTGGTGAACCCCCCGCTCCGGCCTCTGTGGACGTTATGAACGCCTGGCAGTCGCGTTCGGATGACTACTCAGTAGTGCAGTGTGCCATGTTGTATAGCTTGGAAGGAGGACTTCAAAGGCGTTTTGAACGTCATGGAGCATATGAGATGTTCCAGGAGTTGAAGTTCATCTTTGAAAAGAATGCCAAGATCGAGAGGTATGAGACCACCGATAAATTCTTTGCTTGCAAGATGGAGGAGAATTCGTCTGTCAGTGAGAACTTACTGAAGATGTCTGGGTACTATACCCGCATAGCTGATCTGGGACTTGTGTTCCCGGAGGAGGCTATCATTGACAGAATTCTCCAGTCACTCCCACCTAGCTACAAGAGCTTCGTGCAGCAGTATAACATGCAAGGGATGAACAAATCCATCGCTGAGCTGTTTTCAATGCTGAAAGTCGCTGAGGCAGACATCCAGAAGGAGTATCAAGTGTTGATGGTCAATAAAACTACCAGTTTCAAGAAAAATGGCAAGGGCAAGAAGGGTAACTCTAAGAAGGGTGGCAAGGCAGTTGCTCATCCAGTGAAGAAACCCAAGGCTGGGCCCAAGCCAGAGACTGAGTGTTTCTATTGCAAGGGGAACGGCCACGGGAAGCGGAACTGCCCCAAGTATCTGGCAGACAAGAAGGGGGCCAACAACAACAACAAGCAAGGTATATGTGATATACATGTTATTGATGTGTACCTTACCAACTCTCGTTGTAGTGCCTGGGTATTTGATACCGGTTCGGTTGCTCACATTTGCAACTCTAAACAGGAACTACGGAATAAACGGAGGCTGGCGAAGGACGAAGTGTCGATGCGCGTGGGGAATGGTTCCAAGGTTGATGTGATCGCCGTCGGCACGCTCGCTCTTCGATTACCATCGGGATTAGTTATGAACCTGAATAATTGTTATTTAGTGCCTGCGTTGAGCATGCACATTATATCTGGATCTTGTTTAATGCGAGACGGTTACTCATTTAAATCAGAGAATAAAGGTTGTTCTATTTATATGGGTAATATCTTTTATGGTCATGCACCCGAAGTAGGGGGTTTATTCTTATTGAATCTCGATAGTGATGATACACATGTTCATAACATTGATGCCAAAAGATGTAGAGTTGATAACAATAGTACCACTTTCTTGTGGCACTGCCGTCTGGGTCATATCGGCGTGAAACGCATGAGGAAGCTCCATGCTGATGGACTTTTGGAGTCTCTTGATTTTGAATCACTTGACACATGCGAGCCGTGCCTCATGGGCAAGATGACTAAGACCCCGTTTTCAGGAACAATGGAACGGGCAAGTGACTTATTGGAAATCATACATACTGATGTGTGTGGCCCGATGAGTGTCACGGCGCGCGGTGGATATCGTTATTTTCTCACCTTCACTGACGACTTAAGTAGATATGGGTATATTTACTTGATGAAGCATAAGTCTGAAACGTTTGAAAAGTTCAAGCAAGTGAAGTTGAGAATCATCGTAACAAGAAGATCAAGTTCCTACGATCTGATCGAGGGGGAGAGTATCTGAGTTATGAGTTTGGCAATCACTTAAGACAATGTGGAATTGTTTCACAGTTGACGCCACCTGGAACACCACAGCGTAATGGTGTGTCCGAACGTCGTAATCGAACCCTATTAGATATGGTGCGTTCTATGATGTCTCTTGCCGATTTGCCACTATCATTTTGGGGATATGCGTTAGAGACGGCTGCATTCACTTTAAATAGGGCTCCATCTAAGTCCGTTGAGACAACACCGTATGAACTGTGGTTTGGTAAGAAACCTAAGTTGTCTTTTCTCAAAGTTTGGGGTTGCGATGCTTATGTCAAAAGGCTTCAGCCAGAAAAGCTCGAACCCAAAGCGGACAAATGTGTCTTCATAGGATACCCAAAAGAGACGGTTGGGTACACCTTCTATCTCAGATCCGAGGGCAAAGTGTTTGTCGCTAAGAACGGGTCCTTTCTCGAGAAAGAGTTTCTCTCGAAAGAATTGAGTGGGAGGAAGGTAGAACTTGATGAGGTTATTGAACCCCTGCTTCAACCAGAGAGTAGCGCAGCACAGAAAGATGTTTTTGTGGAGCCTGCAACGGTTGAAGAGGAAGCCAATGATGATGATCAAGAAGCTTCTGATCAAGTTACTACCGAACCTCGTAGGTCGACAAGGGTACGCACTGCACCTGAGTGGTATGGTAACCCTGTCTTGGAGGTCATGTTGTTGGACAACAGTGAACCTACGAGCTATGGAGAAGCGATGGTGGGCCCGGATTCCGACAAATGGTTAGAGGCCATGAAATCCGAGATGGGATCCATGTATGAAAACAAAGTATGGACTTTGGAAGTATTACCTGAAGGGCGGAAGGCCATTCAGAATAAATGGATTTTTAAGAGGAAGACGGACGCTGACGGTAATGTCACCGTGTATAAAGCCCGACTTGTGGCAAAGGGTTTTTCACAAGTTCAAGGAGTTGACTACGATGAGACTTTCTCACCCGTAGCGATGCTTAAATCCGTCCGAATCATGTTAGCAATAGCTGCATATTTCGATTATGAAATTTGGCAGATGGATGTCAAAACAGCATTCCTTAACGGTTTTCTTAAGGAAGAGTTGTATATGATACAACCGGAAGGTTTTGTCGATCCAGAGAATGCTGACAAAGTTTGCAAACTCCAGCGTTCCATTTATGGGCTGGTGCAAGCATCTCGGAGTTGGAATCTTCGCTTTGATGAGGTGATCAAAGCGTTTGGGTTTGTACAAGTTTACGGAGAAGCTTGTATTTACAAGAAAGTGAGTGGGAGCTCTATAGCGTTTCTAATATTATATGTGGATGACATATTGCTAATTGGAAACAATATAGAACTTTTGGATAGTGTGAAGGGGTATTTGAACAAGAGTTTTTCGATGAAGGACCTCGGTGAAGCTGCTTTCATATTGGGCATCAAGATCTATAGAGATAGATCGAGACGCTTGATAGGACTTTCACAAAGTACATACCTTGATAAAGTTTTGAAGAAGTTAAAAATGGATCAATCCAAGAAGGGGTTCTTGCCGGTATTGCAAGGTACAAAGTTGAGTAAGACTCAATGCCCAGTGACTGCGGAAGATAGAGAAAAGATGAGTGTCATCCCCTATGCTTCAGCCATAGGCTCTATCATGTATGCAATGCTGTGCACAAGACCAGATGTCAGCCTTGCCATAAGTATGGCCGGAAGGTTTCAAAGTAATCCTGGTATGGATCACTGGACAGCGGTCAAGAATATCCTAAAGTACCTGAAAAGGACTAAGGAGATGTTTCTCGTTTATGGAGGTGATCAAGAGCTCGTCATAAAGGGTTACGTCGATGCAAGCTTTGACACTGATCCGGATGACTCTAAGTCTCAAACCGGATACGTATATATTCTCAACGGGGGAGCGGTAAGCTGGTGCAGTTCCAAGCAAAGCGTGGTAGCCGATTCTACATGCGAAGCGGAGTACATAGCTGCCTCGGAGGCGGCAAAGGAAGGTGTCTGGATGAAGGAGTTCATGACAGATCTTGGAGTTGTGCCTAGTGCATTGAACCCAATGACTCTGTTTTGTGACAACACTGGTGCCATTGCTCTAGCCAAGGAACCAAGGTTTCACAAGAGGACCAGACACATAAAGCGACACTTCAATTCCATCCGCGATTCAGTCAAGGAGGAGGACATAAGCATTTGCAAAGTACACACGGATTTGAATGTTGCAGATCTGTTGACTAAGCCTCTTCCACGGGCTAAGCATGATCAACACCAAGACTCTATGGGTGTTAGATTCATTACCTTGTAATGCTAGATTATTGACTCTAGTGCAAGTGGGAGACTGTTGGAAATATGCCCTAGAGGCAATAATAAAAGAGTTATTATTATATTTCCTTGTTCATGATAATCGTTTATTATCTATGCTATAATTGTATTGATTGGAAACTTAAATACATGTGTGGATAAATAGACAAACTTTGTGTCCCTAGTAAGCCTCTTCAGGACTAGCTCGTTGATCAAAGATGACCGCGGTTTCCAGGTCATAGACATGAGTTGTCATTTGATAACGGGATCACATCATTAGGAGAATGATGTGATGGACGAGACCCAAACGTTAAACATAGCTTTTGATCGTATCAGTTATCGCTATAGTTTTCTGCATGTCAAGTATAAGTTCCTATGACCATGAGATCATGTAACTCACTGACACCGTAGGAGTGCTTTGTGTGTGCCAAACGTCGCAACGTAACTGGGTCACTATAAAGGTACTCTACAGGTATCTCCGAAGGTGTCTGTTGAGTTGACATGGATCGAGACTGGGATTTGTCACTCCGTGTGACGGAGAGGTATCTCCGGGCCCACTCGGTAATACGTCATCTCAATGAGCTCAAAGTGACTAAGTAGTTAGTCACGGGATTATGTATTACGGAACGAGTAAAGAGACTTGCCGGTAACGAGATTGAACTAGGTATGGAGATACCGACGATCGAATCTCGGGCAAGTAACATACCGACGAGACAAAGGGAACTGTATACGGGATTGCCTGAATCCTTGACATCGTGGTTCATCCGATGAGATCATCGAGGAACGTGTGGGAACCAATATGGGTATCCAGATCCCGCTATTGGTTATTGACCTGGGAGTGTCTCGGTCATGTCTGCATAGTTTCCGAACCCGCAGGGTCTACACACTTAAGGTTCGGTGACGCTAGGGTTGTTAGTGAGAACAGTGCATGGTAACCGAAGGTTGTTCGGAGTCCCGGATGAGATCCCGGACGTGACGAGGGTCTCCGGAATGGTCCGGGACGAAGAATGATATATAGGATGAGAGTGATCGGAGTTCGGAAGTGTTCCGGGGAGCACCGGGGAGTCGTCGGATGACCGAAAGGGGTTTCGGGGGGTCCCGGCAAGTGTTGCGGGCCTCATGGGCCATAAGTGGGAGACGCAACAGCCCTCATGGGGCTGTGCGCCCCCCCTTGGGCCCTCTCCACCTGCGCCAAGGGGGCTGGGCCCCCCTAGGGCTGCCGCACCCCCTAGGCTTGGGGGCAAGGCACCTGGGGGGGAAACCCTAGGCCCTGGCCGCCGCCCCCCCCCCCCTTGGCCGGCCCCATCTCCCCTTGGCCGCCGCCCCTAGGGGGAAACCCTAGGGCGCCCGTCCCCTCTCTCCCCCCTATATAAAGAGAGGCAGAGGGAGGGCAGCCACACACGTTCGTGCCTCGGCGCTGCCCTCCCTCTCCCACGAATATCTTCATCCAGTTTGCAGTGCTTGGCGAAGCCCTGCTGGAATTCCTCCACCACCATCTCCACCACGCTGTCGTGCTGCTGGGTTTCTCCGTCAACTTCTCCTTCCCCCTTGCTGGATCAAGAAGGAGGAGACGTCCCCGAGCTGTACGTGTGAAGAACGCGGAGGCACCGTCCGTTCGGTGCTAGGATCTTCGGCGATCTGAATCGCGGCGAGTACGACTCCATCAACCGCGTTCTTGAACGCTTCCGCTTAGCGATCTACAAGGGTATGTGGATCCAACTCTCCCCTCGTAGATGCATCTCCTAGATTGATCTTGGTGAGCGTAGGAAAATTTTTTTTTCCCATGCAACGTTCCCCAACAGCTTGGGCACTCTTGAGCCCAAAAGGCATAGATACATAGCAAAAAGCACCAAAAGGAGTTATGAAAGCTGTCTTTTCTTGGTCCTTCACTGCCATCTTGATCTGTTGATATCCCGAGTATGCATCCAAAAAACTTAGCCGCTCACATCCCGCTGTAGCATCAATGATCTGATCAATTCGAGGTAGAGCAAAAGGTTCTATTGGACAAGCTTTATTGAGGTCTGTGTAGTCCACACACATTCTCCATTTTCCATTCTTCTTTAACACCAGCACCGGATTAGCTAACCACTCTGGGTGAAAAACTTCCACTATGAACCCTGCAGCCAAAAGTCTGGCCACCTCCTCTCCTATAGCCTTGCGCCTCTCTTCGTTGAAGCGGCGCAGATACTGCTTGACCGGTTTAAACTTAGGATCAATATTAAGACTGTGCTCAGCGAGTTCCCTCGGTATACCTGGCATGTCAGAAGGTTTCCATGCAAAGATATCCCGGTTCTCACGGATGAACTCGATGAGCGCGCTTTCCTATTTGGGATCAAGGTTAGCGCTGATCGTGAACTGCTTGGATGAATCGCCTGGTACAAAATCAAATTGCTTGGTCTCCTCTGCCGATTTAAATTTCAGCGCCGGATCATGCTCTGTAGTTGGCTTCTTCAACGGGGTCATATCTGCCGGATCAACATTATCCTTATAAAATTTTAACTCCTCGGTAGCACATACTGCCTCCGCGTAAGCAGCGTCTCCCTCTTCACACTCCAACGCAACCTTGCGACTGCCATGAACCGTGATTTTGCCCTTGTGACCCGGCATCTTGAGCTGCAGGTAAACATAACACGGTCTGGCCATAAACTTGGCATAAACCGTCCTCCCGAACAGAGCGTGATAAGGGCTCTGGATCTTGATGACTTCGAAAGTTATCATCTCTGACCTGGAATCATGCTCATCTCCAAAGGTAACTTCTAAGTCAATTTTCCCAACTGGATAAGCTGACTTACCTGGAACCACCCCATGGAACACCATGTTTGACTGCCTTAGCTTCTTATCCGTCAAGCCCATTCGACGGAAGGTCTCGTAATACAAGATATTGATGTTGTTGCCGCCGTCCATAAGAACTTTAGTGAACTTATAACCTCCCACCTGTGGTGCCACCACCAAGGCCAAATGGCCCGGATTATCTACCCTCATCGGGTGATCCTCCCTGCTCCATACAATGGGCTGCTCTGACCAGCGCAGGAATTGCAGTGTCGCCGGTTCAACCGCGTGGACTGCCCGCTTTAGAACCTTCTGATCTCGTTTACACAGACTCGTGGTGAATACATGATATTGTCCACTGCTCAACTCCTTCGGATTACTCTGATATCCGGATTGCGGCTGCTGTTGCTGACGCTGCTGATTACCCTGGTTATTGTGATTACCTTGGCCCTGCTGTTGGCTGCCTTGGTTATTGTAGCCACCCTGACCATGCGGCGGATTACCCTGGTTATTATAACCACCTTGACCATATTGATTATTGTCCCGGCCATGATAACCATTGCCATTGCCCCGATATCCTGATCCGGAGCTGTTTCCCTGATGACTCGGACCATAGAACCCTGAGCCTGAACCACCATTCGGAGGCCTGTCATTAGAATTGAAGCGGCCTGCTATGGCTTCCATCAGGGGCCTGCATTCTCCTATAGTGTGTTTCGCTGGTCGTCCTCTTGTGCTATGTTTCGGACAAGGCTGATTTAACTCCTGGTCCCAACTAACATTTCCTCCGCCGGTTTGTGGGGGTGGTTTGCCCCTATTGCGCTGGAAACCCTCTTGAACTTGAGTATTGGCCACGAAATCAGAGCCACCCTCCGCCTTTCGCTTGCCCAAGAAGCTTGTTGTAGCCGGATTACCCTGCGTCGGTTTACCGGGTTTGTTAACTTTCCCTGCTTTGTCTCCCTCTGCTTCTGGGTACTTAGTGTTGTCCGAGTCCCCATACTTCACCAGAGCACTCATGAGAGTTCCCATATCGTTACAATCTCGTTTAAGCCGTCCCAGTTTTAGTTTTAGAGACTCAAACCGGCAATTGTTCTCTAAAGTCACTATTGTCGTACTGGGATTGATACTATTTGAAGAATGCAAGATCTCTGATACTCGCCGCACCCATGCACTTGTAGATTCCTGCTCTCCTTGCACACATGCTGCTAGATCCACTATTGACATCGGCTGCTTGCATGTATCCTTAAAATTTTTGATAAACTGGCGACGTAGCTCTCCCCATGACCCGATGGAATTTGGGGGTAAACCCTTTAGCCAGGTCCGGGCTGTACCTTCAAGCATCATAGTAAAGTACTTTGCACAAGCCGCTTCATCTACATCCAGCATCTCCATGGCCATCTCGTAACTCTCAACCCAAGCTTCAGGAGCCAAATCTGCGGTGTAATTAGGCACCTTACGTGGCCCTTTGAAATCCTTGGGCAGCTTCACGCTCCGTAAAGCGGGGATAAGACACTGTACCCCAAAGGAACTCATTGTGACCCCTGTCTCCGCCGTGGTCGTGTGAACCGGCGTCGTCTGACGGATTTCCTCCCGGGCTACCGACCTAACCCGGTTTACATCCTGAGCTTGTCCAGCCGCACCTGCCGGATTATCCTGTCTGTGCCGATGTCGTCTGCGTTCACTACTAGACACATCTGGTTCCTCCCAATGCCTAGTGTAACTCCGGCTGGGACGTGGTGTTGAATGTAACCTCTCCCTGCTATGAGAATATGCTTGCTGTTGTATCAACGCCGCGTCGAGTAGATCCTTAACCCTGCGTGCCTCCAATGCCACCAGAGACGTCCCCTCAATAGGTAAAGCGGCCAAGCGTGAAGCAGCTGCAACGATATTGTCCAAAGGATTCGAGTAATGACCCGGAGGGGTAGGAACTTGAGGTGTAGATGTGATCCGTTGATCTTGCTCTGCAGTAGGCTGCTGAACCGGCTCGTCCCTCGCTGGGGGTGCCCTCCGGTTTAAAGCTGGATCATTGCTAGTTCCTGCCCCTGGCGTCTTGAACAGATCCGTCGCTTCATAAACCGGCGGTAGACGGGATTGGTACTTCCGACTCCTTACTCCCTGTGTGGAGGCCTGCTCCATCCTTAGGTGAAATGCCTGATCATTCAATTCCGCTTGCCTTATCGCTATCATAGCCTTCTCTGCTTTCAGATCATCCCTTGCTTGGTCAACCCGGCCCTTTAATCGAAGGACCTCTGCATCATGTTGCGCCTTGTCTGCTGGAGCTACGTCTGCCATAGCCCGGGCTGTAAACTCCTCGACTAAGGTGGATAGAACGTCAGCAGGTGAGAGGGCCTGGCCGCTCCACCTTACACCAGCTTCTGCTGTCGCCCCGTTCACCGTGGATTGCTGCGTGGGTTGTGAACCGGCCATAAAGACAGCCACCCGGTTTGGTGGGTCAAAGGGGTCCGGAATATTGTTCCCGTCGGACTCACCCTCAGACCGGCCGTCCTGCAATTGATACAAAGACTCAGTCTCTCCGGATGAAGACTCGTCGTCGGAGTAGACAACTGTTTCGCCACCGGATTCCGATCCATCCTCGGTTTGGACCCCGTGGACTGCTCCAACGAAGACATGCTTCATGGCGGGCTGAATCTGTGCCGATCTCGCACGCTGAGCCGGCTCGACGATGTCGGGGAAGATGTCCGGCTCAGGTCCCGGTTCGCCGATATTGCCGATGAAGACGTGGATGCCACCGAAGGGAACCCGGTACCCGTATTCGATTGAATCGGCCTCCGGTCCCCAACCTGCGTCGTCGATGTAGACCCGGCCGCGGCGACTCTTGGTCATCCGGCCGACCGCGTAGCCCTTGAGTCCTTCGAAGTTGCCCTTCAGGAACTCGAAACCATCGTGCGGAGGCCCCAAGGTGGGCGCCAACTGTCGTGGAAATAACACGGTAGATGTCCGGTTTAACAGACTTGATGATGGAACCATCGCACAGGTTAGCTTGAAGGGGTTAAAAGCACACAAAGGACACAGAGGGTTTATACTAGTTCGGCCCCTTCGATGAAGGTAAAAGCCTACGTCTAGTTTGGTTTGGTATTGCTTGGGCGTCGATGAACAGGGAGCAGTTTGCTTGCCTGTCTCGACGGGTTGTTTCTTGCGTGTCCCTGAACCGTCGCCGGGTCGTCCCTTTATATAGAGGTGACGCCTGGTCCGGTTTACAGAGTCCCGAGGCTGGCTCATACTCGTGTCTGCCTCGGTCTCTGCTCTTTTCTTCCTTATCTCTCAAGTTACATCATCGGGCAGTTTACAAACCATAACTCTATACATGGGCCTAAGATCTCATGGGCCATAGCCTCTACTAAATATTACAATCACACATATTTACTATAATCCGGTTTATACTAGCCGGTTCATACCTGCTAGTAATATCCCTGACAGTAGTCATGTGAACTTGGTCTTCGTTTGATATTTTGATGAGATGTATGTTTTCTTTCCTCTAGTGGTGTCATGTGAACGTCGACTACATGACACTTCACCATTATTTGGGACTAGAGGAAGGCATTGGGAAGTAATAAGTAGATGATGGGTTGCTACAGTGACAGAAGCTTAAACCCTAGTTTATGCATTGCTTCGTAAGGGGCTGATTTGGATCCATATGTTTCAGGCTATGGTTAGCTTTATCTTAATACTTCTTTTGTAGTTGCGGATGCTTGCATTAGAGGTTAATCATAAGTGGGAGGCTTGTCCAAGTAAGGGCAGCACCCAAGCACCGGTCCACCCACATACCAAATTATCAAAGTACCGAACGCGAATCAGATGATCGTGATGAAAACTAGCTTGACGATAATTCCCATATGTCCTCTGGAGCGCTTTACCTTGCATAAGAGTTTGTCCAGGCCTGTCCTTTGCTACAAAAAGGATTGGGCCAACTTGCTGCACCTATTTACTTTTACCATTTGTCACTTGCTACCAATTATGTTATCACAAAACTATATGTTGCTTATAATTTCAGTGCTTGCAGAAAATACCTTACTGAAAACTGCCTATCATTTCCTTCTGCTCCTCGTTGGGTTCGACACTCTTACTTATCGAAAGGACTACGATAGATCCCCTACACTTGTGGGTCATCAGCCCCTCCGATCAGTAGAGATATACTCTGGGCCCCCTCGTGTGATCCGACCAGGATAAGCATGGCCATGCCACAATGATTATAAGATAATCTGGTTTGGGTAAGCATCACTGGAACGAGAAAGAGATCGGGCTAGCACAAGGATGACAGTCTCGCCTTGAGCCCGAAAACATATATCGTGTGGCAAAGGGAATGGAAGTGTGACACGTTGTACAGGTTTGCCTAACCAGCTTCATAGTCTGCTTGGTGGTCGGCACGCCTTGCTAGAGGCCGCTACCAACCATGCAGGTCGGAGGTGATTCAACTTGTGACCAAGTCGACTTGAATCTAAGGGGTCGCGCGCTTAAGGAAAGGAACGTGTGAGGTTGAATCCGACTCCATGAGTCAGGCTTGGTCCTACTCGGACTCGGATACAGACCGAACAGACTGTGGGCTTTAGGGTCCGTGCGAGGCCCAAGTGTTGAGCCCGCGACGGATGCCTACATATAGTGGAGGTGCGGCACACTCATTTTGTGGATCGCTTCGGCGCCGTCATTAGGGTTTGCACGTGTTGCAAATAGCCACCTCCACTCACCGCCTGTTGTGTGATCGGACCTAGGAGTCGGCCGCACGACGTTCCTCCTGCACGCGTGGATACCGTTAGAGGCGGTGCACTTGCGCTGCCCCAGCGAACTTGTTCATGGGATCCGATCGGCTACGTGGGAGATCGACGAGGAGGAGATGACTCCGAAGATGCACTGCCCCAACTCTTCTTCCGCTGCACGACACTGCGCGTCTAGTGGTAACGATCTGTGATCCATCTCCCATAGCATGTTCCTGGATGTTCTCCGCGTAGGAAAATATTAATTTGCAGACGACGCACACTGCGGTAGATCCCAACATTTGCTCCCAAGCTGATCTTCAAGCAGATGGCTTCACCGAGTGCTTAAAGTTTGACTCCAGGCCTCCACAATCTGAGAGTTGGCGTCCCACTTCCTCCATTCAAGATTCTGAGTATTCATCTTCGGCTGCAACTGTTGTTGCGCGAGTCATAGATGAAGAAGACGACACCACTTCCCCAGCAATGGCTTCACTGCATCACGATCCCATTTCAGGCCCGTCTACACCGCCCAACTCCAACGTCGACCCGACTGCCCCAACATCTTCACCACCTGGGAACGAGTAGACACCCTATGTCTTCAAACCTTTTTGGTCCTTACTGACAAAAGGGGGAGAATCATATGAGTTGATAGTCTTTAAGCGGGTCCATATATGGGTCGGGTGCTTATTTTTGCTAACTTCTTACAACTCTCGTTTTGAAACTATTTGGCTCTTGAGTTGTAACACTTAAACTTGATGGTCGTCTGCTACATTTGCTGCCGTTTCTACTGCATGGTTAAATATCTATCTTATGTGCTTGAAATCATTCAGCAGACGCCCATTTTCCATTATGCATATCATTATCTTCACTACGTCTGTGTGTGCATGATGAATTGTCTTCATAAGATTGAGGAAGATCTCCACCAAGCAAAATCTGCCATGTGCATTTGCATTCAAAGGCAAATTACTTATATGAACATCTTCAGGGGGAGCCTTCTCAATCTCATGAAGCCAATGACCGTGTTATGTATCTTTCACATAATTTTATCCCCCTTGAAAACTTCAACCAGTTTGTCATCAATCACGAAAAAGGGGGAGATTGTAAGTGCATCTAATGCCACCCTAGTTGGTTTTGGAGTATTGATGACAAACATGGTTGAGGGACTAATGTGTTTGTAAGAATTGCAGGATAACACAGGTAGTAGTCCCTCACTGATTCGGTTTACCTACCAGAGATTACCCCTAAATATGTGTGAAGACATTGAAGACAATGGTAGTTTGTGAAGACATTCACTTGAAGATAATGACTAATGGACATTCACTTGAAGACTATGAAATGCAAAGACATAGTTTCTTTTATAGTTCCTTTTCTTCTTTCTTGAGTCATAGGAACCACCGTACTGTTAAGTGGGTCCAAGTGAACATAGTCAGATGACTGAGGTGATGCTCAACCAAAATCCTATGTCTTCGAGCGAAGACAATGAGAGCAAATCTTATCCAGAGTTTGATGAGTCAGCTTTGTTTGGAGCTCAAGAAAAGTTGTCGCGTCTGTTTGAAATCCGACAGTTGAACACGTGTCAGTTCCTTAGTGACCAAGGGTCATTTCGGACATATCATGTTGGGTTGCCTCCTGGCTATAAATAGCCCACCCCCTACACCATAAATTGGTGGTTGCTCAGAGTTAGTGCATGGCTTTTGTTGTTTGAGAGCAACCCACCTCCGAAGCCTTTGAGAGAAAGATCCTTGCGAGGACAAAGCCCAAAACACCCAGAGCCAAAGAGTGTTAGGCATCATTGAAGTCTTTTTGCATGTGTGATCTGAAGACTTGTTACACTTGAAGACTGTGCATCCTCCATCCGGTTAGACGTCGCGTTTTGAGCATCCAAGAGTGATTGTGGATTGCCAGTGAACGAAGTCTGTGAAGGTTTGGAAGTCTACCTTGAAGACTTACTAGAGTGATTGGGCGAGGACTGGGTGTCCTTAGCTGAAGGGGAATAAGGTGAAGACACGATCTTATGAGTTCAATCTCAGCCTCCGTAACGAGATGTACAGTTGTCACAACAACTAGAACTGGTCTACCAAATTCCTGTCGTCCCCAAGCTACTGGTTCTATCTTCCAACTCATTTATATTTCAGTTTGTCTTCGTGAAGTCATTGCTTGCTTACCGGATCTGATTGACTTCACTGTGTGAAGACTGTTACATGTTTGGCATCATTCTGTCTTCCATTCTGATCCATACTACCTAGCTACAGATAGCCTTTGTACTTTCTCTATACTGCTTATTTGACTATGGCTTGTCTAGTGTAGTTTATCTTTCGCTGCATATCAATAGGTTCATTTCATCTGTTTGTCTTCAAAGATCTCGTGTATTGAAGACTTTCATAAAAATCGCCTATTCACCCCCCCTCTAGTCGATAACTAGCACTTTCAGAGAGAATCCGGGTAAAACGGACGTCCGTTTGGGGTCGTGCGCTGGAGTTGGCCTAAAAGAGCGGAATGAGAGCATCTCAAGTCGTTCCGCCCCCTAGGACGTCGAATAAACATCGTATGGGGCCGAACCAGCATTAATTTCGGAGTGGGGGCGAACGTGTTCCCATTCACCGCCCCCAGGTGGCCCCCAATCGGCGCAAACACGACACAAACATGGCGCAAACTCGGCGATTTCATCCAAATTTGTAAAAAAAACATTAAAACATGATTTAAAAACATCTATGCCTAGCCCTACTACGCCGCTGCCGCGGCCCGCCTTCTACATGCTGAGGAGCCTGTAGAACCGGGTGTAGTCACCACCGCCGCCACCGTCGTCATCGTCGCCGACCCTGCTGCGTCCCTGGCCAGAATCGCCAACGCGCGGGGGGTTGGATGACCCGGGCGTGTCCTCGTCGTCGCTGTCGAGAACGACGACGCCACCCTCGTCGCGTTCGTGACGCCGAGCTTTGATCTCCTCGTAGGCCTCGCGCTGACGCTCCACCTGCTCACGGACATAGTCCGCCTTCGCCCACTTGAGGGCGGTCTCGTCGTCGACAACCATCTCCTTGTGCTCGTTCTTCACGAGGAGCAACCCCGGTTCGGTCTTCGATCGGATGAGGCGGAGGGAACGAGGGAAGGGGAGGCCGCCCTCGTTGATAACGATGGTGCCGCTGCGGGTGTGGCGCCCAAGTGGCGTGTCCTGCGGCTCCGGCTTCACTGGGAGCGCCGGGGACCCGGACGAAAGCGCCGGTGACCCGAAGGAAAGCGAACCGGAGCCCGACGACAAAGATGTCGCCGTCTCCATTCGCCTCGGTGTCCAGGAACTACCATGGTGGCAAGAGAAGGACGGGGCACAGGCGTGTTGCTGGCCTCGATGTGGTCGAAGACGACTTCGAGGGTGCTGTCGTGCACACCCTACCAAACGCGCCGCCCGTCGGAGTTGAAGCGGCCGCGGGGGACGACGCCATTTTTGGAGGCGACGTGGTCGGCATGGCGGCGTTTGAAGTACATCGTCCATAGGTTGTGGCTGTCGGCAGCATACCTCGGCTCGTTCTGCTGCGCTAGCGACGAACGAATGCGCTATCTTGACGCGTCGTTTAGCCCCGCTGCGCACCGGAGGTACCGGGACGCCGTCGGTGCTCAGCCTCCACGAGCCCGGCACCCGCATGTCCGAGGATGCCAGATAGTCAGCCTCGTAGAGGAGGCGAGCCTCGTCCTCGCGCAGATGGCGTCGGCCGAAGCCGTTCGCCGCCGCGGCGTCGCCTGGGTAACGCTCGACCATTGCTCGTCGGCGACGAAAAAGTGGGAGAGAGGGGCTACGGTAGCGAGAGGGGCGAGAGGCGGCGACCTGTGTGGCGTCTACCAGCAGGGAGGTCGTCTTTTATAGACGAAGATGGGCGGTGAGAAGGTGCCCGTCGGGTGCCTCATGGCGGGACGCGCGTCGAAGCGCCTTCACTGCGCCACCCGTGAAACATCAATGGAAGGCTGACCGGCGCGGCAGCGCCGCAATCTTGGCATTGATTCCCGCGGGAACCGAGGCGATGAGAATGACGAAGGCGGCGAGTCGCTGACCCGGCGGGCCCATTGCTTTTCGCGCCAAATCT
>LR738710.1:653171952-653208295 GCA_902687465.1 Secale cereale
CCCCCCCCCCCCCCGAGTGGATTTTTGTGGTGGAGCGACAGGGCAGGTCGAGACACCCAGTCGAGAGGTGGCATGGCCCTGGTCGTTGTCCGTGGTGATTTCATAATAACTCACTTAACGAGATTGGATATTTGATCTGAGTCTGGCCATTGGCCTATACGCACTAACCAGCTACGTGGGAATAGTTATGGGCACTCGATGTCGTGGTATCAGCCGAAGCCTTCTAGAAGTCAGCGGCTTAGCGGCGCGCGCCGGGTTGGACCGCGTAACGTAACTTCCTTAGTAATGGAGGTTGCTAGGTTTGCTCACCGGCCGCGTACACAGTGTGCAGGTGTGCATTGGGCGATGGGCCTGGACCCCTGCGTGCCTAGGACTTAGACCGGCGTGCTAACCTCTCTGTTGTGCTTAGGTAGGGTTGCGATGTGTTGATCTTCCGAGGCCGGGCATGACCCTGGAAAGTGTGTCCGGCCAAATGGGATCGAGCATGCTGGGTTATGTGGTGCACCCCTGCAGGGAAGTTAATCTATTCGAATAGCTGTGTCCCTCGGTAAAAGGACGACCCGGAGTTGTACTTCGACCTCATGACAACTAGAACTGGATACGTAATAAAACACACCCAGATAAGTTCCAGAGATAACTCGGTGGTTGCTCTCTCACAGGGTGATGTGCGGGAGGATCGCCGGGTAGGATTATGCTATACGATGTTACTTGCTGAACTTACCATCTATTCTATTCTACCGTTGCAAGATGGAGGCTGCAAGAAGTGGGGTTACTTGTTACTTTCCAGCTACGCTCATCTACTGCTGCAAGATGGAGGTGGCCAGAAGCATAGTCTTCGATTGGATTAGCTATCCCCCTCTTATTTTGGCATTCTGCAGTTTAACCCACAGATATTACCCCCTTTACACATATATCATTGCATATGTAGTGTAGATCCTTGCTTGCGAGTACTTTGGATGAGTACTCACTGTTGCTTTGCTCCCCCCTTTTCCCCCTTTCGTTCCTTCTTCTCGGATGATGCAACCAGATTGATGGAGTCCAGGACCCAGAAGATCCCGAGGATGTTTCTATGTGAAGTTCGGCTTCGAGGAGTAGTTAGGATGTCCCAGGCTGGAGGCCTTGCCTTTTCGATCGTTGCTATATTTGTGCTAGCCTTCTTAAGGCATACTTGTTTAACTTATGTCTGTACTCAGATATTATTGCTTCCGATGACTCTTGTGTATTCGAGCTTATGTATTCGATCCCTCGAGGCCCCTGGCTTGTAATATAAAGCTTGTTTTATTTTTATTTGTGTCTAGAGTTGTGTTGTGATATCTTCCAGTGAGTCCCTGATATTGGTCGTATATTTTTGCGTGCATGATTAGTGTACGGTCAAATCGCGGGCGTCACAAGTTGGTATCAGAGCCGACTGCCTATAGGAATCCCCTTTCCAACTCCTTGGCCGAAGTTGAGTCTAGTCTTTAAAAAAACAAATTTACTAACTTGTTGTGTGGCTTACGGGCCCACAGCACCAATGGGTGGTGTTAGGATCTTTTATTCCTCTTCTATGCTCTGGGACTCTGATCTCTTTTCTATTCGGGTTAAAAGATTTTACTAACTCTAACTCTAGGTTCTCGTAGCTATTTCTCGCGGAGAGCCCTCATTCCGGAAGATCACCTACTTCTTCAGAAGATTCTGAGGATATCCCTCTATGTTTTCCCGAGACCCTTGTGGTCATAGCCTTTGCAATTCACTACCACCGATATATCCCTATGGATATCTGCATGAACTTGTCATTCTCATGATCATTCCTCGTCACTCTTGTTGTTACAAGATGCCTCGAAATATTCTCCGTTGTCCCGAGAATCCGTTGAGTTTACTGTCTTGCAGTTTTATTTCGCATGAAAACCCTTGTGGTTATTTCCTCACATTTATCGAGGATCCGTTCTTCTCAATTGTTCATGTATCTCACAAAATTCTTCGGAATACTTTTCGATCTTTCGAAAATTTTCTGCAGCCTGTTACTCTTGAAATTCTTGTCTACTTGCATTATGGTTAATTCCATATGACTAGTAGTCTTCGTTAACATCCCTTGTCTTAGCCATATTGAGCCTATTGATTCAATGTGTGCGTATGCACACAGTCATCATGTTATCCTTTTTAAAATTATTTTTCCGGCTCAGACGTCATTTCGGACATGAGTTGGTTCTCGGCAATTCAAACCTTTATTGATTGTCCAACTAAGTGTTTTCAACTTATCCATCCTTGATCAGAGCGTCTGCTTCTGATCCTTCGTTTTGGGAACCATAATTTCTTTCTATTGAAGCATCAGACTAATCAGGTGATACTTGAATCGGATGCCTCTGCATTCTGTCATCCTCTGAGTGAGTACCAATACTCACAACAGCTTCGTTGTGGATCGCCCGATTCGTTGTTGGATTGTTATCCGACAGTGTCCTTCATACTCAATCACCTTGTGAGTTACTCCCCTGATACATAATGCCTTTGGTAAATCGTATCCTCTGCTTGGCCAACCATGCTCTGCTTTCGAGCTTGGGTATTTACTTTTTAAACTTGTGGTATATGTTACTAAGATGCCCGATGGGTTGAACCTATGCCTTCCCCTAATCCGTGAGAACCCGAAAGTTTTCAGAAGTCATCTCTTCTGGTGTTCTATCAGATAAAATTCCAACACAATAGTTTTATCAAAGCGGGCGGTGAATGAAATGATATGCATTAAAGAAGTGGGAGTCGACCTTGAACTTTGTGTTCATGCCCATGAAAATGATGTAGACCCTCTCAGAAGCTTCTTGCAAAATGATTATCCAACTGTATGATTCTTTCGGTATTCTTGAATTGATTCCTTACAATTATGGTTCCGACCATGCTGTCTTGATCTGATATATCTAATGGGAATTCATTCCAGTGCCTCGTCTATTTTTGTCAAGGTTGAAGTATCTACTGTCATAGGTCAATGACCCGGTTCTACTTCTACCATGTTCTACCTTCGAGTATTACCCCCTGGTATCTTGAAGATGTCTTGCCATTGCACCACATCTTACTAACTTTGTTGAAGTAACGTTTTTCCTTGTCGTAATCACTCTACGGGTTCTGGGTTGTTGTCAACCGAGGACACCGACTAGTGAAATTACTCCGCACTACAAATAAATACCCCTAGTATTTTTACTGGGAAATTCTGAACTCAATCTGGTCATTCCTAGACTATCGGCTGCATCCTGGTCTTTCTATCTTTGACTGTGCTACCTTGTCCTTCTCTGGTGCAGGAATTCTTCAGTGCGTGAGCACGCCTTACGTCGAGCTTTCAACATCATGTTGCTTGTCTTGAAAGGCAACTTTGGTTCCAATCTTGCACCTTATATATTGATCATATAACTTGCCACTTCGTCATTCCCTTACTTGTTGCCGTTGTTGTTTGATTGCATCCTCTTGAAACCTACCGACAAATGTGTCGGATCACCTTCAATGCTTTGACTTGTTCCGAGATGTCAACTGTGATCATGATGAGAAATACCCTCCTTGCCCTCGATGATTATTATTATCATCGACAACACCCTTGACTTCCTTTCATCGCGAACTTGTCCACATTATGAATACAACTTGCTCTCTAGCTAGTGTTGTGTTCTGCCTTGAAATATTACTGTCTTTTATGTCTAGAATGTTGTGGGGATTGCTCCACCTCTTAGAAATTCTCGGTAGGATGATACTTCTTACCATCACCATTCTTCTCTGGTCCCCGTATTGTTTTTTTAACCGGGATACCAATATGCTAACGATGCTGCTTGAGTTCTATACTTCTAGCAACCCTATTGCTTTGAAGTTAACGCTCGATTGTTTGTTCTTACACTATTGATTATTAAATCATCACTCTAACATTGATCTTGCTGCCTAAGGTCATGTTTCGGGCACACCTTTCAATTAATGATTAATGGTGTATGTTCTCCTCGAGCATACAACATTTTATCATTTGAATTGACAAGTGTCATTTTCTTGTTCACATTATTGTGGAAATCCATCCGTTTGGAATTCTCGATGAATTGTCGCTGAGCCCATCAGCCACCTCCTCATCCTCTCCTTGGTTTAATGATGAACTATTGTTTCGGGAACCCGCTCCCATAAGTTCATTTCCCGAGAATCTTACAATGTCATTTCGTCAATTAATGTTGCACCGTTTCTTCTCGAACATCCCGAGTCTGAGGTATCATGACACCAATCGGATCTGAATCTCGGTCGGATATGATGGCTGGGACAACTTTCCAGGAGTTATAATATTGGTCCTTTGATGACTCGGTAATATGATGTCATGCCTAGCACCCCTGGCTGGAGGACCTAACATTATAATCTCTTTTGTAAGGATAACCATTCTTCCAGGAGGAAATTGTAAGACTTATTCTATAAGTTGTTCCTGATGAATCCTTTGTGTATCCAAGTCCGACCTTTGCTTCAAGACCATGCCAATGCTATCTCGATGCATGTCTGTGGTACTCCGATTTTCAACAAGATCATTTGAAGCCCAATGTTAAATGTTTCTTGGTCAATTATCCAAACACCGTTGTATGAGTAACATCTTGATTAATCCTTGCCTCTTTATCTTAATTGTTGGGTACTTGCTCTCTTACCCTGTATGCCATGTTCTGCTTGTACATTGGAAGGATATACTCTTATTAATTGTGTGTAATCACAATTTTCCTTTCCATTTGTTTATTTAACCTTTCTTTTATCTACATATAATCTAAGCAGTAATAATTTTCTGCTTATGTAAACACCTTGGTGTACAACTCTGTCAGTAATACCATGTTACTATTGTTGATAACATTCCGGTAACCACCAATGGACGAGAACTTTGCCTATTGGTCCGCCTCATTTTGACGAGCAGCAAAATTGTTCTCTTTGTTCCCCGTCCTTGGTACCGATGTTGTTGCCGACATAACTGACATGCTATGTCCGACATGCCATGCTTACATGATCGGGAAAGACGTCACCACCCTTCCAATTTTCAACTCACATGGTGGGCCCATAACCCACAGGTCCACTGGATCGAAACCCGACTCTTCTTTACAACCCGGATTCTAATGTATCTTTTGCTCCTGGCTTCGTAGGTGATTCACGAGCTAAATTCTATACCATTATTCATCCTGGAATCAAACACCATGTTATTCTCGTTGTTCGAGCCCCAATTCCATCTTCCGTCTAGGCATCGAATGATTGCCTACCCATTTAAAACTTTGGTACCATCATATATTGCACTCAATGAATTCACTGAAATACAACTCGTGGGGTACCTCGTGTATTTTCCATTGAGTTCACCGTCAGATGCCCAACTTTGTGGAGATGCGTTCTTCCGAAGTTTTTTCCCCCTGGTCGCGTTCGTAGGACGATGGAGATCCCGAAGAAACGACGATGACTTGAAGCAGAGAAATGAAGATATCGACGAAAGGGTTCAACCTCTTCGAAAGGGCAGCCAAGACCAAGAAGACTCGTTAGGTTTTCGCTACCAGCACTTTTCCCCCTTTTCTCCACCGCTTAAATCTAGGGACAAGATTTCTTGTAGTGGAGGAGAATTGTGACGCCTGGGTAATCAAGCTATAGTAACCCTCTGTTAATGATGCCTTGTCACCATGATTACTGTTGCTAATCTTGCGTTCGTTCCAAACTGATTCAAAATCCAAATTCAAAAAACAATTCAAACAATTAAAGTTTTCAAAAGTCAAAACTAAAATGTTCTTAATGTGACAAATAAATCATGGATAATATTTGTGGAGAAACAACATCTTTATAAAATAATTAAATACCCTAAAGTGATTAAAACAGCAGCAAAAACAATAAATTATACCCCCATTATATTTCATAAAATACCAAACTATTTTATCTAGGTGTCAAAGTTAGTGTGGTAGTGGTATAATTAATGTTACTATTTTAGGTGCTAATTGAATATTTTGCAAATCTAAAACAATTTGGGAAATAAAATTGAAACAGAAAAGAAATGAAAGTTAAAAAGAAAAGCAACAGTTTAGGCAAAAGAAGGGCTAAGGAACTACTATGCACTAGGCCTACTACTACAGTAACAAGGCCCAACCCACAGCCAACCATCCCCTTCCTTGCTAGAGAAAAGAAATCGTGGCAGCCATCCAGGCCGCCATGGACACCGATGGCGCCGTGTCGGCCATCCCCGGGCTCCCCTAGGTGGTTAAGAGCACCCCCAGCAGCCTCATTTCCCCTCCGCAAAACTAGCCCCCAAAATCCCTTTCTCCCTCGCTCATATTCGACGACCCGACCGAGGCCGAGCTCATGGTCGTCATCATCACCGTCGATCCCGTGGCCACCGGCCACCGTTTCCCACGATTTTATACCCTGGAGGACCATCGTTTGCTGTTTCGTCGACTATGAGGACTAGCTCGTGTCGGGGCGCACCGTATCGCCGCCATCGAGCCGTCTGCTCCGTGCGCGGCCGTCAGACGCTATCGTCCTACACATCGCCGTCAAGCCACCCCGACCATCCCGACCTCTGCCTTGAGCTCGTGGTGAGCTCCAATGTCGACCCCCCTCCTTCCCTCTTATGTTTTGACCACCGTAGCACCGTCCCCGCACTTCTTCCGCATGGCCGAGCTCGTGCTCGACCACACCCCCGCCCGCAGCCGCAACTGCCTCCGGTCCGCGCCCTAGGCGTCTCTGATGTGCCCGCAGACCTGACCCGTGCCTGCCCGCAGCCGCTGCAGCTCCACACTGCTGCTAGTCGTTGCCGCCGGCCCGCCTTAGCCGCCCTCGCTCGACGGCCATCGCCCGCGCCCGTGCTCGCCCGCCTTTACTGCTAGCTGCCCGTGCAGCTGCTGTTGCCACGCGACGCACCTCCCGCCGCTGCAGACCGCGCCTGGCTGCACACCGCGCCGCGCCTCCCGTCATTGCCGCCCGTGCCTGGCCGCACTCCGGCCATGTCCCGACCTCGCCACGCCCGATGTCGCCGTCCACCGCCGCCGCCCCATATCGCCTCCGTCCACCTCCGCTAGCCCCGGTGCCAGCCGTCGCCCCCACCGCAAGGAACGGCGCGGCTGAGGCCAGCGCCCCGCCCCGCTGTTGCCATCTCACGGGTCCGCCCCGGCGGGTACCCCGCCCGTGCCCGTAAGAACGCCCGCTCCAGTGGCCTCATGGGCCACTAGCAGCCGGGGCCCACACCCCCTGTTTTTTTACAAAAGATATAAAATTAGAAATAAAAATAATAATAATAAACTAATTAAGTAATTTAATTACTTACCTTAATTAATTGCCTATTTAGCTAACTAATTAGTAAGTTAATTTAGTTAAGCTAAACAGTCAATGACAAGAGGCCCCACCACACCATTGACTAGTCAAACATGGACCAGTCAACTATTGACTAGACAGTTGACTAGCCCCACCTGTCAACCTCATGCACACTCTGGCTGGGTATACTTTTGGGTACCCATAGCCATTTTACTGTTTAATTCGATTTATTCATTAAATCCAGGAATTCCAGAATATTGTTAAAACTTTAAAAATTAATATAAAACAATCCGTAACTCAGATTAAAATAATTTATATATGAAAGTTGCTCAGAACGACGAGACGAATCCGAATACGCGGCCCGTTTGTCAGCCACACGTCCCTAGCACAGCGAACATGCAAGTTCCCCCCCGGTCCGTTTGTCCGAAAACGTCAAACACTGGGAATACTTTCCCGCATGTTTCCCCCCTTCGCCACTAGCACCCGATACCGCGTTAGGTCACACGTAATACCACGTTTTGCCATGTTATGCTTTGTGGTGCGATGTTTGCTTTACATTTATTGTCCCCCCCCCCTCTTCTCTCCGATAGACACCGGGACTGAGACTGCTGACGGTGCCACTGTGTTTGACTGTGTCGACGATGACCCCTCCTTCTTGCCAGAGCAACCAGGCAAGCCCCTCCCCCTTGATCACCAGATATCGCCTATTCTCTTCTCTCTTACTCTTGCATTAGAATTTCTATTGTTGATGATTCGATAGCTCCTACTCTGTTGCATAGCCTGCCATTGTTGCTACAACTATTGATACCTGTACCTGCTATCCTAATGCTTAGTATAGGATGCTAGTATTCCATCAGTGGCCCTACATTCTTGTCCGTCTGCCATGCTATATTTGAAAGTGTTGTATATCGTCTAGAGGGGGGTGAATAGGCGATTTTTAAGGCAAGCTTAAAAACATGGAAGTTGTAAAGACAAACGATAGAACCGATCCTATTTATATGCAGCGGAAGGTAGACTACACTAGACAAGCCATAGTTAAGTATTCAATGAAGTGAAAGCATGAAGACTAATGCAGCTAGGCAGTATGGATCAGGATGGAAGATTGTATGAAGCCAATCAAAACAAGTAGTCACACAACGAAGTCAAACAGATAAGGCAAGCAGGCAATGACTTCATAATGAAAGACAGTAAGTGAAGAGAAGGAAGGGATAGAACCAGTAGCTCGGGGGAGATAGTGATTTGTTGGACCAGTTCCAGTTGCTGTGACAACTATATGCCTGGTTAGGGAGGCTGAGATTTAACTCAGAAGACCGCGTCTTCACCTTATTCCCCTTGAGCTAAGGACACCTAGTCCTCGACCAATCACTCTGCTAAGTCTTCAAGGTAGACTTCCTAACCTTCACAGACTTCGTTCACCGACAATCCACAATGACTCTTGGATGCTCAGAACGCGACGCCTAACCGGCTAGAGGAAACACAATCCTCAAGTGTAACAAGTCTTCAGGTCACACAGACAGAAAGACTTCAGTGATGCCTAACACTCTTTGGCTCTAGGTGGTTGGGCTTTATCCTCGCAAGGATCTCTCTCTCAAATTCTTCGGAGGTGGGTTGCTCTCAAACGACAAAAGCCGTGTAATAACTCTGAGCAGCCACCAATTTATGGTGTAGGGGTGGGCTATTTATAGCCACTGGGCAACCCGATCTGATTTGTCCGAAGTGACCCTGGGTCACTAAGGAACTGACACGTGTTCCAACGGTCAGATTTCAAACACACGCGGCAACTTTACTTGGGCTACAAGCAAGGCTGACTCATCCAGCTCTGGATAAGATTTGCTCTCATTGTCTTCGCTCGAAGACATAGGATTTGGTTGAGCATCACTTCAGTCACTCTGACTTTGTTCACTTGGACCCCACTTAATAGTACGGTGGTTCCTATGACTCAACAAAGAAGAAAAGGAAACAACGAAACATATAAGTCTTCGCGCTCCATAGTCTTCACACAATGTCTTCTCTTGTCATAGACTTCGATATGATTATCTTCATGTACCACCATTGTCGTCAATGCCTTCATACATTTTTAGGGGTCATCTCCAATAGGTAAACCGAATCAATGAGGGACTACTACCTGTGTTATCCTGCAATTCTCACAAACACATTAGTCCCTCAACCAGGTTTGTCATCAATACTCCAAAACCAACTAGGGGTGGCACTAGATGCACTTACAATCTCCCCCTTTTTGGTGATTGATGACATACTGGTTGACGTTTTCAACGGGGATAAAAGTATGTGAAATTATAAAGGATAAAGGTATTGTCGTCATAAGTAGCAAAAGGCTCCCCCTGAAGATGTGCATATAGTTGATTTGCTTTTGAATGCAAATGCACATGGCAGGTTGTACTTGTGGAGATCCTCTTCAACTTATGAAGACAATTCATCATGCACAATTGATATGTCGAATATAATGATATGCATAATGAGAAATGGACGTCTGCAAAATGACTAAGTGCGGAATATATCGTAGCACATGCGGAATTTATCATCGCATTACAGAGTACCAGAAAACGTAGCAGGCGACCATCAAGTTTAAGTGCTACAACTCAAAGAACCAAATGTAGCAAAACTGAGAGTTGTAAACACTAGGCAAAGTATAAAGCACCCGCCCATATGGACCCGCTTGAAGACTATCAACTCATATGCTTCTCCCCCTTTTGTCAGTAAGGACCAAAAAGGTTTGAAGACATAGAGCCTCTACTCGTTCCTAGTTGGAGCAGGAGAAGATGCAGGGTCGGCGTTGGCGTTTGGCGGTGCAGAAGTAGTTGGTGCAGTGTCGACACGCGCTGAAGGAGGAGGCGGTGAGGTAGCATCATCTTGATCATCTATCACTCTGGCATCAACCGTTGTAGCGGAGGAGGAATAGTCAGAGTCTTCAAGAGACGGAGTTCGACGCAAAACAACATTCCTTGGAGGAGTGTGGTCAAACTTGAATCTCTCAGTGAAGCCATCGTCTTGAAGATCTGCTTCAGCACTCAGCAAAGTCAAACTCTTCCATGATCTCCGACATGTTTCAATGGCAACAAAGGCATTCTTGGTGGCAAGGTTGCGAATGCGATTGACGTCCACCAAGAGGCTTTGCATCTGACGCTTCAGCCAGTAGTGATGCTTATCTTGTTTCTGATGTAAGGCAACGAGAAACTCTTGGTCATTAAGAACACGAGATTGCTTCCGAGGCCTTTGGGAAATGGTGCTCTCAGTAGCTTCAGTCTCTGCATGGCGAGGTTGGCGAGTACGGCCAGCCAGAGGATAAATGCGAGAGACTGCTGGAACTCCTTCAATTGGTTGAGTGAAGCTCTGGTGATCAACGTTGTGAAGACTAACAGGCTCTTTGGAAGTCTCTTGGTATATGGCTTCTGCTGACATATCAACCTCTGGCAAGAATATATGATGGTTGCGAGCAGAAGGCTGATAGTTGATAGCAGAATGAAGCTTGATGAGGCGCATGATCCATGGAGCGTAGAACTCGAGTCCAAAGAGATCAGAGCCTGACACAGCGAACTGCCTGATAAAGAAGTCTTGAGCATTGAAGCTGATGCCATTGAAGATATAGAAGACCAATGTCTTCATTGTGCCTTCAAGCTTGGCTGATGAAGAGTGTCCTTTGACAGGCCATAGATTTCGCCTGATAATATGATATATGGTGCGTGGCAGATACTCAAGGTCTTCAACAAAGAACTCCTTTGGGTATGCAGCATCGAGTGGCAAAGGCTTCATCATGCTTAGCATTTGGCTCATGTTGGGCTTGGGCTTCTGAAAGATACTCTCCAAAGCTTCGCTGTATAGTTGACAGCCAGGTTCATATAGTTCTCCTGGAGTGGGCAGGCCAGTTAGCTCAATGAGATCAAAGGCTTTGGCTTCATGATGGACATTTCCTGTCATCCACTCAAGGATCCATGTCTTCGAATGTGGAGGGTTGCATAGAATTGTAGAAGCAGCTCTTCATTCCAGTGCTCTTTGTCAGTCACAAAATTCAGAAGGCCAGCATCACGGAAGTAATCAAGAGCTTCCTCAAGACAGGGTAGTCCAGTAATGGCTTCAACATCAAGACGCATATGAGGGAAGATGCGCCCTTGATCATAGAGTACTTGTGAATAATAATTGCACTGTTGATGGCTCCAGAACCTATCTGATGATATCCTTGGCTTGGAATTGGGGTTCTTGGCGCTGTCAAAGAAAGTGTTGTGCGCAGTGAAGCCATTTGCATTGAAGGACCCTGGTGAAGTGGCGGTACCTGGGAACCTTGGCAGTCTTGGCTTAGGCTTCTGAACCTGAGGCCTGTGCTCAACATGGTAGTCAAATTGAGGACCAGCAGTAGGCGGAGGAACCAGAATGGGCCATCTGACAGAGATGAGCTGGTCATCTTTGTCGTATGCTTGCTCGATGGTGTGTGGCCTTGGAGGCGGAATAGGAGCAGCGGCATTGGCTTCGGGCTGCTGAGTGGCGTCAGGTGCAGCACCGGCTTCAGGCGCCGTCACTTCAGGCACCACATTGACTTCAGGTGCCACATTAGCTTCAGCCATGACAATGTCATTGGCTTCAGTGGTGGTGGTGGCAGCCTCAGAATTTGTAACCTCCACTTCTGGAGCTGGAGGGTCGGACACGTTCTCCTCGAGAACAGGGGGTGTGGCAACACACGCTTCATCTTCTCTTGGTTGTTCTTCATCGGCTGATGCAGCCGAAATATCTTCAGTCGCTTTGGCTTTAGACTCTGGGACGTTCACAGTTGGAGAGGCTTCAAGAAACACTTGTTGTGAAGAAGTTTGGTGCACATCTCCTTCTGGAACGCTGGGGGAATCAACTTGAGGCCTTGGTCCTTTGCGAAGCCTGCGGAATGCTGGCGACACTGTTGGAGATGGAGTTGGTTGGGCCTCAAAGTCTTCATCTTCAAGCACCGAACTGGTGACTTGAGTTGGGGGAGTAACTGGTGATTGTTGTGGGTGATCAGCCCATGAGTCATCCTGAGCAATTGGCGTCAATGGACGACCAATGCTGATGCGTTCGCTGTTCGTGAGAATAGGCGATGATACCACATTATACTCGATTTGAGGAAGGACTTCATCATCTTCAACATTGTCTTGAGGACCAATGTCTTCAGCTGCGGTGGGGTCAACGGCTGGAATGTCTTCACTAGCCTCTGTGGGAGCAGGCTCATGAACAGTCAGACGACGTTCTTGGTGTGCAGACGCGGGACGAGCAACAGAAATGGGCTCGACGACAAGGGGCTCTATGGGAGCAGCCCGGACCTTCTTGATTTTGTGCTTCTTGGTGGGTGGAGCATTGGCTTCATCAGTGGTGTTCTTGGTTTTGCGCTTGCGCGCCTCAGCTTCAGCCACCTTTGTCTTCTTAAGCTCTGAAGCAACTGGGGTGACCTTAGGCTTCGTGCCTGTCATGCTAGAAGGGAAGACAATGCGAGGTTCTTCCTGCCTTGATCCTTCAGCTTGGGCCACAGTTGGCTTCTTCTTCTTTGCAGCCATCCTGGGTTCGATGCCAAGACGCCCAAGGGCCTTGCACTTCTCAGCTTCATTGTAGGCTTGGACGCACTTGGCAGCCAAGACTTTTATGCGCTCTCGAGAACCTTTGGCTTCTTCACGCCTCTTTTGAAAGGCTTCCTTGAGCTCATGCATCATTACTTTGAAGTTCTGGATTTCTTGGATGCTGAGCTTGGCCATATGCTTCTTGAACTGAGCCCTTTCATAGTCAATCTTTTGCTTCAGCTCAACAATTCTCTGAGCAAGAGCTAGCTCAGAAGCAATGGCGCCATTGAAGGAGACACTTAGGCCAACGGGAGTTGCAGATCGTCAAAGCTGAGGTTGGGGGTGTCAAACCACTCATCAATGAAGTTGTTCAACACTTCCATGTCAAAGAGAGGTAGATCATTGAAGATTTCTACATCTTGCTTGCTCTTGATCAATTGCTCAAGAGCGTCATCGGCTAGATCTTCATCGCTTGATAGATCAATGGCTTCATTGGCGTTCTTCAGAATAGCATCAGGAGTCAGAGCTGGACTGGGGTTGTGCATGGGCTTCTTCCTTAGCTGCTTGCTCTTGGAAATGCGAGAGTGCTCTTCAGATTGCCCACTTGGTGCCGGTGGAGCAGTGGCCAAAGGCTTCACTCTCGAAGCAATTGGTGGAGTGGTCTTTGAAGCCTTGGATTTCTTCTTCTTCTTTGGCTTCGGAGATGTAGGCGCTTCATCAGAATCAGCATCGTCTGCAGGTTGATCCACATCCGCCCCTTGAACCCTTATATGACTGATAAGACCTTCTAAGTTGTACAAGGGCCCAACAAGGTTAGGTTCAGCTTCGCGCGTACCATCTGTGACGCCCCCGATTTGACCATACACTAATCATGCACGCAAATGTGTACGACTAAGATCAGGGACTCACTGGAAGATATCACAACACAACTCTAGACACAAATTAAAATAATACAAGCTTTATATTACAAGCCAGGGGCCTCGAGGGCTCGAATACATAAGCTCGAAAACACAAGAGTCAGCGGAAGCAATAATATCTGAGTACAGACATAAGTTAAACAATCATGCCCTAAGAAGGCTAACACAAAAGTAACAACGATCGAAAAGGCAAAGCCTCCTGCCTGGGACCTCCTAACTACTCCTTGAAGCCGAACTCCACGTAGAAACATCCTCGGGATCTTCTGGCTCGTGGACTCCTCCATCTGGTTGCATCATCCGAGGAGAAAGGAAGAAAGCGGGAAAAGGGGGAGCAAAGCAACCGTGAGTACTCATCCAAAGTACTCGCAAGCAAGGATCTACACTAAATATGCAATGATATATGTGTAAAAGGGTAATATCTGTGGACTGAACTGCAGAATGCCAGAATAAGAGGGGGATAGCTAATCCAACCGAAGACTACGCTTCTAGTAACCTCCATCTTGTAGCAGAAGATGAGGGTAGCTGGAAAGTAACAAGTATCCTCGCTTCTGGCAGCCTCCGTCTTGCAGCAGTAGAAGGGAGTGGATGGTAAGTTCACCAAGTAACAACGTATAGCATAAACCTACTCGGCGATCCTCCCGCACATCACCCTGTGAGAGAGCAACCACCGAGTTATATCTGGCACTTGTAAGGGTGTGTTTTATTAAGTATCCGGTTCTAGTTGTCATGAGGTCAGAGTACAACTCCGGGTCATCCTTTTACCGAGGGACACGGCTATTCGAATAGATTAACTTCCCTTCAGGGGTGCACCACATAACCCAGCACGCTTGATCCCATTTGACCGGACACACTTTCCAGGGTCATGCCCGGCCTCGGAAGATCAACACGTCGCAACCCTACCTAAGCACAACAGAGATGTCAGCATGCCGGTCTAAGTCCTAAGCGCACAGGGGTCTGGGCCCATCGCCCAATGCACACCTGCACGTTGCGAGGGCGGCCGGTGAGCAGACCTAGCAACCTCCATTACTAAGGAAGTTGCGTTACGCGGTCCAACCCGGTGCGCGCCGCTAAGTTGCTCACGTCAAGAAGGCTTCGGCTGATACCACGACGTCGAGTGCCCATAACTATTCCCACATAGCTGGTTAGTGCGTATAGGCCAAATGGCCAGACTCAGATCAAATACCAAGATCCCGTTAAACGTATTATTATGAAATAACCACGGACAACGACCAGGGCCAGGCCCACCTGTCTCCTAGGTGGTCGCAGCCCGCCCTGTCGCTCCGCCACAAAGTAACCACCAAGGGGCTGTCGGGAACCCAGGCCCACCACTACCGTGTGGAACCACCTGCCACTTCAGCCCCCATCTCCGAATCATCATTATGTGTATGTAATAGTATAGTATATACCCGTGGTCACCACCCGAGTGATCACGGCCCGATAGTATAGCATGGCAGATGGACAAGAATGTAGGGCCACTGATGGAATATTAGCATCCTATACTAAGCATTAGGATAGCAGGTACGGGTATCAACAGATGTAGCAACAATGACATGCTATGCAACAGAATAGGATTCATCGAATCATCAACAGTAGAAATTCCAATGCAAGAGTAAGAGAGAAGAGAATAGGCGATATCTGGTGATCAAGGGGGGCTTGCCTGGTTGCTCTCGCAAGGAGGGGTCGTCGTCGACGCAGTCGATCACAGTGGCACCGTCAGCGGTCTCAGACCTCATGTCTAACGGAGAGAAGAGGGGGAAGAAACAATAAATATAAAGCAAACAATTGTAACACAAAGTATGGCATGGCGATACGATGTGTCGGGTGTGCCCTAATGCAGTGTTACATGTCACCGATAAAGGAGGATCCCATCCGGGAAAGTTTTCCTGGTTCCGGACATATGTCGGACAGATGACCGGAGGGGGAAAAGTTCCATGTTCGCTATGCTAGGGATGTGTGGCGGACAAACGGGCTGTGAATCTATCACACCCTGTTTTTCATGCCACATTGCTTAAGCTTATGATCATGCTAAAAATGTGGATTTACAAAAACTTTTGAGTGTTTTGGACATTGCTTGATTTGATTTCCGTGTGCTGTTTGCTAGTGCTCTAAAAATCAAATAAATCCTCCAACTCTTATACTTCATCTCCTTGATCCAAAACCTTTTCCCAATGATCATGCCATGTGTATAGAACAGTATAGTATTTTCTTATAAAAATATTTTGGCCAAATAGTATTTTCTAAAATTAGTTTTCCAAAAACCCCCGAATTGAGGTTTGCACTACAAGTACCTTAATTAGGGTGTGAAAAATCTTTCAAAAAGTTTATTTGAATCCTATTAGGTATAGGACTCCTAGAAACCACAAAATTATAATTTTAAAAGTTATTTTTATATTTTATTTAAAAGCTTTTTCTTAAGGCCAGAAATGGTCTTTAATAGGGAAAAATAATTTAATTATTTCAAAAATATTCGCCAAAAATTCAGGGAAACTCATAGGACATATATTGTCCATATATAAGAGTTTCAACACATGGTCATGTTCAAAATATTGGACTAATCCTTCCAAAACCCTTTCTAGATATTTCAAACTTTTGAAATATTTACAAAGGAAATGTTCTCCAAAAATTCCACGGAAATTCTATCATGTCAAATATGACATATTTGATGATCTTGCAAAGCCTCATGCCTTGAAGATCAAGGAAACATCATCTAATCCCCTCAAAACCATTTCTGTACATTTTGAAGTTTGAGCAACTTTACATTGCCAAACTTGTCCAAATGCTCTCAAACTTGGTGCACATGCTAAAATGATGTAATTATGCATCTATGCCAGATGGCACAAGTTTTGGAGAAGGACAACTTGATCTAAGTGCCCCAAAACCCTTTGACCAGATCCAAATTTGAACAACTCTACATTGCCAACTTTTTACTTGGGGCCTCAAATTTTGTGGACATGTTCACAAACCCAAATGATGACACTACACCAAGTGGTGCATAAAGGAGGGATGATTTGCTTAACCTAATCTTGAGAAATCCATTTCTGTTGATGTCTAGGGTTTACAAATGTTGCATTGGCAACTTTGCCCAAATGAGCTCAAATTTGGTAGAAGGGCCTAAATGTATGTGCCATCTCATCCTGTTAAGTCCCATGTCAATTGGAAGTAATTTGCTTGCCCAAAACTACATCAAACACCTTCTGCCATTTTACCAAAACCACTGTTCTGCCCCCTTTCACTATTCTACTTGAGCTCAACTTTTTACCACAGCTGCTCCTAGTCACCTTCTACCTCCAGGGACTCTTTCTCCTCCGCAGCTCAATGATTGAGGGGGGTGAAACCCCATTTTACATCTCTGGATCTCCATTTTCACCCTTGTCTCTCAGCACACTCCCCTTCTAGAAGCTCACCAGGGCATCCAAGACCAAAACCTCTTTGTTTACTCCTCCCCTGACCCCCTAGACATCATTGGGCAAAGTGGACGCATCCAGAGCGGCGAGGACACAGCCATGTCGTCCAAACGGGCGCTCTGGAGCGCGCTACAGTGCCATGCCGCACTGTAGCCACCCCCAATCAGGAGCACCCGACCACCTCGGTCCTTCCCCTCGTGTCCCCGGAGGCCGCCTCGGCGTCCGGGACACGCTAGACGGTCGACCCCCTCCTTCCTCTCTCTCTCCGGCCCCTGCTCGCACGCGCGCCATGGCCGCCCGAGCGCTCCAGTGGGCAGCCTCACACGCGCGCTGCCTGGCGCATCCCCGCTCCTCCTCTTTCCTTATCTAGGCCTGGACCAACCCCACGAACACCTCGGACACACCCACAGGCGCCCCCGTGGCTTGCAGCGACGGGAACAAGCTCGCCAGCGCACGAGCCCTCGGTGGACCGTCGCCCACCTATTTATAGGGCACCCCAGACTCGCCTCGCGACTCCATTTGCCCCCTCTCCCTCTAGTGTACCTCCCCGACAGGCCTGATGCTCTCCCCGCGCCCTCAATGCACCTCTGTGGCCGGAGCCGAGCCGCCGGCCTCTGCTCGAATTCGTGCCAGCCCGAGCTCTTCTCCCTCTCCTATCGCCACCTACGGACTCCCCTGAGCTAGGCGGACCTCCCCTGCTCTTCCTCTCATCCAAGGGCGCGCCATAGCACCGTGCCCAATCTCGCCGACACCATCGTCCGCCGGCGTCCAAGCCACCGTCGACTCGATCATCCCTCGTAGCCGTGGCATGCATGGGTGGATGCGGCGTTCTTCGCCGAGCCCATCCATAGCCAGAGCATCGCCGGAGGTGCTCCGTAGCGCCGGCAGTCGCCATCGGGGTCCTCTGCTCCCTCGGCCAGGCGAGCGCGCGGGAGGAAGAAGAAGACGGAGGCCCTGCAGGCAGGCCCCGCTCGTAAGTGGCCCAGCCACCAGGCCACACTGGCAAGTGGAGGCGGGTTCGCCTGGTTTCGCGTCCCCGCAGTGAAGGCGTAGTACGCGTGGGCGCCTTCGACGTCGCCCCTGTTGCCCGCGCACCCGAGCCGCTGGGCCGACCCACTGCTATCTCCCGCCCAGCGCGCTGTATAAGGGTAAAAAACCCTTTCCTTATCCTTTTTTCTTTTACCAGACAACTTCAAAAATCATCCAAATATTCAAATAGTGTCCAAACTTGATAATTCAAATTTCTTCTGGCTCCATAAATCATGCTCTATCACATGGTGCAACATGCACATTTTTCCAGAAACTTTTCCTTCACAAATATTATCAAAATGTCATTATCCTATTTCTGTGATGAACTTTAGAAAATCACAGAGGGCTCAAATTTGATCCAAATGCAGTGGTTCAAATTCCTAGATGCTTTCCATATCCAAACTTAGTTTTGGAACATTTTTATTAATACTTTCTGTACCCCATCAAATATTGAGCCATTTCTTCATATTTATCAACTTTGCAAAATCCTAGGGAATTCATTTGAACTCCAAATCCAGTGAAACCAACTCCTAGATGCTTCTAAAATCATGACTTGATTAATGGGTGCCTTTGCTCATTATTCAAAAATATATTTCTGTACACTTCTTTCAAATCCATAAACCCCTTGATTCCATCATATTGAAATGTGCCAAACCATCCATTGATCACACTCCAATGAAACCACCTTGGTTATTTTTCATATGACCAGAGGTATCCTAGAAAAGTCAAACTCCTATTTTTAGAGCACTTTTATTTTTGCTTTGTTGTGTTGCTTATTATGATTGTTTCCATCGTTAGTTGATGAAATAAACGGAGTACTCGAAGATGGACCAGAAGGTTTGAAGACTCGGAAGGATAAGGCAAGCAGCCCTTTGACCATGATACCCTTGCGTTCTTCGGAACCCATTTATTTCCGAATGCATGATGATAAGAGTAACGGTGGCGACCTAGTTGAGAACCACCACATGATGCATGCTTTACTCATGATTTTGCTATGTGCTAGATGCAATGCAAATGATTAGTAGTGATGCTTAGTGATGCATGTGTGCCATGGAACCTTCGTGGTTGCATTCTTCTCAAAAAAAACATCGGGTGCCCCTAATGCCCGAGGGTGATGTTGAGTTAGGTCATCACTTGAGGAAGAAGTGATGTGCCAATAAAGATCTTGTGCATGGGTGAAATGATGGATTAGATTTATGTGTGACTACCGTCCCAACCAAACATGTGCAACCACTCTACCCCTTATGGGATGGGGCGTTATTGATTACTTAGGCCGATACTAGGATGGTGCCCACATTACTAGTGACAGGAAGACTTGAGGTCTTTCCCTGGACGGTGTCGTGCTTGGATAGACGACCATGACTGTTTTTTACAGGGCATCGGACACACCGTTGGTCCCTTCGTGTACGCGTGACATTGAAATTAGGGCAAGTCCCATGATCTATTGTTTTCCGTGTACCAACGAGTGGACCCTATGCTAGTGTCGTCTAGGGAAAGATAATGACCGGGTGCTTCCCCCGAGTACTTGAGGAACTGCGGGATCGTGGGTGACACGAAAGCTTCCCGGATCTTGTGGGTAAAGTGTGCAACCTCTGCAGAGTGCTAAACTATTGGAATAGCCGTGTCCACGGTCATGGACAGTTGGGTGGTGCTACTTAAACTATGTCCAGAATTTTACTAAATCGGTGAAAGTATGTGTGTGTGACGAGTCAAGGTGGTGACTTGACTCGTTGAGCTGAATCCTATTCATGTTGATATCTGTAACCTGTCTTCGAGGTTACCCAAATTTATTGATGCATGATTCATGATGGTAGAATATTTAATCTAGCTTGTGGCTAGTTGGCTCGTTGTTGAATATTGCATTGTTACCTTGAACCAAATCATGGGTTGCTTGCGAGTACATTCAAAGTACTCATTGGCTTGCCACTGGTTATTTTATTGGACAGGCAGGAGAGAACATGATATGATGAAGATTTCTTGGTAACAAGCATGCGAGCTAGGACGCTTCCCAGTCAGAATGCCTGTAGGGTTAAGGCAGATGGCATGGGTCCAAGTTGTTGTTGAAGATTTCCGCTGCGATGATATACTCAAGACTTGACCTTAATGGTCCTTTTTTGTAATACGGTATGTATGGTTGTAAGACTCTTGTTATTCATCTTCTGTGTGTTCAGTGAGCATTGATCTCTAGGATCACTGTACACGTGCATTCGGTGATCACGACTTATGAGTCGGGGTCGCCACAGAGCTGGTATCAGAGCCATCCTGACTGTAGGAAGCCTTAGTTAACATGGTCATTAGTTAGGGTAAAACTATTTTCAAAAACTATTACTAGTTTTCAAAACTATCTATACTTCTCTTCCCTTCTCAGGTTTTCGAAAACTAGGCTATACCTAATCTCTTTCCCCTTCAAAACGTTTGGTCGCTAGAACCCTTATGCCCCAGACCACTGGATTTTCTGTAATCCTCGTGGAGTGCACCTTGCCAAACACTCACCCACCACTTCTGAACACAAGATTGGCGACACCATGACAAGACGATACCAACAGAAAATCCATCCTCGAAGAATGAGGACATGAAGACCCGGAAGATGGAGACACCCTTGACAGTGCCCCAAGAAGATGCAACATTGGCCTATGATGACCAGGGTATAGGTTATGCAAAATCATGATATACATCGCTAATAGAGTAATCCTGTCACTACCGTTGTTGTATCGGCAACCACCGATGGATGAGAACCTCACCATTTGGTCCGCCTCACTATAGTGAGCAGGAAAACGGTTCTCTTCGTCCCCCGCTCTTGGTGTCGATGTTGTCATCAACGTAACCGACATGTTGAACCTCTACTATGCCTTGTTAATGTCATTGCATAAAGGATTGCCTACCTGGTACCCTCGACGCCCCAGAAGGCACAAGGGATCGCCATGATTAAAGAGACAAGAGAAGACCAAGCCAACGCCAGCTAGAAGGAGGCACCTTCACCACATCACCTCATCAGGCGAGAAGTTGTTGAAGATTCTTCAGGCTCAACCCGGATCGTTCATCAAACAACTATGAGGGATATAGCAACACCTGAGGAAAACTCAGGAGACTGCACGAGGCACAAGTCACGACACTGAGTCCGAGAACCCCTAGGGTAGGATGAGTCGTGTACCCCCTATGCGCAGTCGAGTCCGTATGATGGTTCGAATAGAACCATGATTGTGTGTTGTTTGCTTTTATTTGTTTGTGTTTTGATATAAGTCGCACTTTTGCACCTGTTTGTTTGCACCTGCACTATAGAACCCCCCTTAGGCATTCCCCTCCTCTATGCTACTTTTCCCCTCTCTTCTCTCACCCCAACTGAAGACCCACAAGACAAGATGCACCAAGGATTCTACCTCGGCAGCCAACTGGCACTAAAGACTTCTTCTATGACCTCCACGATCGAGTGCAACCCCGTGAAGTTATGTTTAACCCTTCAGACTAGTAACCCATTCCTAGACCCTTTGAGACTCCACGAGACACTCCAGCACAAATCCTTAACCATGTGCCTAACCTATAGTATTGCGAGAGAACCAGTTAAGCCTTTATAACCTTGCACAACACTAATGGGCCTCGAACCTCTCGTTGGTTACCACAAGTGGAAGGTGTAAGATGCAGTAAGTAGAAGTGTTTTCCCCTAGCAAAGATGCCAAGGATCGAATCCCGAGAGACTCCTAGGTTCAACAAGTAGGTGTCAACTGCTAACGGCGCAATTAGCAATCAACGTGGACGTGCACACAGATACAAATAACTTTGCTCCCAACGAGTACAGAGAGGTTGTCAATCCCTCCGGCCTTGTAGTTCACAAAGGGTTAAAAGCAATGATAGTAGTGATAGATAGTTTTTGCAATAGTAAGTAAATAGCGAAAAGTAAATAGTGGATGTGATCAATGATGGTAATCTGGACCGGAGTCTCATGATGTTCACTAGTGATGTCTCTCTCCCAAAAGACGATAAAACAGCTATGTGAGGTAAACAAATTACAGCTGGGCAATTGACAGGACCACGAACGCAAACCAATGCTGACTACATTGCAAGAAAGGTTGAGGTTCAAAGCATGGACGGTACGCCAAAGTAAGTAGACCGAAATCCATCAATATCTACTACTAATCATCCACCTTGAGATATCTATCCAGAACATCTCGCTGGTATTAAGTTGCGAGTCCCACCCATAGTGTAAACTCAATGCAACAGACAACTGCATTAAAAGAACTTTGCGTAAAGTAAACAATCCTTGCACCCGCGGGCACAAGCACCGTTGTTTTCCCCCTTGTGGCAACAGCACATCCCCTAGACTCATGTTTCTGTCACTCAAGCTAGTCATCGAGGGGCATGAACCCACAATCGAGCATAACGTTCCCTCTTGGAGTCACTACCTATTACTCGGCCAAAGCAATAAATAACAACGGAGAACATGCAAGAATTACTTATGAACTAAAATATAAAAGAGGTGAATCAAATATATTACTCAAGATCAATCTGAACATAATCTCAAAATCCATCGGATCCCAGCAAACTCAACATAGCAACATAATAAGGATTACATAGGTGCCTCGATCATGTAGGGCAGCTCACGAGGACTAATTAGTGAAGCACAAGAACGGGAGGAGAACATCACATAGCTACTGGTCATGGACTCATGGTCCAAGGGAGACTACTCACGAGTCATCCGGGAGGCGTCCATGGTGGTGGAGAAGCTCCCGGTGGTGATCCTCCCCTCCGGCAGGGTGCCGGGAAGAGTTCTCCTGGTGCTCCCGATCTTGGAAGCGGCGGCGGCGGCGGAACAGAGATGGGATCGCGAAAAGGGTTCCTGTTCTGAGGGTTCCGGAGGGTCCTTTAAATATATGCCAAAGTAGGGCACCGGGGGAGATTCATGGGGCCCAGGCGCCCCCCGGCGCGGCCCAGGGGGGGCGCGCCCACAGGGCGCCTGGAGCCCCTGTGCCCCCCCCCCCAGGCTGCCCTTCGGACGCAGTGTTGTTTCCGGATCGCTGATTTTTTATATAATTTTTCTGGATTTTTCTGGGCAGTTCTCGAAACGTGAAAACCTGAAATACAAAAACAGCCGAAAACAGAAACTGGCACTGGGGTGCACTGGATTAGTAGGTTAGTCCAAATATGATCAAAAGTGTATGGAAGTGTATGAATATCATAGCAATATCACCCAAAAGTGGCATGGAGCAAGCAGAAATTATAGATACGTTTTGGACGTATCAACATCCCCAAGCTTAATTCCTGCTCGTCCTCGAGTAGGTAAATGATAACAAGAATAATTTCTGTGGCGACATGCTATTAACCATATAGGACTTTCTCATAGTCATATGACAAAAGCTTACTGAGACAATGATTCTAAAGTAATTAAGTTGCCTCAAGAGAAAATCACAAATGACTGAAAGTTTTACAACATGAAACTGAGACATCAAAAAGATTTGTAATGAACATGATGTGCAAATATGATAAAGTGATATCTAGCTTGCCCCCTTTAGTGATGCAAAACATAAATGCAAGGGCACCTTCAAGGTTTAAGTGATGACTAGATACAATCATTTCAGAATAAACGATATCACAATCATGCAAAAGACAATGCTACTTTGGAACAATGCACATTACACTCAGAATGACAATCATGCTCTCAGTAGTTGGTGCTTCAACATAAAGGTAAAAGAAAGGTTAAGTGCTAAAGCTTTTTATTTTGAAAACATGGAAGCAATTGTGTCAACGGTAGTAGTACTTCACATGTGTCATGTATAAAACATCCTATAAGTTGCAAGCCTCATGCATCGAATACTAATAGTGCTCGCTCCTTGTCCTAATTAGCTCGGATCCCCATGGGTTATCATTGCATTGCATATGTTTTAACCAAGTGTCACAAAGGGGTACCTCTATGCCACCTGTACAAAGGTCCAAGGAGATAGATCGCATTTGATTTCTCGTTTTTGATAGATCTCAACTTGAGGACATCCATACCGGGACAACATAGAAAATAGATGATGGACTCCTCTTTAATGCATAAGCATATTCTCATAAGAGATTGAGGATTAAGGTCCAAGCTAAAACTTCCACCATGATGCATGGCTTTGGTTGGCGGCCCACTGTTCTTCTCTAACAATATGCATATTAATTCAACCCACGGTAAATCACCCTTACTTCAGACAAGACGAACATGCATAGCAACTCACATGATATTCAACGAAAGTGTGGCAGTTGATGGCGTCCCCAGAAACATGGTTACCGCTCAGCAAGCAACTTATAAGAAATAGGATACATAAGCAACATATTCTTTACCACAATAGTTTTTAGGCTACTTTCCCATGAGCTATGTATTGCATGGTTAGTTTGTTTAGTACAGGTGGAGGTTAGCAAAAGACTGGGAGCGGCCAACTAAGAGAGCAATGACGGTCATAATCATGCAGAGCGACAAAGCAATATTGAATCAGGCATGGTAGTTATATCGCTACTTAGATACAAAAGATCATCAAGGCTTGACAGACTTTCTTTACAGTCTTGAATATGCGTGAGCATACGCCAAGTCAATCAAAATAAATTCTCGAAGGAAGATATTACTAAACCATACCATATCATAGGCAAACAAACCAAGTTGGTACTCCAATAACACATTGGGAACCCCCCAGCTATTTGAGATTAACCATAAGAAAACCTGAACTACTAAGCACCATCATGAAAGTAACATCTTTATCATACACACATTAACCAATGCAACGGAAGCAAACTCTCTTAATAAGGTGAGCATGGTAATTAAAGAGAGTTCAAGCAACCAACTAAATAAAAGCTCTTGAAAAGATAAGCATGAATACTAAGAGCAGAGCATGATAGTAGCTATTAAAAGACAAAGAACACACACAGCATAGATAGACATGAAAATTCTATGTTATGTTCTAGGTAGAGGTGGAGCGTGTTTCTCTCCCACGTAAAGGAATGATGGGTTCCGACTCGTTATGAAAAACTAAAAAGAAAACTAAAAGCAAGATGCTCCAAGCATAGCACATAGCACATGAAGTGATAAAAATATAGCGAAACGAAAGACGAACTGATAGTGTTGATGGAGAAGGGGATGCACGGGGGCATCCCAAGCTTAGACGCTTGAGTCTCCTTGAATATTTCTTGGGGGTGCACGGCGGCGTCCCCAAGCTTGAGCGCTTGACACTCCTGAATCTTTTTATCATCTTCCCTCGCACACTTGAAAACTCCCTTCATACACAACTCATCATAATCTGATTAGCGAGGTTAGTACCCTTAATAAAATAATTATACCTTGCTGGAAATAAGGATATTCTTGAAGTTCTACTGTTTCTCAAGATTTCCAAAAGGTTTTTGCAAAGAAAAAGCAAGTTCTTGATTTGCAAAGTGAAGGTAAGGCAAAATAGGACAGAATCTGTGAAAAACAGAACAGCAGGCAGTAATTGATCTGTTCGGGATACTTCTGCAACTCAAATCAAAAAACTCAGAACTGACGCACGAAAGACAATTATATAGAGAACGCTGTCGAAACAATTCAGACCAAAAAGATGATCTGGTGATTTTATACGAATTTTTCTATCCAAGGACAGAATCTGTTTCCTGGACAGCACCTCACAACTTTTGAACTTTCTAGCAATCAGAGGCTATACTTGGCACAAATATGAAAAGCAAAGATACAATGATGATGCTACAGCAGTAAACAACATCAAGACACAACAAAAGCAAAAAAAATTATTCATGTGGGCTGCCTCCCAAAAGCGCTTTCTTTTATGCCTTTAAGCTAGGCATAATGCATAGATCAAGTTGTATCAATTGAACCATCATCAAGATCATCAAAATGCTCTTCAATAATACAACTAGTCTTAAGAGGACTCTCAAATAAAGGCCTCATAGAGATACTTCTAGGTAGAAGACCAAAAGGATAAAAGTCAAGGGAAGATTCATTTATAAATTCATCACATAAAGGTGTTTCTTCCAAAGTCTTTACAGTTTCAACCCCTTTGGCAATAGGTGGATTGCTTTTAGAACGGGGAGCCTTTGGAACGTGAACGAACTTAGGCTCCCTCTTTGCCGGAGTTTCTACCTTTTCGGTTTTGATTGAGGAGAAAGTAGTTCCTAAGGTATCAAATATTTCCTCAATCTTGTCCATCCTAGTAGAGTCAGAATCATGGAATTTGACGGTCTCCAAAATTTTGAAAATTTTATGCATGGAGCTATCAAGTCTATTCAAATTCCCTTGGATCTTTCGATCCAACTCATTCATCTTATTAGTGCTTGGCATCTCTAGCTCTATTTTTTCAAGTTTTTTCATAATGTGAGCTAGGGGTGATGTCCTCTCGAATGCTAACAACAGGGGGACTCCCAACAAGATTTTCAATAATACTAAGAGACTCCCAAACTGGGGCCTCTAGGAAATTCCCATTGATAGCAGTATCTAGAATAAACCTATTCCAAGAAGTAATTCCAACATAAAAATTTCTAAGTAAGATAGTAGTAGGTTGCTTCTTGGTGGCTCTTTTTTGTGAATCATTAATTCTATACCAAGCATCTTTCAAACTTTCCCCACCTCTTTGTTTAAAGGTGAGAACTTCTGCCTCGTCAAAGACAAAAGGACCCGACATAATTACAACTAAAGAATAAGATAACTATTTTTTGTGATTTTCGATAAAAAGGAACTAAAGCAAAAATGAAAGGTAAACTAACAAGACTAAAACGCAAAGGTAAAAGATACCATGCAACTCCCCTATCCTGAAGAGTGGAGTCCCCGGCAACGGCGCCGGAAAATACTCCTTGATGGGCCTCGAACCCCTCGTTGGTTACCCCAAGTGGAAGGTGTAAGATGCAGTAAGTAGAAGTGTTTTCCCCTAGCAAAGATGCCAAGGATCGAATCCCCAGAGACTCCTAGGTTCAACAAGTAGGTGTCAACTGCTAACGGCGCAATTAGCAATCAACGTGGACCTGCACACAGATACGAATAACTTTGCTCCCAACGAGTACAGAGAGGTTGTCAATCCCTCCGGCCTTGTAGTTCACAAAGGGTTAAAAGCAATGATAGTAGTGATAGATAGTTTTTGCAATAGAAGTAAATAGCGAAAAGTAAATAGTGGATGTGATCAATGATGGTAATATGGACCGGAGTCTCATGATGTTCACTAGTGATGTCTCTCTCCCAAAAGACGATAAAACAGCTATGTGAGGTAAACAAATTATAGCTGGGCAATTGACAGGACCACGAACGCAACCCAATGCTGACTACATTGCAAGAAAGGTTGAGGTTCAAAGCATGGGCGGTATGCCAAAGTAAGTAGACCGAAATCCATCAATATCTACTACTAATCATCCACCTTGAGATATCTATCCAGAACATCTCGCTGGTATTAAGTTGCGAGTCCCACCCATAGTGTAAACTCAATGCAACAGACAACTGCATTAAAAGAACTTTGCGTAAAGTAAACAATCCTTGCACCCGCGGGCACAAGCACCGTCGTTTTCCCCCTTGTGGCAACAGCACATCCCATAGACTCATGTTTCTGTCACTCAAGCTAGTCATCGAGGGGCATGAACCCACAATCGAGCATAACGTTCCCTCTTGGAGTCACTACCTATTACTCGGCCAAAGCAATAAATAACAACGGAGAACATGCAAGAATTACTTATGAACTAAAATATAAAAGAAGTGAATCAAATATATTACTCAAGATCAATCTGAACATAATCTCATAATCCATCGGATCCCAGCAAACTCAACATAGCAACATAATAAGGATTACATAGGTGCCTCGATCATGTAGGGCAGCTCACGAGGACTAATTAGTGAAGCACAAGAACGGGAGGAGAACATCACATAGCTACTGGTCATGGACTCATGGTCCAAGGGAGACTACTCACGAGTCATCCGGGAGGCGTCCATGGTGGTGGATAAGCTCCCGGTGGTGATCCTCCCCTCCGGCAGGGTGCCGAGAAGAGTTCTCCTGGTGCTCCCGATCTTGGAAGCGGCGGCGGCGGTGGAACAGAGATGTGATCGCGAAAAGGGTTCATGTTCTGAGGGTTCCGGAGGGTCCTTTAAATATATGCCAAAGTAGGGCACCGGGGGAGTTTCGGGGGGCCCAGGCGCCCCCCCGGCGCGGCCCAGGGGGGGCGCGCCCACAGGGCGCCTGGAGCTCCTGTGCCCCCCCCAGGCTGCCCTTCGGACGCAGTGTTGTTTCCGGATCGCTGATTTTTTATATAATTTTTCTGGATTTTTCTGGGCAGTTCTCGAAACGTGAAAACCTGAAATACAAAAACAGCCGAAAACAGAAACTGGCACTGGGGTGCACTGGATTAGTAAGTTAGTCCAAATATGATCAAAAGTGTTTGGAAGTGTATGAATATCACCCAAAAGTGGCATGGAGCAAGCAGAAATTATAGATACGTTTTGGACGTATCAAACACTGGGTTCGTAATGGAACTAGTGGACACAGTGAGTGAGCACATTTTCATCCTAATATAGCACAAGAACTGACGATGTCATAGATAGACTAATTTGAGGATATAAGACAGATGACTTGGTGGCTTTATCTCAGTGACTTCGAGGAATTATCTGAGACCTTGATGGATTGTGAGGTTTTCATGTTGGTGGGATCATGACTTTGGGGAAGCATGTGGGAGTACTCGTTGGACATGAGATTTGGATGTACGTAGGTGATTCTGGTTGGGTATAGATGCTAGATATGTCTGCATGGTTCGGAGTAAATTGGATTTAGACCGATGATCCTGATCATGATACCATGCTTCTCGAAGGACAATAACCTAGGAGATTGGATTATTTGTCGGAGTTGATTTAGGGATCTATATAATCATGACCTTGGAGTTTACTTGACCCGAATGTTGGGAATTCGGTGGACTTACTATTGTAAGGCATAGTCCTTCCAAGTATTTGGATATTAGAGGGACTTGAGACCTTGTGGAACACCGTAGACATCGGATTTGTAGAATTGTTGGATTATGTGGTGATTGATGGAAGTTACCGGGCTATTGGAGTTGATCTATAGGAAGGAAACAAAATCTTGGAGTGGCATATGACGTGTTTCCTTGGAATAGAGTTGCATTATCTTGAACCTTGCAAGAATAGGCTGAGTGCTTGGATTGTGGAGTTTAATTTAAGCTTAGCAGCATGTATGATCTACCCATGGATTTTAGGGGTAGACATACATATGGATTTGGGGATCGTAGACAAGTACAATTTTGGTCAGACCTCCTCTTGGGAGTCATGAGGATATATATGGCATGAGGGGTGATTGAAGTTGGTCTATGCGAGAGGATGCTTTTTCGTTCGAGTACTAGATAGAGCTATTGGCATCTCAAAAACCATGCTTAAGGATAAGATAATAAACGTTCACTCACTCACTAGAATCCTTGAAAACCCTTAAGCCCACCGAGCCATAACAGGGTTAGATCCTGACCACAGCCTTGACTCCAAGTCAAGAAGACCTTTGCAAATACTCAACGGAGGCCACCACCACAGCTTACCTTGCGTACCCCATAGACCTCATGGAGTAATTGGACAAGTTGGGTAACATCATTATTTGATGGCCTACTTGTCTGCCCGAAGACAAAAGAAGAAACAGACAGCTGGATAGAAGACATTTTAAGACCGCCCTATCAAGAAGGAAGAACTACACCGACCGCCATCATCAAGAAGTAAACTCTTGCGTCCAAGACCGGGCGTATCTGCAAGCCACTCTTCTCGAAGGGACCGAGCATTTCTGTGTCGAAGGGACGCTCACACCAGGATTTATCGACCTTCTTCAAGACCACTGCAAGTCTAATGGTAGACGGCTACCAGCTAGATTTACCACCTGAGATACCCACCGTGCACCAAATATTCCACGGGTCACCGCTCTGGAAGTACACCTTACTTCCTAACTAGCCTGGTCCCCTTAAGGGCATCGATCACCGAGCCCTTCGCATCTAACTCAACCTAACCTACACAAGAGACCTCTCAGCAACCTGCATCAAAGAGGGCAACAAGCAAGAAGCCACACCACCAAGTACTTCAAGATTCCATGGAGCACCACCCGGAAGCAGAACCGGCAAGAATAAGTGAAGACTACCCCGTATCCAAGACTCTGTATTCCTTTCCACGCCTAGTCTGGGAATCTCGGGGACGAGATTCTTGTAAGGGGGGTAGGTCTGTCACACCATGTTTTTCATGCCACATTGCTTAAGCTTATGATCATGCTAAAAATGTGGATTTACAAAAACTTTTGAGTGTTTTGGACATTGCTTGATTTGATTTCTGTCTGTTGTTTGCTAGTGCTTTAAAAATCAAATAAATCCTCCAACTCTTATACTTCATCTCCTTGATCCAAAACCTTTACCCAATGATCATGCCATGTGTATAGAACAATATAGTATTTTCTTATAAAAATATTTTGGCCAAATAGTATTTTCTAAAATTAGTTTTCCAAAAACCCCTGAATTGAGGTTTGCACTACAAGTACCTTAATTAGGGTTAAAAATCTTTCAAAAAGTTTATTTGAATCCTATTAGGTATAGGACTCCCAGAAACCACAAAATTATAATTTTAAAAGTTATTTTTATGTTTTATTTAAAAGCTTTTTCTTAAGGCCAGAAATGGTCTTTAATAGGGAAAAATTATTTAATTATTTCAAAAATATTTGCCAAAAATTCAGGGAAACTCATAGGACATATATTGTCCATATATAAGAGTTTCAACACATGGTCATGTTCAAAATATTGGACAAATCCTTCCAAAACCCTTTCTGGATATTTCAAGCTTTTGAAATATTTACAAAGAAAATGTTCTCCAAAAATTCCAGGGAAATTCTATCATGTCAAATATGACATATTTGATGATCTTGCAAAGCCTCATGCCTTGAAGATCAAGGAAACATCATCTAATCCCCTCAAAACCATTTCTGTCCATTTTGAAGTTTGAGCAACTTTACATTGCCAAACTTGTGCAAATGCTCTCAAACTTGGTGCACATGCTAAAATGATGTAATTATGCATCTATGCCAGATGGAACAAGTTTTGGAGAAGGACAACTTGATCTAAGTGCCCCAAAACCCTTTCTGACCAGATCCAAATTTGAACAACTCTACATTGCCAACTTTTTACTTGGGGCCTCAAATTTTGTGGACATGTTCACAAACCCAAATGATGACACTACACCAAGTGGTGCATCAAGGATGGATTATTTGCTTAACCTAATCTTGAGAAATCCATTTCTATTGATTTCTAGGGTTTACAAATGTTGCATTGGCAACTTTGCCCAAATGAGCTCAAATTTGGTGGAAGGGCCTAAATTTATGTGCCATCTCATCCTGTTAAGTCCCATGTCAATTGGAAGTCATTTGCTTGCCCAAAACTACATCAAACACCTTCTGCCATATTACCAAAACCACTTTTCTGCCCCCTTTCACTATTCTACTTGAGCTCAACTTTTAACACAGCTGCTCCTAGTCACCTTCTACCTCCAGGGACTCTTTCTCCTCCACAGCTCAATGATTGAGTGGGGTGAAACCCCATTTTACATCTCTGAATCTTCATTTCACCCTTGTCTCTCAGCACACTCCCCTTCTAGAAGCTCACCAGGGCATCCAAGACTAAAACCTCTTTGTTTACTCCTCCCCTGACCCCCTAGACATCATTGGGCAAAGTGGACGCGTCCAGAGCGGCGAGGACAGGGCCATGCCGGCCAAACGGGCGCTCTGGAGCGCGCTATAGTGCCCCGGCGCACTGTAGCCACCCCAAATCAGGAGCACCCGACCACCTCGGGCCTTCCCCTCGTGTCCCCCGAGGCCGCCTCGGCGTCCGGGACACACTAGACGGTCGGCCCCCTCCTTCCTCTCTCTCTCCGGCCCCTGCTCGCATGCGCGCCATGGCCGCCCGAGCGCTCCAGTGGGCAGCCTCACACGCGTGCTGCCCTGGCGCATCCCCGCTCCTCCTCTCTCCTTATCTAGGCCTGGACCAACCCCACGAACACGTCGGACACACCCACAGGCGCCCCCGTGGCTTGCAGCGACGGGAACAAGCTCGCGGGCACACGAGCCCTCGGTGGACCATCGCCCACCTATTTATAGGGCATCCCAGGCTCGCCTCGCGACTCCATTTTCCCCCTCTCCCTCTAGTGTACCTCCCCGACAGGCCTGATGCTCTCCCCGCGCCCTCAATGCACCTCCGTGGCCGCCGGCCTCTGCTCGAATTCGTGCCAGCCCGAGCTCTTCTCCCTCTCCTATCTCCACCTACGGATTCCCCTGAGCTAGGCGGACCTCCCCTGCTCTTCCTCTCATCCAAGGGCGCGCCATAGCACCGTGCCCAATCTCACCGACACCACCGGCCGCCGGCGTCCAAGCCGCCGTCGACTCGATCATCCCTCGCAGCCGTGGCATACATGGGTGGATGCGGCATTCTTCGCCGAGCCCATCCATAGATAGAGCATCGCCGGAGGTGCTCCGTAGCGCCGGCAGTCGCCGTCGGGGTCCTCTGCTCCCTCTGCCAGGCGAGCGCGCGGGAGGAAGAAGAAGACGGAGGCCCTGCAGGTGGGCCCCGCTCGTAAGTGGCCCAGCCACGAGGCCACGCTGGCAAGTGGAGGCGGGTTCGCCTGGTTCCGCGTCCCCGCAGTGAAGGCACAATACGCGTGGGCACCTTCGACGTCGCCCCTGTTGCCCGCGCACCCGAGCCGCTGGGCCGGCCCACTACTATCTCCCGCCCAGCGCGCTGTATAAGGGTAAAAAAAACCCTTTCCTTATCCTTTTTCTTTTACCAGACAACTTCAAAAATCATCCAAATATTCAAATAGTGTCCAAACTTGATGATTCAAATTTCTTCTGGCTCCATAAATCATGCTCTATCACATGGTGCAACATGCACATTTTTCCAGAAACTTTTCCTTCACAAATATTATCAAAATGTCATTATTCTATTTCTGTGATGAACTTTAGAAAATCACAGAGGGCTCAAATTTGATCCAAATGCAGTGGTTCAAATTCCTAGATGCTTGTCATATCCAAACTTAGTTTGAGAACATTTTTATTATTACTTTCTGTACCCCACCAAATATTGAGCCATTTCTTCATATTTATCAACTTTGCAAAATCCTAGGGAATTCATTTGAACTCCAAATCCAGTGAAACCAACTCCTAGATGCTTCTAAAATCATGACTTGATTAATGGGTGCCTTTGCTCATTATTCAAAAATATATTTCTGTACACTTCTTTCAAATCCATAAACCCCTTGATTCCATCATATTGAAATGTGCCAAACCATCCATCGATCACACTCCAATGAAACCACCTTGGTTATTTTTCATATGACCAGAGGTATCCTAGAAAAGTCCACCTCCTATTTTTAGAGCACTTTTATTTTTGCTTTGTAGTGTTGCTTATTATGATTGTTTCCATCGTTAGTTGACGAAATAAATGGAGTACTCGGAGATGGACCAGAAGGTTTGAAGACTTGGAAGGATAAGGCAAGCAGCCCTTTGACCATGATACCCTTGCGTTCTTCGGAACCCATTTATTTCCGAATGCATGATGATAAGAGTAACGGTGGCGACCTAGTTGAGAACCACCACATGATGCATGCCATACTCATGATTTTGCTATGTGCTAGATGCGATGCAAATGATTAGTAGTGATGCGTAGTGATGCATGTGTGCCATGGAACCTTCGTGGTTGCATTCTTCTCAAAAAAACCATCGGGTGCCCCTAATGCCCGAGGGTGATGTTGAGTTAGGTCATCACTTGAGGAAGAAGTGATGTGCCAATAAAGATCTTGTGCATGGGTGAAATGATGGATTAGATTTATGTGTGACTATCGTCCCAACCAAACATGTGCAACCACTCTACCCCTTATGGGACGGGGCGTTATTGAATACTTAGGCCGATACTAGCCTGGTGCCCACATTACTAGTGATGGGAAGACTTGAGGTCTTTCCCGGGACGGGGTCGTGCTTGGATAGACGACCATGACTGTTTTTACAGGGCACCGGACACACCGTTGGTCCCTTCGTGTACGCATGACATTGAAATTAGGGCAAGTCCCATGATCTATTGTTTGTACTCGAGGGTCGTGTACCAACGAGTGGACCCTATGCTAGTGTCGTCTAGGGAAAGAAAATGACCGGGTGCTTCCCCCGAGTACTTGAGGTACTGCGGGATCGTGGGTGACACGAAAGCTTCCCGGATCTTGTGGGTAAAGTGCGCAACCTCTGCAGAGTGTAAAACTATTTGAATAGCCATGTCCACGGTCATGGACAGTTGGGTGGTGCTACTTAAACTATGTCCAGAATTTTACTAAATCGGTGAAAGTATGTGTGTGTGAGGAGTGAAGGTGGTGACTTGACTCGTTGAGTTGAATCCTATTCATGTTGATATCTGTAACTTGTCTTCGAGGTTACCCAAATTTATTGATGCATGATTCATGATGGTAGAATATTTAATCTAGCTTGTGGCTAGTTGGCTCGTTGTTGAATATTGCATTGTTACCTTGAACCAAATCATGGGTTGCTTGCGAGTACATTCAAAGTACTCATTGGCTTGCCACTGGTTATTTTATTGGCCAGGCAGGAGAGAACAGGATATGATGAAGATTTCTTGGTGACGAGCATGCGAGCTAGGACGCTTCCCAGTAAGAATGCCCGTAGGGTTAAGGCAGATGGCATGGGTCCAAGTTGTTATTGAAGATTTCCACTGCGATGATATACTCAAGACTTGACCTTAATGGTCCTATTTGTGTAATACGGTATGTATGGTTGTAAGACTCTTGTTATTCAGCTTCTATGTGTTCAGTGAGCATTGATCTCTGGGATCACTGTACACGTGCATTCGATGATCACGACTTATGAGTCGGGGTCCCCACAGTATCCGGATTCGTCTCGTCGTTCTGAGCAACTTTCATATATAAATCTTTTTCATCCGAGTTACGGTTTATTTTATATGATTTTTCAAAGTTTTATTAATATTATGTAATTATTATTAATTCGAAAATAAAGATTAAATGCTATGTGCACCCAGCTCTGTGTACACAATAGTGTACACAGAGGATGACATGTGGGTCCAGGGGGTCCTAGTTGACCAATCAATATTTGACTGGTCAACAGGGGGTGGGGCCCCTGTCATGCACATAGTAGGTAATTTGATGATTAATTAGTCTAACTAATTAATTAGTTTAATTAAACCAATTTAATAAAGTTAATTAATTAATTGTATATTTTTTATTCTATATTTTCCTTCTTCTTTTTTTTAACAGGGCAGTGGGGCACGTAGGCCAGTGACTCAAGGGCCTCGGGCGGGTTATCGGGGCTGCGGGAGCGAAGCTAAATCGGGACTCCGCCCCGGTAGCGCAGGCACGGGCGCTCGGCGCCGGAGCGCGCGGACCCGGTGGAGTGAGCGGGCGAGGCCCGGCGAGGGCATCCGGCGCAGGGCGGCGGCGCTAGGCAGGCGAGGCCAGGGGCAGCACGCGTGCGGCCGACGCGAGCCGGGGTGGGGCGCGGCCGGCGGTGATGGGCCAAGGGAGGCCAGGGGCCGGCGGTGAGGGGGCATGGCCAGCGCGGGGCGGCGGAGTACGGGATCGGCCCGGCGAGCTGGTGGACTAGCGGAGCAGAGGGAGCCGTGGCAGGTGGGACGTGAGGCGCGGCCGGGGCTAGGCAGCAGGCAGCGGCGAGTGGACGACAAGGCGCGGGCTAGCGCTGGGCAGCAGGAGCAGCACGCAGGGGAGTAGGCGGGCCGGTGCCGCGAGGGAGCACAGGGGGTGCGGCTGCGATGGCGATGCGCATGCGGGAGGGCGTTTGCAGGGGCGCGGTCTGCACGCGGGCTGGCCCAGGCGGCGACTGCGGCGGCCGGGGTCGGCGCGCAGCAAGCCGCGGCAGGAGGGGCGCGAGAGGAAAGGACTGCGGCGCGCGGACGCCTACGGCGGGGCGGGGCCGATGGCATCGCGACAGCGACCACCGCAGGCAGGAAGAGGCAGAGCCGGAGCGGGGTCACGGGCGCGAAGCGCGGAGAGGCGTGGGGGCGGTGTATGGGCGACGACGGCATCACGGCGACATTCTAAGGGGGGAGAGGGGAGGCCGAGGCCGACGGCCTCACCATCGTGTAGATGTTCAGGGGGGCGGCGAGGCTCGATGTAGCATGCTCGAGGGGGAGGACGGGGACGACGCGGTCCAGACGCGACGGGGAGGAGATCAGGTGAGGGGCTCCGGCGGCGAGGTCCTTGTGCGGCGGCGACGGC
>LR738710.1:653208392-653272770 GCA_902687465.1 Secale cereale
ATCCCAGAACTGGATCGGGGGAAACGGGGGGGGGGGTGAGAGTGTACTGTAGTGTCGGTGGAGTTTTCTCTTTGTTTTTGGATTGGGTGTGGGGTGGGTTAAGTAGAGGGTAGGTGGGCTTCGGCCTAGTTGGGCCAAGGGCTTTGCCCTACTAAAATTTATGTTCTTTGGTATTTTCCTTTTGTTTTAAATCCTTTCTGTTTTCTATTTAGTTCTATTTTAATTTTTAGTTTTATAAAATGCAACACTAGTCCCAAATCAACATTAATAATTATCCCACTCCCACAATAATTTGGCACATAAAAATAAATTAGTCGTAATGGTTTAATATTATTAGATTCATTTAAATAATTATTTAGCCCATGTTTTATTTATTTTAGGGCATCAATAACATATTATAAAATAGAGGTTTCAACATGACCAATAACCACAGAGTATTTGCCACACTTTGAGCATTTTAGTTTGAGTGTTTGAAAACTTTTGTCGTTTGACTTGATTTTGAATTTTGAATTCGAATCGGTTTTCAGCTAACGCGAGATATCAACAGTAACCGTGGTGACGTGGCGTCATTAGTAGACATTTACTGTAGCTTAATTATCCGGGCGTCACACCATCGGCACGGGGCGCAGAGGAGCCAGGATTGAAGTCTAATGCCCAAGTCTTCTTGTTTTCCTTGGACGAGTTCTTGGCATACTGAAGATTTCGCTTGAACAGATTGTCATCGCGACACCATAGCAGTGATGATGGGTCGGCATCTGCTGGTTGTGGCCCACGGACCATGCAAGGATAGAAACCTTGAGCAATGGCTTCAGCCTGAGTCTTGGGTGGAAGATTCTTGTATAGAATGTCTCCCCAGGGTCGCTTGATAGCATTCTTCTCAGCATACTCTTGGGTCACAAATCTGTACTTGAACCATTGTTCTGCCCAATATCTTCGAATCCATTGGATCCGAGTCTTCCTCTGATTATAGTCCTCCTCTGGATCAGTCTTGTACATCTCAATGAGGTCAGGAGGCAAATCTTTGGACGTGTTGCTACGGCGCTGTCTGCCACCCTTCCTAAGAGATTTTTCAGTAGCCACTGGGGTCAACCTGAAAGGTTTCAACACTAGCAAATGCTTCGGTCTGCTGGTCAGACAGGAACTAGCTTCGGGAGAATGAATGTGACGCTGCAAGAATTCTGCAAATGAATGCAGACTATGAGAACCAAGGGATTCTCCCACGGACATGTACTTGTGACAGCATTAGATATGCGAGGGAAGGGGAAGAGGTCATATGCATTCTCAGAAGATTTTGAAGATAAATCAGTTTAGAAGACATTGACCTCATAGTGCGAAGACATTCACTTTTATGTTGAGAGTTGGTTCCAGATTTGTACGAATCCAAGAATAGGTACAAGTGAGGAATATAACTATGTTTGAAGCATATGTGAATGTACTAGGCAAGATATGAGATGCAGACAGGATAGATCTAAATATGTGGGGGCAGAAACTTCTTATGGTAAAAAGAGATGAATCTATTGGATCAAGAAGATGGTAAAAAGAGAGTTTTAATTTACCACACGATGAACTGCTAGACGGAGAAGAAGTGGATGCCGAGCAGTTCGATCTTTCGTGCCCTAACTTGGCGACGGAGGACACCTACGGCGGCGGCGGAGAAGACGATGTCTGCGGCCGGCGTGAAGACGGCGTCGACGAGGTCGCGGCAGCGAAGCGCTTCATCGCCGGCGTCGTCGAGAGCTATCGGAGGCGCTAGGGTTGGTCGAGGTGGAGAGGTGGTAGAAGAGTTTTTGACCGTGATGGTACGTGCATTTATAAGCATGGGAGACGGCACAGTGCAATTACGCAGGTGCCCCTAGCGGTTCACATCTGAGGGACACGTGGCAGACATGTAACACATTGGGAGTTGTCCAACGATCCCACGCACGCCTGAACTGTCGGGGTGGTCGTTCCGGCTTCTCCGGGTTTCAGGCATAAAGGATTGAGCATTAAAAACAGATTTAAAGTTTGTCTCTGTATCTTCTGCTGACAAGGACGCAGAGAATACATTCATCTGTTCCAACAGAATGCATATGATTTGGATAGATAGAGTTTGAGGTGAGAAAGCATAGAGTGGTTAGGGTCCGATCACATTCACTTAGTTCCAAAGATTCAAATAAGAAGACATAGCTATAAGTGAATGCCGTAGAGGACAGAACACAAGTCTATATATTTCCTATATGAAGATAAACCAAATGCGAAGACTTTGCAAATGTAACGCCAGGAGAAACACTTCAAGGAAAGATTTGGTGGTGGCGTTACCCACCGTATAGGAAGTATTAGACCCAGACACGACGCACAATTATCGTGGCGCTCCGAAGTCAAATTCCACGTTAATGTATTCACACACAGAGTGTAAGTCTTCATTGATTGAAGATATACTTTACTTCGTGTGTTGCACATCTAAGTCATCAATATGCAGAAGTGTTAGGATGTGTGCCTGATCACAGGATATTCGAGGATTCTAAGATATTTAGCTCACACCGCAACTTGCAAAACCTTTTCTCATCCAAGGGCTTTGTGAAGATATCTGCCAGTTGCTCTTCAGTGTTGACGTGTATGATATCAATATCTTCCTTCATGACATGGTCTTTGAGAAAGTGATGACGAATTTCAATGTGCTTTGTCTTCGAGTGCTGAACTGGGTTGTTGGCAATCTTGATGGCGCTTTCATTGTCGCAGTAGAGTGGCACATGCTTCACATGGACACCATAGTCCTTGAGTGTTTGCTTCATCCAGAGAAGCTGAGCGCAGCAAGATCCAGCAGTGGAGAGTGATACACAGTTCTGCTTCTTCGAAGACCAACAGACAAGTGATCGTCCCAGAAAGTGACATGTGCCTGATGTAGACTTGCGATCAACTTTGTCACCAGCTATAATCAGCATCTGAGAATCCAACTAGATCAAACTCTGAGCCCTTTGGATACCATAATCCTAGTGTTGGGGTGTAAGCCAAATATCAAAGAATTCGCTTCACAGCTAAGTGATGCGACTCCTTTGGTGCCGCTTGAAATCGAGCACACATGCAAACACTAAGCATGATATGTGGCCTAGATGCACATAAATAAAGTAAAGAACCAATCATGGAGCGGTATACCTTTTGATCTAAATCTTTACCATTGGCGTCGGGCCCCAGATGGTGTTTAGCTGGCATAGGCGTCGTGTATCCTTTGCAGTCTTGCATTCCAAACTTCTTCAGGCAACCTTTGAGGTATTTCTCTTGAGATATGAAGATGATGTTGCTTTGCTGACGAATTTTAAGACCAAGGAAGAACTTCAGCTCACCCATCATTGACATCTGATATTGCTCTTGCATCATGTGACCAAACTCATCAATGTATTTTTTGTCAGTGCAGCCGAAGATAATGTTGTCCACATAGATTTGGCAGACAAACAGTTCACCATCATACGTCTTCGTGAAGAGTATGGGATCCAGGGAACCAAGTTTGAAGCCTTTTCTCTTCAGGAAGTCTTTGAGTGTGTCATACGAAGCACGAGGGGCTTGTTTGAGGCCATACAGTGCCTTGTTCAGCTTGTATACCATATCAGGACGTTTTGGATCTTCAAAGCCAGGTGGTTGTGCAACATACACTTATTCTTCAATCTTGCCATTAAGAAAAGCACTCTTCACATCTATTTGATACAGAAGGATGTTGTGATGGTTTTCATAGGCTAGCAGTATGCGAATAGCTTCAAGCCTAGCCACAGGAGCAAACGTTTCATCAAAGTCAATCCCTTCAACTTGAGTGTATCCTTGAGCAACGAGACGAGCTTTGTTTCTGACAACTTGACCCTGCTCATCTTGCGTGTTGCGATATATCCATTTTGTGCCTATTATGTTGTGCTTGCGAGGGTCAGGACGCTTGACAAGTTCCCATACGTTGTTCAGCTCAAACTGTTGAAGCTCTTCTTGCATTGCTTGAATCCATTCAGGTTCCATAAAGGCTTCAGCAACTTTCTTAGGTTCAGATATTGAGACAAATGCAAAGTGCCCACAGAAATTTGCTAGCTGTGTTGCTCTTGAACGAGTGAGTGGACCAGGTGCATTTATGGTGTCAATTATCTTCTCAACTTGTACTTCATTTGCAACACGAGGATGAGCTGGACGAAGATTTTGCTCTTGCTGTTCATTGTTATCATCAGGAGGATTGTCTTCAGGATGAGCATTGTCTTCAAGTTGATTTGGAGCAGAAATGATGAGTTCCTCGTCAGGCTGTGCTTCAAAAGGCATGATTTCACCTGTTCCCATTAGCTTGATAGATTCACTAGGTGAAGCTTCATCCAGCACATTTGGCAGGAACTCTCTTTGTGAGCCATTCGTTTCATCAAACCGCACATCCACATTTTCAACTACTTTATAGAGAAAGATGTTGTAGACTCTGCAGGAGTGTGATTCCTTTCCGTAGCCGAGCATGAAACCTTCATGTGCTTTTGGTGCAAATTTTGACTTGTGATGTTGATCCTTGATCTAGCACCTAGCTCCAAACACCTTGAAGTAACTGACATTTGGCTTCTTGACAGTAAGTAGTTCATAGGACGTTTTCTTCAAAAGCTTGTGAAGATAAACACGGTTGATGATATGGCATGCAGTATCAATAGCTTCGGGCCAGAACTTTCTTGGTGTCTTGTATTCATCAAGCATCGTTCGAGCCATCTCAATTAGGGTTCTGTTCTAGCGCTCTACGATGCCATTCTGCTGAGGTGTGTACGGAGCTGAGAATTCATGAGTGATTCCCATTGTATCCAGATAAAGATCAAGGCCGGTATTCTTGAACTCAGTTCCATTGTCACTTCTTATATGCTTGATCTTGACGCCATAGTTGTTCATGGCACGGTTGGCGAAGCGTCTGAAGACATCTTGCACTTCAGTCTTGTAGAGAATTATATGCACCCAGGTGTATCTTGAGTAATCATCAACAATGACGAAGCCATAGAGACAAGCTGTAGTGGTGAACGTGGAGTAGTGAGTAGGGCCAAATAAGTCCATGTGAAGCAGCTCGAAGGGTTTGGATGTCGTCATGATTGTCTTCGAGGGATGCTTGGCCCTTGTCATCTTCCCAGCTTCGCAGGCACCGCACAGATGATTTTCTTGAACTTGACGCCCTCGATGCCTACGACCTGCTTCTTCTTCGCGAGAGTGTGCAAGTTCCTCATGTTGGCATGTCCTAGCCTCCGATGCCAGAGCCAGCACTCTCAAGCTTTTGCTAGAAGACATACGGCCATCTGCGGTCCAGCTGAGAAATCTACCATATACAGATCACCTTTCCTGTATCCTTCAAAGACTAGAGACTTGTCAGATTCCATCAGTACAAGGCAACGATATTTTCCAAATATCACAATCATGTTTAAGTCACAAAGCATTGAGACAGACATTAAGTTGAAACCAAGGGATTCAACAAGCATGACTTTATCCATGTGCTGATCCCTTGAGATTGCAACTCTACCTAGACCCAATACTTTGCTTTTACCAGTATCAGCAAATGTGATGTGACTCTTGTTAGATGGACGTAAGGTTCAGTCCATAAGAAGACTTCGATCTCCAGTCATATGATTTGTGCATCAACTGTCCATAATCCATTCTGAAGTCTTTGGTGTCACTCCCTACAATGCAGTCAGGGGGATAGGCTTCACCAATAGTCAATGTGAAGCATAAACGTTTGATGTACAAGTGGATCATGAAAGCTTAGATCCAAGTTAGGACTGATGAGATGATTGGCAAGTGATTCAGGAACAAAATAGACAGTAAGATCATTTGGGCATTTGATCTTGTGCCCTACAAGATGTTTTAGGTCCCCAGCAATAGCATCAGACGCTTTTAATTTTCGACTGGAGACCTTTCCTGCAAGAGAAAGTTAGTTCTTATTAACCACCCACATCTTCAAGGGTGGCTTAGAAGCAATGAGTCTAAGAGCAGCATCTGAGAATTTTGGCTTTGGAGACCTAGCAAATAGTCTTGCAGTAGGAGAATAATACTCAAAAGAATAAGCAGAGGAGTTCTTTGTTTTGTGAACATAGCGGTTTGAGAAAACACACTCATATTCCTGGGTCTGAGTATAATTTCCCTGCAAAACATTGGCGTTAGGGTGACTCAGGTGAGTCCTCTATCTGTATGAGTCCTTAGGACCATATGAAGCCTTTGGTCTGGGGTTTGTCTTCTTCCTGGGTGGTGTCATGATGACATTTACTGGAAGATTCTCAAGACAACCTTTGGGAACCCAGATCTTCTTCATAGGTGGCCCGTTCCTGCAGTTAGTACCAATATACCTGGCAAACACTTCACCATTCTGATTCTTAAACAGTTTATAGTTTGCATCAAAGGATTCATCAATGATAATAGGATTAGCACAAGTGAAGCCAGATAAGGTAGACGGATCCACTAAAGGTTCCTTTGCAGCAACCCATGTGGTTTTGGGGTACTGCTCAGGCTTCCAGTATGAACCATCAACATTCATTTTCCTCTCGAACCCTACACCTTCTTTCCTAGGGTTTCGGTTCAGTATCTGCTTTTTGAGGACATCACATATAGTCTGATGCCCTTTGAGGCTTTTGTACATCCCTGTTTCAAGCAAAGTCTTCAACCTAGCATTCTCATCAGCAATAGTAGTGGTATCCTCATCAGAGGGGTTAGTTACCACATCAGCAGTTGAAGATATTGCAATAGTGGCAGCAGTAGAACATTCAGCAACAGATGTAGCGTTATCACGCTCAATGCATTTTAGACATGGTGGTTCAAATCCTTCCTGAGCGGAGCTGATCAGTTGTGCGCGGAGTGACTCATTTTCTTTTTAAAGATCTTCATGAGCCGCTTTCAATTTCTCAAGTTCTCGCTTCCTTTGAAGGTAATCGTGGGAAAGCTTTTCATGAGTTTTTGAGAGCGATTCATAAAGACTTTCAAGTTCCTCGTACTTAACATGAAGATTTTTTATGTCTTCAATTAAGGACTAAAATTGGGTCATTTCCACGTCCAACAGGTCATCGCTTTTGTCTAACAGTTTTTGAATATGTTCCATAGCTTTCTGCTGTTCAGTGGCAATTTTAGCAAGTGTTTTGTAGCTAGGTTTTGATTCACAATCAGAGTCATCTTCACTGGATGTTTAAAAGTAAGCATCGCGTGATTTTACCTTGGCACCGCGTGCCATGAAGCAGTAGGTGGGAGCAGAGTCGTCGTCCTCATCATCAGCGTTGGTGACGGGGCCATTGTCTTCAGTGTTGAAGATGGACTTGGCAACGTAGGCTGTGACTAGAGCCAGACTTGCAGCACCAGAATCGGACTCTTCCTTAGACTCCACCTCCGCTTCTTCTGAAGCAGACTCCTCCTCTGAATCCATCTCTTTGCCAACAAACGCACGAGCCTTGCCAGATGAATTTTTCTTGTGTGATGAAGACTTCGATGAAGACTTGGAAGAAAACCTTGAGGGTTTCTTCTTCTTCTTATCACCAGAATCATATTCCTTGCTCTTCTTTTTCTTCTTCTCATTGACCCATTGAGGACACTCAGAGATGTAGTGACCAGGTTTCTTGCATTTATGACATGTTCTCTTCTTGTAGTCATGGGTAGAAGCTTCATCATTTCTTGAGCTGGATCGTGAAGACTTTCTGAAGCCTTTCTTCCTGGTGAATTTCTGGAACTTCTTCACAAGCATGGCAAGCTCCTTTCCAATGTCTTCAGGATCATCAGAACTGCAGTCAGACTCTTCTTCAGATGAGGAAGCAGCCTTTGCCTTCAAAGCGCGAGTTCGGCCATAGTTGGGACCATAGATGTCATGTTTCTCAGATAGCCGGAACTCATGTGTGTTCAGCCTCTCAAGTATGTCAGACGGATCGAGAGTCTTGAAGTCAGGGCGTTCTTGAATCATCAAGGCAAGGATGTCAAATGAGCTCTCAAGTGATCTCAGTAGTGTCTTGACGATTTCATGCTTGGTGTTCTCAGTGGATCCAAGTGCCTGAAGCTCATTTGTGATGTCAGTGAGGCGATCGAATGTATGCTGGACATTCTCATTGTCGTGTCTCTTGAAGCGATTGAAGAGGTTGCGAAGGACACTGATTCTTTGATCTCTCTGGGCTGAGACGCCTTCGTTGACCTTAGAGAGCCGGTCCCAAACTTCCTTTGACGTTTCCAGAGCACTCACACGGCCATACTATCCTTTGGTCAGATGACCACAGATGATATTCTTGGCAGTGGAATCTAGTTGGACAAGCTTCTTGACATCAGCAGGGGTGAGACCTTCACCAGTCTTGGGAATGCCGTTCTTGACGACAAACCAGAGGTCCACGTCAATGGCTTCAAGATGCATGCGCATCTTGTTCTTCCAGTAGGGGTATTCAATGCCATCGAAGAAGGGGCATGCAGCAGAGACTTTGATTATCCCTGCAGTCGACATAGCTAAAACTCCAGGTGGTTAAACCGAATCACGCAGAACAAGGGAGTACCTTGCTCTAATACCAATTGAAAGTGTTGTATATCGACTAGAGGGGGGTGAATAGGCGATTTTTAAGGAAAGCTTCAAAACATGGAAGTTTCGAAGACAAACGATAGAACCGATCCTATTTATATGCAGCGGAAGGTAGACTACACTAGACAAGCCATAGTTAAGTATTCAATGAAGTGAAAGCATGAAGACTAATAACAGCTAGGCAGTATGGATCAGGATGGAAGATTGTATGAAGCCAATCAGAACAAGTAGTCACACAACAAAGTCAAACAAATAAGGGAAGCAGGCAATGACTTCATAATGAAAGACAGTAAGTGAAGAGAAGGAAGGGATAGAACCAGTAGCTTGGGGGAGACAGTGATTTGTTGGACCAGTTCCAGTTGCTGTGACAACTGTACGTCTGGTTAGGGAGGCTGAGATTTAACTCAGAAGACCGCGTCTTCACCTTATTCCCCTTGAGCTAAGGACACCTAGTCCTCGCCCAATCACTCTGGTAAATCTTCAAGGTAGACTTCCTAACCATCACAGACTTCCTTCACCGGCAATCCACAATGACTCTTGGATGCTCAGAACGCGACGCCTAACTGGCTGGAGGAAACACAGTCCTCAAGTGTAACAAGTCTTCAGGTCACATAGACAGAAATACTTCAGTGATGCCTAACACTCTTTGGCTCTCGGTGTTTGGGCTTTGTCCTCGCAAGGATGTCTCTCTCAAATGCTTTGGAGGTGGGTTGCTCTCAAATGACAAAAGCCGTGTAATAACTCTGAGCAGCCACCAATTTATGGTGTAGGGGGTGGGCTATTTATAGCCAGTGGGCAACCCGACCTGATTTGTCCGAAGTGACCCTGGGTCACTAAGGAACTGACACGTGTTCCAACGGTCAGATTTCAAACACACGCGGCAACTTTACTTGGGCTACAAGCAAGGCTGACTCATCCATCTCTGGATAAGATTTGCTCTCATTGTCTTCGCTCGAAGACATTTGATTTGGTTGAGCATCACTTCAGTCACTCTGACTTTGTTCACTTGGACCCCACTAAACAGTATGGTGGTTCCTATGACTCAACAAAGAAGAAAAGGAAACAACGAAACATCTAAGTCTTCGCGCTCCATAGTCTTCACACAATGTCTTCTCTTGTCATAGACTTCAATATGATTATCTTCATGTACCGCCATTGCCGTCAGTGTCTTCATACACTTTTAGGGGTCATCTCCGGTAGGTAAACCGAATCAATGAGGGACTACTACCTGTGTTATCCCGCAATTCTCACAAACACATTAATCCCTCAACCAGGTTTGTCGTCAATACTCCAAAACCAACTAGGGGTGGCACTAGATGCACTTACAATATTATCGGGCCGTGATCACCTCAGGTGGTGATCACGGGTATATACTATACACTTACTTTACATGACACATGATGTGACTAATGTCGGGTCGGCTCATTGAGTACCCGCAAGTGATTCGAGGTGGGGGCTGAAAGGACAGGTGGATCCATCCAGGTAGTGATGGGCCTGAGTTCCTAACGGCCCCCCGAGTGGATTTTTGTGGCGGAGCGACAGGGCAGGTTGAGACACACAGTTGAGAGGTGGCCTCGCCCTGGTCGTTGTCCGTGGTGATTTCATAATAACTCACTTAACAAGATTGGATATTTGATCTGAGTCTGGCCATTGGCCTATACGCACTAACCAGCTACGTGGGAATAGTTATGGGCACTCGACGTCGTGGTATTAGCCGAAGCCTTCTTGATGTTAGCGGCTTAGCGGTGCGCGCCGGGTTGGACCGCGTAATGTAACTTCCTTAGTAATGGAGGTTGCTAGGTCTGCTCACCGGCCGCGTACGCAACGTGCAGGTGTGCGTTGGGCGATGGGCCCGGACCCCTGCACGCCTAGGACTTAGACCGGCGTGCTGACCTCTCTGTTGTGCTTAGGTAGGGCTGCGACGTGTTGATCTTCCGAGGCCGGGCATGACCCTGGAAAGTGTGTCCGGCCAAATGGGATCGAGCGTGCTGGGTTATGTGGTGCACCCTGCAGGGAAGTTAATCTATTCGAATAGTCGTGTCCTCGGTAAAAGGACGACCCAGAGTTGTACTCCGACCTCATGACAACTAGAACTGGATACGTAATAAAACACATCCAGATAAGTTCCAGAGATAACTCGGTGGTTGCTCTCTCACAGGGTGATGTGCGGGAGGATCGCCGGGTAGGATTATGCTATACGATATTACTTGGTGAACTTACCATCTATTCTATTCTACTGGTGCAAGATGAAGGCTGCGAGAAGCGGGGTTACTTGTTACTTTCCAGCTACGCTCATCTACTGCTGCAAGATGGAGGTGGCCAGAAGCGTAGTCTTCAATTGGATTAGCTATCCCCCTCTTATTCTGGCATTCTGCAGTTTAACCCACAGATATTACCCCCTTTACACATATATCATTGTATATGTAGTGTAGATCCTTGCTTGCGAGTACTTTGGATGAGTACTCACGGTTGCTTTGCTCCCCCCCCCCTTTTCCCCCTTTTGTTCCTTCTTCTAGGATGATGCAACCAGATTGATGGAGTCCAGGACCCAGAAGATCCCGAGGATGTTTCTATGTGAAGTTCGGCTTCGAGGAGTAGTTAGGAGGTCCCACGAAGGAGGCCTTGCCTTTTCGATCGTTGCTATATTTGTGCTAGCCTTCTTAAGGCATACTTGTTTAACTTATGTCTGTACTCAAATATTATTGCTTCCGCTGAGTCTTGTGTATTCGAGCCTATGTATTCGAGCCCTCGAGGCCCCTGGCTTGTAATATAAAGCTTGTTTTATTTTAATTTGTGTCTAGAGTTGTGTTGTGATAACTTCCAGTGAGTCCCTGATCTTGGTCGTACACATTTGCGTGCATGATTCGTGTACGGTCAAATCGGGGGCGTCACAAGGACCAAATGTTGCAGATACATCCTACTTATTGGCGATGAATGCCAGCAGGGCCTTCCCGAGGATGCTTGGTAGTATAGAAATTATGCACTGGGAGTGGAAGAACTGCCCTTCTGCTTGGCAGGGGCAATATAGTGGTCATGTCAAGGCTTGCACCGTCATACTTGTGGACGTGCCTCATAAGATCTCTGGATCTGGTACTCTTTCTTCGATATGGCCGGATCGCACAATGACATCAATGTGCTTCAACGCTCTCCGGTGTTTGCAAGGCTTGCCGAAGGCAATTGCCCGCCGGTGAGTGTTAACATCAACAGCCACAACTTCAACAAATGATACTACTTTGTTGGCGGTATAGGAGAGTGTTAACATCAACAGCCACTCAGGATTGGCTGCAACAAAAGTAGTTCACTATTTGTGTCTAGAGCTGAGTGGACTACTTTTGTAAAGACAATCTCTGACCCCATAGGAGAGAAGAGAAAGAGATTTGCACAAGAGCAAGAGAGTGCTAGGAAGGATGTGGAGCGTGCCTTTGGTGTTCTGCAATCTCAATGGGCATCGTTCGATACCCCGCTAGAACTTGGAATACCAAGAAGTTGTGGGAGATGATGACTGCTTGTGTGATCATGCACAATATGATCGTAGAGGATGAGCGTTCGAAACGTATCTACGACCAAGGGTTTCAATTTCAGGGTGACAATGTTGTGTCTGAGCATGTAGGAGCAGCAACGTTTGCATAGTTCACCCAATTTCATCATCCAATGCGTGATTGACAAACTCACATTCAGCTATAAGATGATTTGGTTGAGCATATGTGGGCTCACGTTGACAACCTACAGATGCATCTTTTTAAAAAGTGTGAAAAAATAATTTTTATTTAACTTGTAAACTATGACATATTTACTTGGCTTCTGAACTATGATATATTTGGTTGCTTGTGAAACTATGTAAAAAATTGTATTTTGTTTGAATTATGTTTGAAAAATCACGGCAAGCTGACCGCGAGGGCAAAAATGGGTCCTTGCATTGGGCGCACTGCCAACCCAAACGCAAAAGGTGGAGGACGACAGGCAGACGACCGATCCAAACGGACAAAAAAGAACAAAGCATGCGTCCGTTTGGGTCGGCGCGTTGGAGTTGCTCATAGGGCGGGTTAGTATCCTCTCCCCGTGAGCACTAGTTTAGCGGGCTCTAAGAGCATCTCTAGCAGACCCCGTATAAAGGCACAACCCGTAAAATAACCGCCAAAATAAGGGTCGGCGTGGAAAATGCTACCCGACCAGAGCCTGCAAATGCGTCCGACCCGTAAAAACTTTTGAGGGGCGTGGCAAAATCCCATCACCAACCCGCGAAAACACAGGTATCCATCCTTGCCCCTACGGTGCCCCGTATCCCATGAAAGTGGTTGGCGGGAGGGACATTTCAGCCCTCTCCCTTACCCCACCCCTTCCGCCGCCTCCCGCCATTTGTTCCGCCCATCCGCCGCCAGCGATTCCGGCCAAATCTGTGGGAGGAATCGCGCCGGGGGCCCCCTATCCTCGTTCACCGAGCCGCTGCACCGACTCCCCAGATCTGCCGATCCGAGCCGCCCCTAGTCGCCGTCACCGCCAGGGATTCACCACCCTCAAGCTGCCCCTAGTCGTCGTCGCCGCCTAGGGATCCACCACCGGAGAGCCACCGCCCCCGAGCAGCCAGTGAGTTTGTACTTGTGCTTCTACCGAGCGGTACTCATAATTGGTTAACGCGGCGCACATATTTGTGATTTTAGATGGAATTGAGCCCGTGCGAGAATTTTTGCTCGACGATTCATCCGATTCACATGACTTGAATGTTGAGACGCTGCTTCTCAACTACCGCGAGCAGACGTTTGCGATGGCCTTTGACCTCAAGGAGCAAGAAGTGAGAACCGAAAGTGGCGGCGAGGATCGACCGTCAGCCGTCTTTGCATTCCTCGAAATTTCCATCTCGGGAACAAGATGTTGATGCAAGACTACTTCGTGGAGAATCCAACATATCCGCCGCACCTCTTCTGGAAAGGTACCGAATGCGATGATCCCTCTTTGTGAAAAAAATTCAAGCTTGCGAGGCCAATTGTCGGTATTTTACTTAAAGAAGAAATGTTGCACTGGCTTGAAGGGATTTAGGGCATATCAAAAAATCTCGGCATCTATGCAGGTAATTGCATACAGCGATCCGGCTGACTATGCCGATGAGTACATTCACATTGGTGAAGATACTACAATTGAGTATGTGCGTAGGTTTTCCAAAGTGATCATCCGTGTCTTTGGCCCTGAATATCTTCGGGCACCAAACGAGGAAGACAAAAAAAATTGATGGCATCCAATGATAGAAGAGGTTGGCCTGACATGCTAAGAAACATAGATTGTATGCATTGGACATAGAAAAATTGCCCAAAAGCATGGCAGGGAATGTATTGTGGCAAGTCTTATGATGCAACAATTGTGCTAGAAGTCGTAGCATCCGAGGATTTATGGATTTGGCATAGCTTTTCTGGTATGCCGGGTACTCTCAATGATATCAATGTGTTGCAACGGTCTCATTTGTTTGCTAGGCTTGCTAGTGATGATGATCCTGCTTGCCATTACACTATCAATGGGCATGCATAGACAAAGGGGTACTATCCTGCAGATGGTATATACCCTACTTAATGCACATTTGTCAAGAGCATCAAAACCCCCAAACTAGGAAACAATGTGAATTCGCAAGGGTACAAGAGGCAGCCCGAAAAGAAATTCAAAGAGCATTCGGGTTTTTGCAATCTAGGTTTGCCAATGTTTGTGGTCCTGCTCGTTTTTGGGACAAGCGATCCTTGAAAAACATCATAACATGTTGTGTTATTATTCACAATATGATTATCGAAGATGAGAAAGGCATGAACTTGAAGTTCTTCTACGATAATGTGGGTAGTCGTGTCAAACCAGATCGATACCCTAACCATATTAGAGCTTTTCTTTAGATCTACAAAGAGACTGAAAATGCAAACACTCACTTTCAGCTTCAGGGGGATCTCATTGAGCACTTGGCAAAGGACTGGGCAGTAACGCATTCTATTTTTCCATTCATTCTCATTTAATTCATGTGTGATTAGTATTGGGGACAACTTTTGTATTGAATTATTTAGTTTGCTTCGGACATTTGAATAGTTATTGTAATTTGAATGATTGTTGTTTTGTAATATCGACAATTTTCTTATATTGCAAAATAGTAATTCTAAATATGTGCATATGTGTCAAATTCAGATAAACCGCTTCTAATAAGCGGGTCGGCGTCGGCGCCAACGGAGCAGACACCGCATAACAGAACTGTAAAACGGAATATCAATGAATATTCCATTTTACAGTTCTGCTATTTGGGGTCTGACTCTGCCCTCGCACATGTCAGCCCGCAAAGCCGTTTTTCTGCGAACATTAAATGCATTGTGCGGGTCGGCGATGTACGGGGTCTGCTAGAGATGCTCTAAGCTCAACAATCAGGGAGCAATATGGGACCCGGATCATTCACGCATTGCATCGACTTGTCCTGGTTGGTCGTTTAGGTCAACTCCCCAAACGGACGTCCGTTTTATCTATGATTTTATCTATTTGGGTATGGCAATGAGGCGACGTTCGACCATTTTTCTGGATGCGCCGGCCGTGCGCCCAACGCGCCGGGCGCATCTCGGCCCTCGTAGAAGGCATGGCCATGACCCTCATAGATGACATTCTTCATGAACTTGGTGTAGTCAGGGTCGTCTGTCATCGGCGTCGGGAATGGCATTTCGTCGAATAGCTTGCGGGCGCCGGGAAAGTTGGCCGTAGGAATCACCCGGGGCTGCTTCCTTTGCATCCCGTCGGACAACTGGCCAGTGCCACTGAACCCGACTATGACGTTGAGGTTGATGACGGCCGGGATGGCCGGGGTGGTCACGCTGTCGTCCGGCGACGTGAAGAACCGGGTTTGTCCATGTAGCCGCGGCGAATGAAATTCGGGCGTCTCCGATGTTACGAAGGAGCTCGGGGACTGGTACTGTGGAGGGCGAACGGCCGACGAGCCTGTGCTCGCCGCGATGATGGCAGCGGCGGAGAAAATGGCCGGGCCGGGCCGGCCATACCCTAGCATGTCGAGGGCCTGCGTCGACACTGCCTACATGGCTTTGGTGACGATGGCCTCGTTCTGTTCGATGACGGCCTTGTGTTGCTCGGCCTGCTGCAAGGACACGGCCTCGGTGACGTATTCTGCCGTGACTTTCTTCTCCGCCTCCCTTGCCCGCCCGCCCCTCCTCTTGGTCGATTCATCGTCGAGCTGCGCGAGGTCCGCCGGCGTGAGGTGCGACCGGTCCTTCTTTAGGCCCTTCTTCTTCGCCACGAGGCGCGCGGTGACGAGTGGGTCGTCGGGTTTCTTCTGGGCGCCGGCCATGGCGGAGGGAGAGAAGGAAGAGCTTGGGAGGGATTTTTGGAATGGAGGAAAGTGGGCATTGTGTGTCCCCGACGGACAGGCCAGAGGAGGACAAGGCCGCGTCCTGCCCGTCCGCTTGCTGTCCGTTTCGATGCAAACGCGGCTTAAATTCGGGTCGGGATTGGGTTAAAAGCGAACAGAAAACATGTCTCTTTGCTCCATTGGCCCAGTTTTGGAGCTCCCTCACGTTGCATGTTAGTCTTTCTTTCTCCTGTACCCGTGTGGGTCTGGTCAAACACAAGTGCAGACTGCAGAGAGGCAGTCAGGGGTCTTGGGATCAGATAAAATTACCTTTCCCCTTCCCCAGCCTCTTTCGTGCACAGCTCACACGGGTGCCCTAGTCAATGCAAAGCACTTCTGCTGCTGGCTCTTCCATTTTTTGGTTGGTAGTGCTCTGCACCGGCAGTCTGCGCATCCCTGACATGCAACCTGCAAAAGGAGGGTGCAAGGCCCCGTTCCTTTTCTTGGGAGTAGGACCTTTCTTTGGGCTTCTTTGTTAGCCTTTTCTCTGTGATCCTTTTTCTTGGACGATTCTTAATATCATTGCTAGCTTCCTCCGTTCTACTTATTTCTTTTGGTTATAGCATATACAACAGGCCCTCAGAGCCGTCTCATACGTTTGGATGGACCGAACGGTCACTATCGGTCGCGAAATTTCGGTCCAGACGGACGCCTTAAATGTCTCTGAAATGCTCGGGCTGACCGGCACCCCTCATATCCAGCCCAAATATGGGGCAGATATGGGGCACCCGGGCATGTCCGTCACGTCGGACGGACGACGCGGTTCCACGCGGAAACGCTCGGAAATCTGGCAGTCTGAAACTTGTCTCTTCCGTCGGACCGATATCGCCGCGTGGCGCCGCTCCGGCGGGCCACGTAGTGCCTAGCCCGACTATATAAGTCGACCGACAGCACCGAAAACCTACCATCCATATTTTCCTCCGCCTATCCACTGTCGTCGCCACTTTCCACTCCTCCCGTCCGCCTATTAGCCATGCCTCCACGCCGCCGAGTGAGGAGCCACCCATTTCTAACGTCGGAGTGTCGGCTAAAGCTCCTTGAGCAGATCCGGGCAAGGCGCGAAGTCCGGATCGCCGCGAGGCTACCTCCATATGCACTGGATCCTCAGGAGTTGGAGGAGGAGGAGGAGTTGGTGGAGGAGGACAAGGAGGAAGAGGAGCCCGGGGAGGAGGATGTGGGGGACGCTGGTCACGCGAATCTGTAGGCGGGGCAACATGCCATCCTCAATTCCGTCCGCTCGGAGTCGGCTGCGGAGGCGAGACGCCGTCGCCGGCAGGAGATGGAGGTGGCGGAGATGCTCACCTATATGGATTAGGTCAAGCAGGAGGATGATGAGCCGGAGCCCTCCTACCCGTCTGTCCAGCCGGCGCCCTGCACCGTCGTTGTGGACATCTCCGACGATGGAAATTAGCTAGGGTACTACGTACTATGTAGTATGTATTATGTAGGTTTTCTTTTGCATGCTTTGTAAGGATCTAGGGGTTGAAATATGAGAGACTCAGGTGCAAAGTGTCTAATTTGAGGCGTGACTGGTCATTGTCTGCAGATGCGCCCGATCGCGTCCGCGGACGTTTGAGAGACCGGGTTTGCAAAATCCGACTATAGATACGCTTAGGGCAGCCCAATGATGTACCTTAAATCGCGTGCAAACATATGAACTGTGGTGTTGGGATATCCTTCATCATCAAAGACATCAAACACGATGCCGCATACGCGACAAGAATCACCTGCTTGATATTCATTGTTTTTTTGCCATAAATATCAACAATATACAGCAAATATAGCTACAATATACACCGCTATGGAATTTCTTTGGTATTCATGTGCATACCAAGGAATACCCCTGGCGCCGCCACCGACTGAGAGGAGTCCCCACGCAGGTGGAGCTCATACTCGAGCAGTCACGCTATGGATGTTGCCCATTGCCATCGTCGTTGCGTGAAGTAGGAGCCCATCGATGCCGCAACAAGGAGGAGCCGCCCTCCCCGCCATGCAGCTAGGCCGAATGCCTTGTCCGGCCGATGTCATCGCGAAGCCGTCTCTGGCGCGGCAAGGCGAGGGCGCAGCCATCACCACTTTGTTGCCGTGAAAAGGGATGAGGAGCCCTCCCCATTGCTTGTGAACGCGGGCGTGCACCTCCTCTACAACCTCGACAGTGGCAATAACATAACGTCGACGCGGCGAGAGCACCGCACATTGCAATGTCGGGGCGCGTTCGCAACATTGGTCATTGCACCAGATTGGGTTCAAGCGGACCCCCTCACGTTGGCCCGTGCCAAGGACCGCTCCTGGACCACCGCAAAGACAATTGCAGCGCTGACGCCGCCTCATCGACTAGCTCCTCAAGACGGGGGTGACCGAGTCTCTGCGCAATGCCGCCCTCATCATTGACAAGGGCAAGGCTAGGGGCGGCGTCCGCGACCGATGCGACCCTGCGACGACGAAGGAAGCCAATCGGCTGTGCCCCGAGCACTAGGTGGCGGATGGTTAGGGCTTGCCGAGACCCATACCCGCCCTTAAGTTGTTAGAAGGACCACCCCGACTCCGACGTGGATGGCGATGGACCAGACAACAATGTAGTTTAGTTTTAAATTTTGTTAGTTAAACTTTTCAAAAATCGTTCGGTTTGAATGTAACATCGTCCGGATTGTGTGAATTTGGACTATCTTTTGTAATGTCAGTTTAAACTTGCATGGACCTTTGGTGCGCGCAGTTGGATGGCGGGGCTTCCGTTTCGGCGGACATTTGATTTGATGCAGATGGCATGGGCAATTTTGGTGGTTGAAAATTCTTGCTCTACATTGTCTGGGTTTATTGCTGCTGGCAGGCAAAAATGTCGGTGGCAGCCTTACGCCTGCGTTCTGCCTAAAATCAGGGCTGTCGCCTGTTGGAACGGAACGTCCATCCACCTGCTCTCTGGCGCCATGGTCGAGGAGGGTCGTCAGCCAAAATAGTACTAGGGCGCAACGGCGGGAGAATCGGCGCCCACCACCATATCCCGAAACTAGACTGGCCCAGCCGCGCGTCTGCGCCTTCTTCACGCACCCATCCGGCTCTATTTATTCGACGGAGCGCGGAGTGCTCCACCTCTTTCATCACATCCCCTGCAACTCAAGTCCCACGAGCCATGGAGTTCAAGAAGTGTTGCGACTTCGTGAACTTTGAGGATCTGGTCCGGTGGGAGTTGCACGTCGCTGATGAGCATGGTAACAAGCAGCTCCAGGCCATCTACGCGCTCCATGGCGTGGAGGAGGTGGCCAAGGCCTTCCACGCGGCCAAAGAGGCGGCGGCGGCGGCGGCGGGCGAGGACGCCGAAAAGACGGCGGCGGCGGCGGCGGAGGTCAAGGACCCCGACAAGAAGCCGGAGGCCGCGGCTGAGGATGCCGTCATGGTGGAGAAGGCGGCGGCGGGCGAAGACAACGGCAAGAAGAAGGAAGGCGCGGCTGAGGATGTCGTGAAGGTTGAGAAGGCGGCGGCGGGTGAGGGTGCCGGCAAGGAGGAGGAGGTGGCGACCCTTGAGGATGCCGTCAAGGTGGAGGAGGAGGCGGCGGGCGAGGACATCGTCAAGAAGGAGGAATCCGCGGCTGAGGATGTCGCCAAGGTGGAGAAGGCGGCGGCGGGTGAGGGTGCCGGCAAGGAGGAGGAGGTGGCGACCCTTGAGGATGCCGTCAAGGAGACGGCGGCGGGCGAGGGTGACTCTGCCTGGAACTCGGACGAAGACGAAGCTCATAAGGACATGGTGCGGGAAATGATGGCTGCGAAGGCGGAGGAGGAGGCGGATGAAAGGGCAGAGGAGAGGAAGCTGGACGCGGACCGGGCGGCGATTGAGGCGCGCAAGAGAAACATGAGGGAGGAGGCGGACACGGCGGCGGCCAAGAAGGCGGACATTCGCGCCGGCAAGAAGAACGTCAAGCCCGTTGCCAAGAAGCCGAAGATCGTCCTCACCGCCCAGCAGGAAGCCGCAAAGGCCGAGAGGGAAGCTGCGAAGGCCGAGCGGGAATCTGCGAAGGCCGACAGGAGGGCGCGTACTGCCTTCATCCAGATTTCGAAAATGCATGAGCAGCGGCTAAGGGCCGGCGAGGATTATGAGGAGGAAGATCAGCCCGAAGAGAGCGAAGACACACTGGACGTTGGCGTGCAGAAGGACTACGAGTCCAACTCCGGCTCCTCCCACTCCGACGATGGCGGCGCTACGTCTTTTCTGGTTTACCATGATTTGGATGATTATTAGGTAGCATGCGCTGCCCAGGGTAGAGTGGTGCGAATCGATCGTTCTTGATACTAGTATCATGCATGAGAAACTAGACTTTGCGAATCCATCGATTTCTTTTGATGTTTATGTATCGAATTTGGTCGGTATCGAAGTGAAGACCATCTTAGTTTGTTTTCAATTGCCAGATCTGCTGTTTGAGTTTTTTCCTTCCCCAGTTTCTTTTAATTTGTCTGTTTCAACTTTTTTTGGGAGACGAGGTCAAAGCAAAACTGGGTTCATCGGCTCCGGCCGGCGTGTTCGATGTTGCTTGATTCGTGCTGGAGGATCCGGTCGAAGTTGAGAGAGGGAGCTTTTTTGATTCTGTCTGGCGTATGCATTAGGATTAGGATTACGATCGTCTTTTTCTGCCCCTCCTGCGAAGGGAAGCACTCCTTTTCATGGTAGAATGGGATGGGAGGAGTTTTTTGGATTGGTTACATACCTCTGGTCCTCTTTTTGAATTTTTTCAAATCTCTTGATGATGAAACTGTGATAGACCTAATGCTCTAACCGCCAAGACTGGATGCATACCCTTTTTCCTTCTTTTATCTGGTTTGCTGTGTTTCTTTGGACAACAGCTGGCAGGCTATACTGTCAGTGTCAGCTTTGACGCCCCTGCCCGCCTGCTGCCTTACGCGGCAAGAAATGATCCGCTCTGCTGCCTCATACTGTCAGGACGTACCAGAAACGCTTTGCCTTGCCTCCCGGCCTTCAAAAGCTAGCGCTGCACCCATAGGGCAACTCCAACACGTGGTCCTAAACGGAGGTCCGTTTCGCCTGCTTTTCGTCCGTTTGAAGGTAACAACAAGGCCATGTACGTCCGGATTTATGGATGCGATGGCCGTGCGCCCAACAGACGGATGCATTTCGGCCGCATTTCGTTCGTTCACTAGCACACTAAAATAAAAAATGATGCATATGAAATGGTTCAAATCAAACATAGCTCCGAAATAGTCTTACAACCCTATCGGTATTTGTTTGCAATGACAAGAAAAACAATATCAAATAATCTTATAACCCAATCGAAATTTGTTTGCATGACAAGAAATTAAACTGATAGATCTACTGATTGCCAATGTGAGTCCACACGTGCTCAACCAAGTCATCCTGGAGCTGGACATGAGTATGCCAATCACGCAATTTCGGATGAAACTCGACAAACTGCTCAAAGGTCGCAGGAGGTGCATGCTCAGACCCAACATTTTCACCCTGGAAATCAAACCCTTGATCGTAGATGCTATCATCGCGCTCATTCTCCATGATCATGTTGTGTATGATCACACAAGTAGTCATCACCTCCCAAAGCTTCTTCATGCTCCATGTCAATGCAGGGGTTACGAACGATACCCCACCAAGACTGAAGCACACCGAAAGCACGCTCCACATCCTTTCTAGCACTTGAGGGAGTCCTGTATTCAGGGGTCCTCAGTCATCCGGGTCGTTGAAGCTGGGCCGCATTGATGGGCCGCATGAAGAAGAAGCAGAAGGCCCTCCCCCGTATTCGGTCAGGACTCCTATGTACGTAGAAAGGCAGGTGTAGAGTCCGGATGTATCAATTTATTCCTCCCCAAGTCACATTTATAACCCTAGGTCCCCTCCGGTGTGTATATAAGCCGAGGGGTTTAGTCTGTAGAGGGGACATCTTACAATATCCTCATAGGCTAAACCTAGGGTTTAGCCATTACGGTGTCGAGGTAGATCAACTCTTATACACATATTCATCCATACTAATATAGCAGGAAGTAGGGGTTTACCTCGATCGAGAGGGCCTGAACCTGGGTAAACATCGTGTCCCCAGCCTCCTGTTACCATCGATCCTCTAGACGCATAGCTTGGCCCGCCGTACCCGAGATCTGCCGGTTTTGACACCAACAATGGTGCTTTCATTGAGAGCTCCGATGTGCGCTCGCTATGAGCGATTGATGGCGCGTCTCGTCATCGACAAGGGGATCACCCTCAGAAATAACCTGGCTATCGGCCAGGTCCTCCAGCTTGGCGGGTTCACTGTATGCACCCGCATGGCCTCTGGGCCGTCCGCACTCCCTGCGGCCGTCGAGCATCACCTTTATGCCGATTCCGGCTACTCCGATGACGCGACTTCGGCAGAAATCTCGCCCATAAACGGGCTGCTGGATCGCATCGCTGCCCTGGGGCTTTCATCGCTAGGAGATCAAATCGGACTTAAATCCGGCCATGACGAGATCGGCCCTTCTCCGATCACTTATCTGGTAGCAACAGTGGAGTACGGAGCCATAGAGACTTCTTCTCTACAGACGGAGACCGCAACAGTCCGAATCTCCGAACCCATCGAGCCGAACACCTCCCAGTCAGGAGGCGCACTATGTTCTTTGAGCTCTGGGACCGACGCCGGACCCGAAGGGTAATTAGATCCCATCAAAACCAGATTGTCACCATCGGGGGTTGTTAAAACCCCGAATACCACTCTGGGTCGAGATTCAAAATTACCAACACGCACCCACCCTGGGAAAACATTTCATGTAAATCCGGAATCCCGGACATAGATGACCTCACGAACATACAACAGCAGCCCGAGGAAATGGTCAACCACTTCTGGGCCAGATTCCTACTTGTTAAAAACAAGGTCAGGGACCGCTGCGACGACAAAGCGGTTTCTCTGTTTCACCGCAATTGCACAGATGAGGGAGTCTTGAATGTCCTAAACCAACGTCGTGTTCTGAGTTTCACTGAATTATCGCAGTTAGTACGGAAGTACTGCGCAATGGAAAATACTTGGAAAGCCCAGAATACACCTCTAGAACAGTCCATATCCGGACAGTACGTCACCAAAGCTAAACAGACTTACCCTAGTTGGTCATCCGATAGCATTCCTATTGGCAAGAAGAACAAGCCTCTTTTAAGGCACAAGTCTGTACTGGACGAACTACTCGATACACCTTGCCAAATACACGCAACCCCGGACAATGTCCCAAACCATTGCCTTAGAGCATGTTGGGTACTCCGGCAGGTAGCAAAGAGCGGTACGGCAATTCTTGCCACCACCGCACCAAGGGAGAAAGACATCGATGTCTTCACTGTCTTCGAGACATTCCCCTCAAATAATCGTCGCAAGAGATCAAATCGCGAACTTGCCGAGGTTTACCAAATTAGCTCTGCAAGCCCATGGAGCGACACGGCAATTAGTTTTTCCGCCGAAGACGCACCTCGAGTCCGGCCGATCCGAGCATCAACATCTCTTGTACTAGACCCAATAGTGGACGGCTTCCGCCTCACTAAAGTACTTATGGACGGAGGAAGCGTACTCAACCTCATATATGAGGAAACGCTTGCAAAAATGCAGGTCGAGAAATCTCGCATTGAGCACTCCAACACAACCTTTAGGGGAATTATACCAAGCCGCGAGGCCAATTGTTCGGGAAGCATTAAGCTCGATGTAGTGTTCGGCTCACCCGACAACTACAGATCAGAGGAACTACTCTTTTACATTGTGCCCTTTCACAACGGATACCACACCCTTCCAGGACGAGACGCTTTCTCGCACTTTCAAGCTATACCCCATTACGGGTACATGAAGCTTAAAATGCCAGGGCCCAATGGGGTGATCATAATAATAAGTGATCCGGATAGAGCACTCCGCGCCGAAAACAAAACGACATCCTTAGCCTTAGAGGCATTATCCGAAGCTCTCGTGGCTGAAGAACTAACCACCCTACGGTCAAAGGTCTTCAAGCCCGCTGACGAAATCATCAAATTCCAAGTGCACCCAACGGACCGTAACAAAACGGCATCCATCGAGGCACAACTGGATCCGGCGGTAGACAGCGCGTTACGCGCCTTTCTTCGGGAAAATTGGGATGTATTCGCCTGGCACCCTTCAGACATGCCAGGAATCCCACGTAGGCTAGCCAAACACAGCCTCAATATTATAAAAGGGTTCAAACCAGTCAAGCAGTCACTACGACAATTTTCCGAACCCAAAAGACAAGCAATGGAAGAAGAGTCAGCCAAACTATTGGAAGCCGGATTCATCAGAGAAATTAAACACCCGGATTGGCTAGCCAACCTAGTCATGGTACCGAAGAAGGATAAATCCTGGCGCCTCTGTGTCGATTTCACAGACCTGAATAAGGCTTGGCCAAAGGATCCCTTTCCTTTGCCCCGCATTGACCAAATTATCGATGCAACGGCCGGACACGACTCGTTGTGCTTCCTTGATGCTTACTCCCGATACCATCAGATAAAGATGAAGGAATTCGATCAGGCCGCAACGACATTTATCACCCCGTACGACCCCTTTTGTTTCAACACTATGCCTTTCAGACTCAAAAACGCTGGCGCCACATATCAACGCATGATTCAAACATGCTTAGAAAAACAAATTGGCAAAATAGTGGAGGCATATGTTGACGACGTAGTCGTAAAGACCAAACACGTCGAGACCTTGGTGGATGATCTCCGTCTTACGTTTGCCAACCTCCGAGAATATGACATAAGGCTCAATCCGGAAAAATGTGTCTTCGGCATTCCAGCCGGAAAGCTATTAGGGTTCATCGTATCCCATAGAGGAATCGAAGCTAACCCAGCCAAAATCCGGGCCCTGTCAGAACTCAAAATACCAATCGATCTCAAGCAAGTGCAAAAACTAGCAGGCTGCGTAGCGGCTGTAAGCCTCTACATCTCCAGATTAGGAGAAAACGCATTGCCACTTTACAGATTGCTACGGCGCATTGACAATTTCGAATGGACAAATGCGGCCACAACCGGATTGGAAGAAATAAAAGCTTTACTAGAAAGCAACCCAATCCTAGCCGCCCCCGGTGTTGGCGAACCAATGCTGCTGTACGTATCAGCTACTCACCAGGTGGTGAGTGACGTGCTCGTCGTCGAACGAGCCGAAGAGGGACATAAATTCCCCGTTCAAAATCCCGTATACTATGTATCTGAGGTTCTCACACCGTGTAAATCACGGTACCCCCACTATAAAAAAATTGCCTATGCAGTCTTCATGTCATCTCGGAAACTCCGACACTACTTTCAAGAGTGTTTGATCACAGTGGCATCCGAGGTACCACTCAATGATATTATCAATAATAAAGACGCCCCGGGGCGCATAGCCAAATGGGCCATTGAGCTCTTACCATTTGAAATATCCTACAAGCCGCGCCGGACTATTAAATCCCAGGTGTTGGAAGACTTCGTCGCAGAATGGACCAAAGCCGAACTCCCTAAAAAGTATGGCTCATACTCCCACTGGACAATGTACTTTGACAGTTCCAAATTGCTATCTGGACTGGGGGCCGGTGTAATACTGACATCTCCAACAAGGGATACAATTCGGTATGTTTTACAGATTATGTATACGGACTCGAACAATGCGGCCGAATATGAGGCCCTATTGCATGGTCTCTGACTAGCCGTATCCATGGGCATACAACGCCTAGAGGTACGCGAAGACTCAAACCTCTCCATCTCCCAAATCAACGGGGATTTTGATGCGAAGGATTCAAAAATGGCAGCTTATCGCAATGCCATATTAAAAATGTCGGCTCGATTTGAGGGGTTGGAATTCCATCACGTAGCCCGGGATAATAACAAGGCAGCTGACGTACTCGCACGCATGGGAGCTAAACGTGACACTATCCCACCAAACACATTTGTGGAACGATTGTTTAAGCCATCAGTAACATGGCAGGACGCGAGCGGCGATACAAATACGGATCCAAACACACCCCTAGCCGAACTCAATCACGATGACATGGGAGATATCCAAGCATGGAGATAACTCCTTCGGATCACGAAATCATGTCTATCATAGCCCCCTGGACAGAGCCTTTCCTAGCTTACCTTAATAGGCAGGAACTCCTCGATGATCAAAATGAGGCCCGCCGCATAGTCCGGCGCTCTAAAGCCTACAAAGTTCACGAAGGTGAACTATATAAGAAAAGCACAACTGGTATTCTCCAAAGGTGCATATCCGAACATGAGGGAAGGCGAATTCTCACTAAAATACACGTTGGAATGAGCGGTCACCATGCCGCAGCAAGGGCACTCGTAGGCAAAGCTTTTCGTGCGGGCTTTTACTTGCCTACTGCCCGAGCAGATGCCCAAACCTTAGTCCAACATTGCGTTGGCTGCCAGCTCTTTGCAAATCAAAGTCACATGCCTCCCACCGCACTGAGAACAATCCCCATTACTTGGCCTTTTGCGGTCTGGGGGCTTGATATGGTCGGACCCCTTAAAGGGGGAAGTCATAAAAGAAAATACTTACTGGTGATGGTAGATAAGTTCACTAAGTGGATCGAAGCCAAGATAGTAAAAACAGCTGAAGCAGGGGCCGTGATAGATTTGATATCCAGCGTAGTACACCGTTATGGTGTCCCGCATAGTATTATCACAGATAATGGCTCCAATTTCACAGATGACGAGGTAAAAAAATGGTGCGCAAAGTTGGGTATAAAACTCGATTACGCTTCCGTATACTGATACGTCTCAAACGTATCTACTTTTCCAAACACTTTTGTTATTGTTTTGCCCTCATTCTTACATGATTTGAACTAAACTAACCCGGACTGACGCTGTTTTCAGCAGAGCTGCCTGTATGGTTTTATTGTGTGCAGGAAAATGGATTTTTAGGTGTCTCAGAAAATTCCAAGAAAAATCACAGAAAATCCACGCACCCGAAGGGCCATTGTGCCAGAAGTGGGGCCAGAGGGCAGCCAGGGGGGCCCCAGGCGCCCTGTTGGCGCGGCCCCACCCCTGGCCGCGCCAGGAGGCCGCCTGGGAGGGTCCTCCCCCCTCTGGTGCACTACCTTGGCTCCTATTTATTCCCGTGGCGAGGAAACCCCAGAACAGAAGTCGTTTTTCCAGTTTCCGTCGTGGAGCCGCCGCCACCCTCTGTTCTTCTTCGAGAGGGCTAATCTGGAGGCTGATTTGGCCTCCGGAGAGGGGAGATCGTCGCCATCGTCATCATCATCACCACTCCATCCTCCCTCCATGACTTCTCCTTCCATGTGTGAGTAATTCCCTGCTGTAGGCAAAGGGGATGGTAGGGATTGGATGAGTTAGATCATGTAATAGTTTATCAGATTCTTGGGGGCATGTTGCCTATCATCTACTTTGGTGTTTATCATCTTTGCTTCAACTTGTTGCTCTTAATGCTTGTCACTTTGGGCCCGAGTGCCATGTTTTCAGATCTGAACCCTATGTGTTTGCATGAATATATTTGTGTTCTTGATCCTATCTATGAGTTGTTTGCACCTATTATGGTCTGGAACCGGCGATCGCAAAGGTGACAGCTTGGGACACCAAAGGGGATGGTCCATAATTTGAGGATTCCATGTATCCATTGAGTTTATTGCTTTGTTCCGGTGCTCTTTGACAGGAGTACCTTAATCTCCATAAGTTCCTTTTGGCCCCGTTCGTAGCGGGATGGTAGGACAAAAGATGTTGTGCAAGTTCTTATTGCAAGCACGTACAACTACCTGTGGGATACATGCCTAATGTTTGATATTTGCCTAGATGATCATTACTTTTCTGTGTGCCTTGCCCGAAGTTAGATTCATGATGTATCTCATCCATGCAGCGCCCAACCATCCATCTCCCTAGCCTACAGTGTTTCAATCCTGCTGGTCATTAGTTGTTACTTTTGCTGTTCACTTTTGCTGTCACTACCATCACTATCATATCACCGTTACCACTTATCTTTTGTTGCAAGTAAGTATATTTCAGGTGCGGTTGAATTGACAACTCAACTGTCAAAGCTTATAAATACTCTTTGGCTCCCCGTGTGTCGAATCTATAAATTGGGTTATTCTTACCCGCGAAGACTATCTCGATCCCTTACGGTTGAGGGTTATCAAGTACCGTTTTCTGGCGCCGTTGCCGGGGAGCATAGCAATATTTACAAGTCTACTTGAAGTATCCTACCTGCTGCACTTCATCCGCTATGGGTAAGAAAGGAGAACCCAAGGTTCCGATCTTACTATCCACTACAAGAAGAGGTACTGTTCTGAACACTAGTGCTACACTTGATTCACCTTCTGTTATGAGTAAGTTTGCCTCACCACCACCACATGATGCTTCTACTGAATCTGTTACTATGTCCGATATTTTTGATGATGCTTCTACTACTCTTGATGATATTGGTTCACTTGGTTATGCTCTTGAGAAACAGATCGCTGCTGCAAAAAAAATCTGGAATTGAAATTCCTGTTACTCGCTACCCTATTGGTGGAACTTATGATTATCCTGATTTGAGTAAACTCAAGGAGAGACTCCTTGATGATGATTACATTATGCTTGATGATTATTTATGCAGGGAACTGACAGAGTTTGCCGACTCTGACCCTGAAGCTATTAAGAAGCTGCTTGAAAAACAGTCCTTGAAGAACAAGACTGTTCCTGATCCTGAATTTGCTACATCTCCTATATGCATCAATGATCCTGATTATGATTTATCTGTTGATCTTTCAGTTATATCTATGGTTGAAGCTGACCCTTTTTATGGCAGAGAAAATGATGATGCTATTGCACACCTGACCAAACTCACTGAGTTGGGTGGCTTGTTTACCACGAATGAAAAGATACGAAACTTTTATGTGACTAAGCTTCTTCCTTTCCCTTTGAAGGAAGGTGCTAAAACATGGTATGATGCACTACCATGTGGTTCCATTAAGAGTCCTCAAGACTTAGCTCACTCTTTTGTTGATAAGTACTTTCCTGCTCATATGCAACATGCTGCTTTACAAAGAATTTATAACTTTAAACAGTTGCAGGATGAGCACCTCCCTAAAGCTTGGGGGAGGTACTGTAGTCTGATCCAGGCTAGACCAGGACATGGAGTCCCTAAGAATGAATTATTCGATATATTTTATGCTGGTCTAACTGATGAATCCAGGTCCTTTTTGGATAGTTGTGCTGGTTGTGTTTTCAGGAAAAGAACACTGGACGATGCAGAAGAATTGATGGGCAGGATTGCCAAAAACCATGAAGATTGGTCCGTCCCTGAACCACCTCCACCACCAAAGAAGAGGGGCATGCTTGTTCTAAGCCCCGAAGATATGCAAGAAGCAAAGAAGTCTATAAAAGAGAAGGGTATTAAAACTGAAGACGTGAAGAATCTACCCCCTATTGAGGAGTTGTGTGGGCCTGCCTCTCACCCTCCTATGGTAGAGGTACACTCTCTTTTGCAAGTGCATCCCTCATGGTAAGCCTCCTGATCAATGTTTAGATGAGCTTGATAATTTTATTATGAAGCAAAGTCATTTTAATGAGAGGATACAAAGTCAATTGCATGATAATTCCCTTGCTATCAAAAGTTTGCTTGATGTTCTAGGTAGAACAGTTAATGCTGTTAAATGTCTTGTGAAGCATTTTCATATGGTTCAAACTCAGCTTGAACAAATTTCTAATGTGCAAAAAGATTTGCTTGCTAACAATACCAAACAAGATGATTTACAGGCCTTCGGGATTAAGACCCGAGGAGGAACTAGCACTCAAGATCCTCTCTATCCAGAGGGGCATCCGAGGAGAATCGAGCAAGATTCTCAAATGCAGGAAGAAGAAATTGTTGGCTCTCCAAAGAAGAAGAAACACAAGGAGGCTGACAATTCCAATGATCCTATTACAAGTGAAGAGCCAGCTGTTGATCCCAACAGTATATCTACCTCCGATGCTGAGACTGAAGACGGTGCCGAACCTGAAGATAAGGATAAGGAGAAGAATGATCCACCTGAAGTTCGAGAAGAAGAAGCACCTGACAAACGCAAGAAGTACACTAGAGAAGACTTCGTCGCAAGAAGACATGGGAAGGAAAGAGAACCATGGATACAGAAACCCATGCCCTTTCCAGGTAAGTCTCTCAAATCTAAAGAAGAAGAGCATTACAATAAGTTTTGTGAGTGGATGAAACCTCTTTTTCTTCAAATCCCTTCGACTGATGCTATTAAGTTACCTCCCTATTCAAAATATATGAAAGATATTGTTACTAATAAAAGAAAAGTTCCTAATGAAGCAATATCTACTATGCTTGCTAACTACTCTTTCAGTGGCAAGATTCCTGAGAAGCTTGGTGATCCAGGTATACCCACCCTTCCTTGCTCCATAAAGAATAATTATGTCAAAACTGCTTTATGTGATCTTGGAGCAGGAGTGAGTGTTATGCCTTTCTCTCTTTACAAGAGGCTTTGTTTAGAGAAACTAATTCCTACAGATATCTCTCTTCAGATGGCTGACAAGTCAACAGCCATCCCGATAGGTATTTGTGAGGATGTTCCCGTAGAAGTTGCTAATTGTTTGATCCTTACTGATTTTGTCGTGATTGACATGCCCGAGGATGGGAGCATGTCCATTATTCTTGGTAGACCTTTTCTTAACACCGCAGGTGCTATTATTGATTGTAATAAAGGAAAGATTACCTTCAATGTGAATGATAAAGAACACACGGTGTATTTTCCAAAGAAGACCGACAAGAGGCATGGCCTCAACTCTATAGAAAATATCGAGACCGTGAAGATTGGAGAATGGGACTGTCCACTACATGTGCACCACAAATACAAAACTATTATGGTGGGGACAATGTCCATTAAAGTAAAGGTGCAATGATCACTTTGTAAGAGGTGGGACTTTTTGCTCTATATATCGCCGGTTTGTTGGTAAGACTTGATCAACCTTACTAGTGAGCATGTTTTATATAGGTAAAAAGTTGGGCTTGTTATGTTTTCATTTGTTTTAGCTTTTGTTCTCCTTGCTGTACCAAGTGTTTGTGTTTTTGAAGCTTCACAATACTCATCACTGCTTTAAGTTTTCAGAAAGTTTTGCAGCTTTTTGAACTTCGAAAAAATTTCAACAGTGAAGTTTTCAGAAAAATTCCAGAAAAATAAAAATAAAAATTTCCATGCCGGGAGTGACCCAGAGGCACCTGGGGCTGAGCACGGGGGCCACCAGTGGCCCAGGCGGCCAGCTGGCGCGGCCTGCCCCCTGGCCGCGCCCATAGGGCGCCTGGGGCCCACAGGTCCCGCCTCTAGGTGAGTCTTCTTCCTCTCTCTCTCTCTTTCTCTCCGAAAACACGAGTTCTGCACCTGTTCTTGCGTTCTTGCTGTTCTTGGAGGCAATTTTCGATCTCTCTCTACAGCCTATCATTCGAGCTGAGATTTTGAACAAATACTCCCTGGTATGTAACTCCTCCACCCCTCCAATTACATTTTTGGTTGGTGGCTTCATTTGTGAGTATTTAGTAGTTCTTGGTGCTGTGTAGATGAGCTTGCATGCATGTGTAGAAATTTATTTTCCAAATTTTGATGCAAGTTTATGCCTTAGGTAAGTGAGTTGAGTAGTTTGCCTTCACCCACTTTGTTTAAATCCTTGTTTTTGTAATTTGCCAAAAATTTCAGAAATGAGTTTGTTAGGAAGGGCAAAGGGGTGGCTTGAGAAGAAGAAGCCCGCGCGCTCCGATCGAGTTACGAGCCGCAGCTTCACCCTCGACTGCTAGGGTGAGCTACAATGAAGATCATGTGCCCCTAGAGTTGTTGGAAGACACAAATCCAGCACGTGCGATGATGTTCCCATGTGATGAATTCCTTGAAGCTGCAGGAATTAAGGATGAGTTTTATAACCTTTGTGCTAATGCAGGTCTGACACGGCTCGTCACGTGCCGTGTTGCTCAGTATCAAAAACTCACCTCCGGTTTCAGTAACAGTTTTAGATATAACCTTGATACTAGTTCTATTGAGTTTAAAATTTACAATAATCTTTTGACCATGCCCTTGGAAAAGTTTTGTGAAATAATAGGTGTGCCAAACGTTGGGCGGATGGCGAAGATGACCTCTCAGCCCTCCGAGCTGAGAACCATCTTCAACTCTCTCTGTAGCATGCATACGAGGGATATTCATCGGTCAAAAATCTCCAGCATCTTATTCCCTCACCTCAGGTATTTTGCGTATTATGTTGCTAGAGGGGTGTTAGCTCGTGACAACACGAGCAGCATTTCTGCGCCGGATATTGCTATCCTGGCAACCGCCCTCTCAGGGAGGTTTGATTATAATGTGGGTGCCTTAATTGCTCGACGCCTTGCTATGAACGGTAACAAGGGAGATTTATTTGGTGGCGTTTATGCCACACTTATCTTAGAGTATCTTAAAGGCACCCCACACCCTGATGATAAGCCTTTTACTTATTTAAGTTTTGATCTTGCTGCTATGAAAAGGCATAAGTTTGTTACCATGACTTCTGAGTTTGGTAACCTTGTTTATATCTTGCGTTTCGGAACTACCGCGGAACGCAAGATCCGTCTACCTGCACCTCTTTTGTTTGATTTTTCTCGCAGGAACGGATGGTCCTTTGATGTTATCCAGTTCGATGAGTTCATGGTCCGGCATCAGTTTCATAACCCCATGGCAGAGGGGACGAGGAGGAGCACGGTGAGTTACCACCTTTTCAGGGGGAGCCGTCACCCAGTTTGGTGAAGGGTCTTCCTCTGCTTGGAGTGCGGACCCTTCTTCGTGGGAGGATCCGAGGACTTCGGTGTACGCACCGGAATCCTTATACGATCCTTGGACTCACCAGTACCAGCCCGGAGCAGGAGGCTCCTGGGGGTAGTAGCTACTACCAACTTAGGCCAAAAGCCTAAGCTTGGGGGAGTACGTGCCCTTCTCACTTTTCCATTGTATTATCCGTTTTATTTTTGTTCGCTTTGATCTTTTCGAAGTTTTTGCCCGTTCTTCTTTGTTTCTTTCTTTGCAAAAACAACAAAAAGATTTTCTCTTTCTTTTGCTTTCGTTCAACCTTTGAAAAAACCCAAAAAGATTTCCTTTCTCTCTTTAGTTTGCTTTGTTTTCAGAGTTCAGCTCGAGTCCGTGATGGCATTTAATTATATTTCCTACGTTCGATCGTGCAAGTGACAAGGCAGTAATGACGAAGATCGACGGAAGAGAAGCAACAAGGAAAACCGGTATGAACTCTTCTTGTTTCTACTTTTGTACATATGCCTGTACTTATGATCTAGAGACCAGCTTGTAGCGACATAGTGCTATGTTTACAATGCTTTCCCAGTGGTTCATGCTTTCCTTGTGGCTAATCTCAAATAGCTAGAGTATATAATGTGTTATTGAAATGATTTACATGCATTGCATTGTTCATAGTTTGGTATACTAAGGTGGTATTTCCCTTTGGAGAATTCTTGGATTGACTTGGCACATGTTTACACATGTTTAAGACTAAAAAGTCTGCTTTGCCTTGATGATCTTTGAGTTTCAGAATAGGTATATCACTTTCATGCCCAATTCAATGTTGCTTTGTCGCTCTGCATGATTATGACCGTTATTGCTCTCTAGTTGGTCGCTTCCCAGTCTCTTGCTAGTTTTCGCTCGCACTAAGCGGAATTCTGCTTGTGCATCCAAATCCTTTCAAACCAGTTAATTCATATGAGTCCACCATACCTTCTTATGTGGTATTTACCGGCCATCCTAACGAAGACTTTCTTGTACCATCTCGAAATTATTCAAATTTACTCCTGTTTTGTGCCTCTGTTTTAGCTCATGAGGAAGTAGTAGGTAATTCATGATCTTCTTATGTTGGACATGTTTTATCCCGGGATTGCATGTCTAATCTTCAAACCCCTAATACGAGGAGGGACTGGCATGAGTACGCCCAGCTCACAAAAGATAATCACAACCAACAAAACCCTCCTTCACGCTTTGTTTATGAGAAATCAGAAAACTTTGGTAGTGATAAACAAAGGAGATTAAGGGGATGTGATCGTCCCCATCTTGGGAGCCGTTCCTTGAAACATGTCTAGCATAAGAAGTGATTGGGTTGTCTACTAGCATTCGTTGACGAAATATGCACCTCCCAAAATCATTTTTACCTCTGTTTTCAAAACCAAGAGCTCTGGTACATGTTTAGTCTTTGCTTCCAACCACGGGTTTTCAACCTCGCCATCAAATTCCACGGTTCGAGAGTCTCCACCTTCTTTCTTCAAAGCACCAACTAGGAGAGCATAATTGTCATTCTGAGTGTAATGTGCATTGTCCCAAAGTATTACATTGTCTTCTGCATGCTTGTGGTATTATTTATTCTGAAATTCTTAGTTCTAGTCTCCTTTAAAACTCTGGAGGAGTTTCTGCATTTATGTTTTGCTTCACTCGCGGAGGCTAGCGAGATACCACTCTAGTATGTTCAAGCTATGTGCAATTTAATCTTGTCTTGATTTTCAGTAGCATATTATTTACTTTTAGTTATTTGTGATTGGTCACTTGAAAGAAGGATTGCTTCGTGCATTGTCCTCATAGCATTGTTTCAATACTTGCTAGACTCTTTTCGTAGTACATGCTTATATACATCTAATGAAGCAAAAGAGTTTGTCAAAGTTTTCTTTGTCGTGTCCAGTTCGTTGAACTGAATTGCTTGAGGACAAGCAATATGCTAAGCTTGGGGGAGTTGATACGTCTCAAACATATCTACTTTTCCAAACACTTTTGCTATTGTTTTTCCCTCATTCTTGCATGATTTGAACTAAACTAACCCGGACTGACGCTGTTTTCAGCAGAGCTGCCTGTATGGTTTTATTGTGTGCAGGAAAATGGATTTTTAGGTGTCCCAGAAAATTCCAAGAAAAATCACAGAAAATCCACGCACCCGAAGGGCCATTGTGCCAGAAGTGGGGCCAGAGGGCAGCCAGGGGGCCCCAGGCGCCCTGCTGGCGCGGCCCCACCCCTGGCCGCGCCAGGAGGTCGCCTGGGAGGGTCCTCCCCCCTCTGGTGCCCTACCTTGGCTACTATTTATTCCCGTGGCGAGGAAACCCCAGAACAGAAGTCGTTTTTCCAGTTTCTGTCGCGGAGCCGCCGCCACCCTCTGTTCTTCTTCGGGAGGGCTAATCTGGAGGCTGATTTGGCCTCCGGAGAGGGGAGATTGTCGCCATCGTCATCATCATCACCACTCCATCCTCCCTCCATGACTTCTCCTTCCATGTGTGAGTAATTCCCTGCTGTAGGCAAAGGGGATGGTAGCGATTGGATGATTTAGATCATGTAATAGTTTATCAGATTGTTGGGGGCATGTTGCCTATCATCTAGTTTGGTGTTTATCATCTTTGCTTCAACTTGTTGCTCTTAATGCTTGTCACTTTGGGCCCGAGTGCCATGTTTTCAGATCTGAACCCTATGTGTTTGCATGAATATATTTGTGTTCTTGATCCTACCTATGAGTTGTTTGCACCTATTATGGTCCGGAACTGGCGATCCCAAAGGTGATAGCTTGGGACACCAAAGGGGATGGTCCATAATTTGAGGATTCCATGTATCCATTGAGTTTATTGCTTTGCTCCGGTGCTCTTTGACAGGAGTACCTTAAACTCCATAAGTTCCTTTTGGCCCCGTTCGGAGCGGGATGGTAGGACAAAAGATGTTGTGCAAGTTCTTATTGCAAGCACGTACAACTACCTATGGGATACATGCCTAATGTCTGATATTTGCCTAGATGATCATTACTTTTCTGTGTGCCTTGCCCCAAGTTAGATTCATGATGTATCTCATCCATGCAGCGCCCAACCATCCATCTCCCTAGCCTACAGTGTTTCAATCCTGCTGGTCATTAGTTGTTACTTTTGCTGTCACCACCATCACTATCATATCACCGTTACCACTTATCTTTTGTTGCAAGTAAGTATATTTCAGGTGCGGTTGAATTGACAACTCAACTGTCAAAGCTTATAAATACTCTTTGGCTCCCCGTGTGTCGAATCTATAAATTGGGTTATTCTTACCCGCGAAGACTATCTCGATCCCTTACGGTTGAGGGTTATCATATACCACCCTCAAACAAATGGTCAGGTCGAAAGGGCCAATGGTATGATTATGAGCGGCATTAAACCCCGACTAGTGCGCTCCCTACGGGAGTCTGATAAACACTAGGTCAAAGAGCTTGACTCCGTACTCTGGGGGCTACGGACCACTCCCAATCGTATGACTGGATATACACCCTTTTTCATGGTGTACGACGCAGAGGATGTTCTGCCCTGCGACATTATTCATGACTCACATAGAGTGCACATGTATGAGGAAAGGGAGGCCGAGTTAGATCGGCAGGACGACCTAGATGGACTTGAAGAAGAGCGCGATACAACACTAGCACGTTCCGCATTTTACCGACAACAGGCTTGGCGATACCAAAGCAGAGAAGTGCGGGCCAAGACATACAACGTCGGCGAACTCATTTTACGCCTCCCGCAGAAGAAAAAGGACAAGCTCAAACCAAAATGGGAGGGCCCCTTCATTATTGACGAAGTACTCACCGGTGGGGCTTATCGCCTTCGCAATGCACAGGACAACCGTCTTGAGCCGAACCCTTGGAACGCTGCCAGGCTCCCACAATTTTATGGATAGTTTGGTAGCAATTTCTTCCTCTTTATAAGTTAGATCTTGTTTTTTACTTTCTTGTTTCTCTCCCTTTTTCTCTTTACATTTACTTGGCAAGTATTCGGCTTACCCGAACTGCCACATGACGAGTACATCCTCACATATACCTAGGGGCTTCTTTAACGAAGCCCATCATCAATAAAGCTTCCTGCTTAAAAATGTCGCATGTTTTTACAGTTCATCCTTGCCATTATATGCACCGATATGACTTAAGTTCTAGCCAAGCTGGGTTGCCTGGCTCCTATGCTTGCCCCTACGTTTTCTATTGTTCGGCTAGGGTGTAAAGGGAGCACCTCTGCGATTGTTACAACCGGGTAATCCGGATATGTACCTCAGACAGGGTGAAGCCGAAAGCTAGCGCTCTTAAGGGAATAATTGGTCAGCGGATACACGACATATCGCATTCTAAAGCGTATCTTAACTATCACAAGAGATGGCTTCCTACTATCCTTCTCATAGGATCAAAAATCCTAGGCCCGCATCTTCATGCACGCCGACCCAGGGAAAGGAACCCCTAACGGAACTATTTTCTCTAGAAGATGTTTCTTACGTTAAATAGTAATATAACATAACTCCCTGAACTCAGTTCGTCTCTTCAAGCAATTATGACCGGAATGCCTGGTTTCCGAACATATCACGTGCTTTACCAGAGATATAGTATTCGGAAACACTCCAGCCTTTGGGTTTATGGAGGTCGAAGAAGATGGTCGGCCATGACAAACTTTATATAAATTTCCCGGAGATAAGTTTGATGGTAAAAGTACATTAATACATAGAATCAAACGACTATTCATTTTCTATTCCCTCTATCAGGCTGTCTAGCTTGCATTCCTGTTGGGAAAGCTTGGCAGCTAGTTCTACTTGGTTATAGACAAAACACGGAGGAATTTCCTGTCCATCGGAACCTTGAGGTCCCACACGGGCCATGTGATTTGGATCAAGACGAGTGTAGCGCGTCTTCACCATAGCCCATGCTTCTCGAGCTCCCATACGGCATGCTGACGCTTTCCATAGTTCAAAGCGGCGCCAAGCCCTTTAAACTGGTCCGCCAAATCCTCCATAGATTTTGGAGGGGGGTCGCCAGGCCATAGAGCTCTGGCCATACTCTTCATGGCCTTCCTAGCCCGTTCATGGACCATGGAAAGCTCTTGCAACACATCGTACTCAAAACTGGATACTCCACCTTCAGGCTGACCAGTTAATAAACCTGGAGGAAAAGTTTTTAGAAAGTTTCAAACTAAGAGACTATAAGGAGAGCTAGGTATAAGAGACATACTGAACATGCCGCTTTTTATCCCCCGGTTCTCTTCCAAGGCAGTGGAGAGTTGGGCCTTTACGCCCTTTAGCTCCTGTTCGAGCCTAATATTTTCATCCTGCGGTTGGTTCCTTTTTTCCATAGCTTGCGTTAGTGGACGCTCGCCAGCGGCTTTTTCCTCTTCGGCAAATTTCTTGTCTGCTAGGGCAGCTCTTAGCCCCCTCTCCAATTGGTCGGTCGATCCTGTTGCTGTATTACACATTAGTATATATATCATAGTAATTAGCAGAACCATCATAGCTTCCGGACACAATTATTCTTACCAACAACATCCTTTCTGTATCCCTTCGAATTTTTTAATTCGGCGAGCTGAATCCGGCACTCTTCGAGTTCCTTGGATAAAGAGTTATTCTTCTCTCGAATGACCTATAAAAATACAATGATCCTCAAATCAGTTGTACCAACTGCTTTAAGTCTCGGGGGCTACTGGCATGGGAACATTCAAATTAAAAAACTTACTCTCATATCTTTTGAAAGCTGATGAGTGGCTCCAACGAGTCCGTCTTGAGCGGCTCGAATATAGGCATCTGCAGAATTGAGGGCATTAAACGCCTCCTCAGAAAAAGCAGGGTCACGCATGGACGCTTTCCGTCGCCGATGAATCATCGCGACCTCTACTTCGAAATTGGTAGCTGATACTTCATCCGAATCCTCTTGGAGAGGACAATCCGGCACCGAATTGGCATTCACCCTTGACGGACCCGATGCCAGATTGGCTGGAGCTTGGCCTGCGTCGCCTCCGGGGACAGTCCAGCTTAAATTCCTCCTAAAAGGAAGAAACAATGCAGAAAGTTATAATAACAATTTTACCACCCAGCACATGGTAAAAAAACATACCTCTTTGAAGGTCCTCTGGTATTCGTAGTCCTTTTCCGCTTCAAAGCCTCGCCCAACGCGGGCACCGCCCTCTGGGTTGGCAGTCTACGCGCAGTTCGGCGTGAGGAGTGCCGTCCATGTTTAAGTATGATAGAATACGGTGGGTAAATGCGCACTGGGAATCTTCTCGTTAGTGAGATATCCCCTAAATTACTTACACGGGAAGAAGGAATGAGGCCCGGGTAATCGGCTACTATAGCCACCAAGGTGCCCTCATGGCAGGCCTGATAGAAGACTCCCTCTTCTAACTCTACGCCTATATTCGGGTCCTCTTCATATCCGGGCCCCGTCTTTTGGAATGGGTCCTCTGGCTGTGGGGCGGGATTATTAATCCCCTTGACCACCTTCCTCCACTCCTGTTGGGAGAAACCGAATACAGTTCGGTCAATACATCATAACAAAGAAAAATAGAGTGGTCAAAGAGAAGGACTCACCCAGTCGGGATGATTGTACATAGAAAGGCCTTCTCGGCACGTTAAACGGATGAAGTCCTGCTTTTGTCCTTTATAGAGGCCTTCCAGGACAGCGCCTAGAATGGCAGGGTCATCTAGATCCAGGCGTAGGCGGCGCAAGGCATCATTCTGACCATTATAATGATACATTGGAAGTCCTCTGGCTTGGAGTGGCTGCACACGCCGCTTCAGTGAAATGGCCATCACTTCGATTATAGTTAATCCCGAACTGGCAAGCAATTTAATCTTGCCGGCCAGTTGGCTAACCTCCGCTTTCTCTTCTTCCGAAGGACCGCGGGAACGCTAGTTGAAAAGCTTCTTTGGCGGAGCACTGGAATACATGGGGAGTCCGCGTCGAACTAGATCCGACAATGCAACATCTTCAATGTAAAACCACTCCGAGGGCCACTCTTCGAATGCCTTCTTCGGAGTACCGGAAAGATAGCCTGTCCCGTCTATGCGCCATACTTCAGAGCTCCCAACTTCAAATATGGATCCCTCTTCCGATCGAGGGACCAGGCAGAAATACCTTCTCCACAGCTCAAAGTGGGGCTCGCAGCCCAAGAAAAGTTCGCATAGAGCGACAAAACCTGCAATGTGCAGGATTGAACCTGGAGTAAGATTGTGCAGTTGGAGGCTGTAGAACTCTAGGAGTCCCCTAAGAAAGGGATGGATAGGGAACCCCATGCCTCTTAAAAGGTGGGGGACGAGACATACCGGCTCTCCATTGGAGGGGTTGGGAAAGCTCTCTGCCAAGGCTTGGTTGTCGACAGACGTTAGTCCGGCCCGGACGGGGACTAGATCCTCTGGAGGGAGATACCCCTGTGCTTGCAGTGTCCGCAGATGCGTATGAGACACAAAGAAGCTTTTCCAATCTCCTGCAGGAGGGCCGTGAGGGCGCGAGGAGGAGCTCGGGGCACTAGCCATGTTTGAAGAATTTTTGCATGCACTAGGGTTTCTTCCGCGTGGAATGAGATGGAAAGGCAGTCGGATCTATTCTCTTATATAGGCGCTTCCCTTGAACAGTCAATGGGGTATTTGCAAAAGATGCCCAAACGATTCACATTCATTGGACACGTGGAAGACGAGAGGAATCGACAGATTATAATATTTGAAGAAGACGAACTATCATCCAGGAGGACTCACCTTGCAAGACCGAAGACATGAAGCCGGATACAATCTCATCCTTGAAGGCAAGTCCGGGGGCTACTGAGGGAGTCCTGTATTCAGGGGTCCTCAGTCATCCGGGTCATTGAAGCTGGGCCGCATGAAGAAGAAGCAGAAGGCCATCCCTCGTATTCGGTCAGGACTCCTATGTACGTAGAAAGGCAGTTGTAGAGTCCGGATGTATCAATTTATTCCTCCCCAAGTCACCCTTGTAACCCTAGGTCCCCTCCGGTGTGTATATAAGCCGAGGGGTTTAGTTTGTAGAGGGGATCATCTTACAATATCCTCATAGGCTAGACCTAGGGTTTAGCCATTACGATCTCGTGGTAGATCAACTCTTGTACACATATTCATCCATACTAATATAGCAGGAAGTAGGGTTTTACCTCAATCAAGAGGGCCTGAACCTAGGTAAACATCGTGTCCCCAGCCTCCTGTTACCATCGATCCTCTAGACGCATAGCTTGGCCCCCCCCTACCCGAGATCTGCCGGTTTTGGCACCGACATCACTCTCTTGCATTTGGGAAAACCTCCGTGAAAGGATCGATATGGTTGACTATAGGGGGGGGTGAATAGAAAACTAACAATTTTTTGCTTTTCTTGACCAAATTAAACTTAGCAACAATATAGGTTGTCTAGATATGCAACTAGGTGAGCAACCTATATGATGCAACAAAGATAAACACGCAAGCAAGCACAAGATACTAACACAATAAAGCTTGCACAAGTAAAGGCTAGAGATAACCAAAAGTGTAGCCGGTGAAGACGAGGGTGTGTGACCGAAGTTCCTAACCTTTGAGGGGAAGTACGTCTCCGTTGGAGCGGTGTGGAGGCACAATGCTCCCCAAGAAGCCACTAGGGCCACCGTATTCTCCTCACACCCTCACACAATGCGAGATGTCGTGATTCCACTATTGGTGCCCTTGAAGGCGGCGACCGAACCTTTAAAAACAAGGTTGGGGCTCTCTCCACAACTGAATTGGAGGCTCCCAACCAAACCACAGAGCTTCAGCACAATGGATATGGCTCCGAGGTGACCTCAACTGTCTAGGGTGCTCAAACACCCAAGAGAAACAAGATTCGCAAGGAATTAGTGGGGGGAATCAAATTTCTCTTGGTGGAAGTGTAGATCTGGGCCTTCTCAACCAATCCATAGGAAATCAACAAGTTTGATTGGCTAGGGAGAGAGATCGGGCGAAAATGAGTTTTGGGAGCAACAATGGAGCTTGGGGGAGAAGAGGTAGTTCTTCTAGAGGAAGAAGAACCCTTTATATAGTAGTGGAGAAGAGTAACCATTACCCCCTTATCTACCCGCACAAAGCGGTACTACCGCTGGGCAGAGCGTCACTACCGCTGGTGCCAGCGGTACTACCACGACCCCCAGCGGTACTACCTCCCTGTGGTAGGGACGAGGCATGGAGGGGAGGAGCGGTAGTAGCTGTGGTGGTGGCAGCGGTACTACCGCTTATAAGCGGTACTACCGCTGCTACTACCGTTGCTACTACCGTAGAAACCGACACGAGAAATACTCGCTTCGAAGCGACACGGAGGTGGAGCCTAGCTGCGACGATACTGCCGCGCATACACCCAAGCGGTACTACCGCTTAGAGCATATAAGCGGTACTACCGCCCCGGCTGCGGTACTACCGCGCCCAACAGAGAAGATCACCACAGAAAGATGTGGAGATCCCCAAGGAAAGGAGAGACGATGAGGGTGCCGAAATTGAGTGTACGTGATGATTCCACCCTGGCCTTTCCAATGCAGACCCCCCTTGATAGTACAGTGTCTCCTACGAGTCAAGTCCACCAAAACACAAGCCTAAGAAGACGACACGTCTTGAGCTAATAACTCAGAGGGTAGATTGTAATGCCCAGTATGCGACTATGTCTCCTACGCGTCGAGGCACGACTTAGAGACATAAGCGCTTACTAGAATGATCTCAAGTATGGTATCTTTGCACATCTCATGTAAAAGTACAGGGATGAAATAGAAAAGTTAGTTGGCTTACACTCGCCACGTCACACAATGAATACAATAACATACATCATCCAAATAACACAGGGTCGGACTACGGACGAAATCCAAACCAGAAAGATACCATAAACACAAGCACGGATCCTCCTAGTAAGAACCACTACTGATCCTCGGGATACGAGACATAGTAACGACCACGCTCTTCATCGAACTCGCAATGAAGTTCCGAACCATCTCCTGCACTGTTCTCAGCGGTACCTGCATCTGGTGTGTGTTGAATCTGTGAGCCACAAGGACTCAGCAATCCCGTTCCCGGGTATCAAAACTACCAAAGCCTTAGGTAAGGAAGGGTTATACAAGTGTTTGCAGCAAGCACTAAGCACTAGCTTACGAGTTTAGAGCGAGAAGAGAACAAGTGCCAACGATCGCCAAGTTGATCATTAAGTGATCCTAGCTACTCACGATCAAACATAACCCCACCGTGTTCACTTCCCGAAGCCCTTCGGAAAGAGACCATCACGGTTACTCACACAGGTTGTGTATTCTTAAGAATATGGTGTCGAGTTATCTACAACCGGATATTAACAAATTCCCTTCTGCCACATAACCGTGGGCACGGCTTTCGAAAGATCAAACCATGTAGGGGTGTCCCAACTTAGCCCATCACAAGCTCACGATCTGCGGAGTCGCAACTCCAAAGTGGGAATACCCGAGTATTCTCGGAATCCCGTGCTCAAGATATTTCGACAAAGGTAAAACTAATCCAGCAAGACCTCCCGGCGTGCTGATGGGCCTCTAACCCCTCGTTGGTTACCCAAAGTGGAAGGTGTGAGATGCAGTGTTGTGGAAGTTTTTCCCTTAGCAAAGATGCCAAGGATCGAATCCCCAGAGACTCCTAGGTTCAACAAGTAGGTGTCAACTGCTAATGGCGCCAGATATTAGCAATCAACGTGGACCTGCACACAGATACAAATAACTTTGCTCCCAACGAGTACAGAGAGGTTGTCAATCCCTCCGGCCTTGTAGTTCACAAAGGATTAAACGCAAATGATAGTAGTGATAGATAATGTTTGCAATAATAAGTAAAAGCGAAAAGTAAATAGCGGATGTGATCAATGATGGTAATATGGACCGGAGTCTCATGATGTTCACTAGTGATTTCTCTCTCCCAAAAGACGATAAAACAGCTATGTGAGGTAAACAAATTACAGTTGGGCAATTGACAAGACCACGAACGCAAACCAATGCTGACTACATTGCAAGAAAGGTTGAGGTTCAAAGCATGGGCGGTACGCCAAAGTAAGTAGACCGAAATCCATCAATATCTACTACTAATCATCCACCTTGAGATATCTATCCAGAACATCTCGCTGGTATTAAGTTGCGAGCCCCACCCATAGTGTAAACTCAAAGCAACAGACAACTGCATTAAAAGAACTTTGCGTAAAGTAAACAATCCTTGCACCCGCGGGCACAAGCACCGTTGTTTTCCCCCTTGTGTCAACAGCACATCCCCTAGACTCATGTTTCTGTCACTCAAGCTAGTCATCGAGGGGCATGAACCCACAATCGAGCATAACGTTCCCTCTTGGAGTCACTACCTATTACTTGGCCAAAGCAATAAATAACAACGGAGAACATGCAAGAATTACTTATGAACATAAATATAAAAGAGGTAGATCAAATATATTACTCAATCACAATCTGAACATAATCTCATAATCCATCGGATCCCAACAAACTCATCATAGCAACAACATAAGGATTACATATGTGCCTCGATCATGTAGGGCAGCTCACGAGGACTAATTAGTGAAGCACAAGAACGGGAGGAGAACATCACATAGCTACTGGTCATGGACTCATGGTCCAAGGGAGACTACTCACAACTCATCCGAGAGGCGTCCATAGTGGTGGAGAGGCTCCGGATGGTGATCCTCCCCTCCGGCAGGGTGCCGGGATGAGTTCTCCTGGTGCTCCCGATCTTGGAAGCGGCGGCGGCGGCGGCGGAACAGAGATGAGATCGCGAAAAAGAGTTCCCGTCCCGAGGGTTTCGAAGGACGCTCTAAATATATGCCAAAGGGGGGCACCAGACGGGGCTCGGGGGGCCCAGGCGCCCCCCGGCGCGGCCCAGGGGGGGGGCGCCGCCAGGGCGCCTGGGGCCCTGGTGCCCCCCCCCCGGCTGTACTTCGGGCGCAATGTAGGTTCTGGAACGCTGATTTTTTATATAACTTTTCTGGATTTTTCCTAACAGTTCTCGTAATGTGCAAACCTGAAATATAAAAACAGCCGAAAACAGAAACTGGCACTGGGGTGCACTGGATTAGTAGGTTAGTCCAAATATGATCAAAAGTGTATGGAAGTGTATAAATATCATAGCAATATCACCCAAAAGTGGCATGGAGCAAGCAGAAATTATAGATACGTTTTGGACGTATCAGCATCCCCAAGCTTAATTCCTGCTCGTCCTCGAGTAGGTAAATGATAACAAGAATAATTTCTGTGGTGTCATGCTATTAACCATATAGGACTTTTTATAGTCATATGACAAAAGCTTACTGAGACAATGATTCTATAGTAATTAAGTTGCCTCATGAGAAAATCACAAATGACTGAAAGTTTTACAACATGACATTGAAGCATCAAATAGATTTGCAATGAGCATGATGTGCAAATATGATAAAGTGATATCTAGCTTGCCCCCTTTAGTGAAGGAAAACAAAAATGCAGGGGCACCTTCAAGGTTTAAGTGATGACTAGATACAATGATTTCAAAATAAACGATATCACAATCATGCAAAAGACAATTCTACTTTGGAACAATGCACATTACACTTAGAATGACAATCATGCTCTTAGTAGTTGGTGCTTGAAGAAAGAAGGTGGAGACTCGAAAAGTAAAAGAATGGTTATGTGCTGGAGCTTTTTATTTTGAAAAGATAGAAGCAATTTTGTCAACGGTAGTAGTACTTCATATGTGTCATGCATAAGACATCCTATAAGTTGCAAGCCTCATGCATCGAATACCAATAGTGCTCGCACCTTGTCCTAATTAGCTCGGATTTCCATGGCTTATCATTGCATTACATATGTTTCAACCAAGTGTCACAAAGGGGTACCTCTATGCCACCTGTACAAAGGTCCAAGGAGATAAATCGCATTTCATTTCTCGTTTTTGATAGATCTCAACTTGAGGACATCCATACCGTGACAACATAGAAAATAGATGATGGACTCCTCTTTAATGCATAAGCATATTCTCATAAGAGATTGAGGATTAATGTCCAAGCTAAAACTTCCACCATGATACATGGCTTTGGTTGGCGGCCCAATGTTCTTCTCTAACAATATGCATACTCATTCAACCCATGGCAAATCACCCTTACTTCAGACAAGACAAACATGCATAGCAACTCACATGATATTCAACAAAAGTGTGACAGTTGATGGCGTCCCCAGAAACATGGTTACCGCTCAGCAAGCAACTTATAAGAAATAAGATACATAGGCAACATATTCTTTACCACAATAGTTTTTAAGCTACTTTCCCATGAGCTATGTATTGCAAAGTTAGTCTGCTTAGTACAGGTGGAGGTTAGCAAAAGACTGGGAGCGACCAACTAAGAGAGCAATGACGGTCATCATCATGCAGAGCGACAAAGCAACATTGAATCAGGTATGGTAGTTATATTGCTACTCAGAAATAAAAGATCTTCAAGGCTTGACAGACTTTCTTTACAGTCTTAAATATGCGTGAGCATACGCCAAGTTAATCAAAATAAATTCTTGAAGGAAGATATTACTAAACCATACCACATCATAGGCAAACAAATCAAGTTGGTATTCCAATAACACATTGGGAATCCCCCAGCTATTTGAGACTAACCATAAGAAAACCTGAACTACTAAGCGCCATTATGCACGTAGCATCTTTATCATAGACATATTAACCAATGCAACGGAAGCAAACTCTCTTAATAAGATAAGCATGATAATTAAAGAGAGTTCAAGCAACCAACTAAACAAAAGCTCTTTGAAAAGATAAGCGTGAATACTAAGAGCAGAGCATGATAGTAGCTATTAAAAGACAAAGAACACACACAGCAAAGATAGACATGAAAATTCTATGTTATGTTCTAGGTAGAAGTGGAGCGTGTTTCTCTCCCACATAAAGAACGCTGAGTTCCGACTCGTTATGAAAAACTAAAAAGAAAACTAAAAGCAAGACGCTCCAAGCATAGCACATAACACATGAAGTGATAAAAATATAGCGGAACGAAAGACGAACTGATAATGTTGATGGAGAAGGGGATGCACGGGGGCATCCCCAAGCTTAGACGCTTGAGTCTCCTTGAATATTTCTTGGGGGTGCACGGGGGCATCCCCAAGCTTGAGCGCTTGACACTCCTGAATCTTTTTATCATCTTCCCTCGCACACTTGAAAACTCCCTTCATACATAACTCATTATAATCTGATTAGCGAGGTTAGTACCCTTAATAAAATAATTGTTCCTTGCTGGAAATAAAGATATTCTTGAAGTTCTACTGTTTCTCAAGATTGCCCAAAGGTTTTTGCAAAGAAAAAGCAAGCTCTTGGTTTGCAAAATGAAGGAAAGGCAAAACAGGACATAATCTGTGAAAAACAGAACAACAGGTAGTAAATGATTTGTTCGGGGTACTTCTGCAACTCAAATCAAAAAACTCAGAACAGATGCACGAAATACAATTATATAGAGAACGCTTTCGAAAAACTTCAGACCAAAAAGATGATCTGGTGATTTTATACGAATTTTTCTATCCAAGGACAGAATCTGTTTCCTGGACAGCACCTCACAACTTTTGAACTTTCTAGCAATCAGAGGCTATACTTGGCACAAATATGAAAAGCAAAGATACAATGATGATGCTACAGTAGTAACAACATCAAGACACAACAAAAGCAAAACAAATTTATTCATGTGGGCTGCCTCCCAAAAGCGCTTTCTTTTATGCCTTTAAGCTAGGCATAATGCATAGAGATCAAGTTTTATCAAGAGTAAAAGAATAGCTAGCCTGTACAACGGACTCAAAAGGTAACTTGATCTTATTTTGAGGGAAGTGTTCCATCCCTTTCTTGAGAGGAAACTGAAATTTTATATTACCCTCTTTCATGTCAATGATAGCACCAACGGTGCGTAAAAAGGGACGTCCCAAAATAATTGGACATGAAGGATCACATTCAATATCCATAATAGTGAAATCAATGGGAACATAGTTGTCATTGACAATGATAAGAACATCGTCGATCCTCCCCAAAGGTTTCTTTATGGAAGAATCAACGAGACGAACACCAAAAGAATAAGAATCATAAGGTTTCAATTTAAGCATATCATATATTCTTTTGGGCATAACAGAGGTACTAGCACCAACATCACATAATGCATAGCAAGAGAAGTCATTCAATTTAATTTTTATTATAGGATCCCAACCATCTTCTAGCTTTCTAGGTATGGAGGCTTCTACTCTAAGTTTCTCCTCCCTAGCTTTGATGAGAGCATTAGTGATATGCTCTGTGAAGGCAAGATTAAGCGTGCTAGTGCGGGGGTCTCTAGACATCTTGTGAAGGAAATCAATAACTTTGGTAAGAGTGCAATTATCAAAATCAAGGTCATTAGCATCAAGTAAGGTGGTAGTGGTGTCCTTTAGGTTCACTTGTTTGGTAGTTTCTATAGTCATAGCATCACCATTAATAGGTCCAATGGGACGAGGAGTACATTGGGTGCTAAGAGTTTGTACATCCTCAACAACTTGGATAGTAGCAACAGTGTGGTGGGTAGGAAGGCTCTTAATTATATCTTCTTCCTCCCTTTCTCTAGCCCATCTTTCTTTAAGTTTAGCCATCATCCTAATGTTTTCATTAATTTGCACTTGAATAGCATTTATAGGAGTGACTTCCCTCTCCTCAAGAGGAGAAGTTTTAATTTTTAGCAATTTTACCTCATTGGCTAAATGGTGTACCTTAAAAGAAAGATCATCTAGTTTATGTAGTTTTTCTTCTACACTCTTATTAAAGGCTTTTTGGGTAGTGATGAAATCTTTAAGCATAGTCTCTAGTTCAGTAGTGGAGTTCTTGGTGATAGGATAAGCATTGTTGTTCCCATAAGAATTAGAGGGGAATGGTCTAGGATTGCTACCAAAATTACTCCTATAAGCATTGTTGTTAAAATTGTTTCTAGAGATAAAATTCACATCTACTTGTTCTTGAGCAATCAAAGAATTTAAAGGAACATTGCGAGGATCAACAGAAGATTGCTTCGAAAGTAGAGACATGATCAAGTCAACTTTTTCATTAAGGGAGGAAATCTCCTCGACAGAGTTTACCTTCCTACCTGTTGGAGCGCGTTCGGTGTGCCATTGGGAATAATTGGTCATCATCTCATCGAGAAGCTTCATGGCAGCACCAAGTGTAGTTGACATAAAAGTTCCTCCCGCGGCCGAATCTAACAAGTTCCGCGAGGTAAAGTTCAAGCCTGCATAAAAAGTTTGGATAACCATCCAAGTAGTCAAACCATGAGTAGGGCAGTTCTTGATAAGAGATTTCATACGTTCCCAAGCTTGGGCAACGTGTTCATTATCCAATTGTTTAAAATTCATTATGTTACTTCTAAGTTGGATAATTTTAGCAGGTGGATAGTATTTTCCGATAAAAGCATCTTTGCACTTGTCCCATGAATCTATGCTATTTCTAGGCAAAGACTGAAACCAAATTTTAGCTCCTCCTCTCAAGGAGAAAGGAAAAAGCTTAAGCTTAACAATATTACCATCTATTTCTTGGTACTTTTGCATATCACAAAGTTCAACAAAGTTGTTCAAGTGTAAAGCAGCTTCATCTCCAGCACCGGAGAATTGATCTTTCATGACTAAGTTCAGTAAAGCAGGTTTAATTTCATATGAAGGTGCTGAAGTGGCAGGTGTAGTGATAGGTGTGCTGATAAAGTCATCGTTGTTGTGACTAGTGAAGTCACACAACTTGGTGTTCTCGGTGGAACCCATAGTAGCAAGCAAGCAAGATAACTATTTTTGTGATTTTCGATAAAAGATACTAAAGCAAAAACTGAAAGGTAAACTAACAAGACTAAAAGCAAAGGTAAAAGATAGCGTGCAACTCCCCTATCCTGAAGAGTGGAGTCCCCGGCAACGGCGCCAGAAAAACTCCTTGATGGGCCTCTAACCCCTCGTTGGTTACCCCAAGTGGAAGGTGTGAGATGCAGTGTTGTGGAAGTTTTTCCCTTAGCAAAGATGCCAAGGATCGAATCCCCAGAGACTCCTAGGTTCAACAAGTAGGTGTCAACTGCTAACGGCGCCGGATATTAGCAATCAACATGGACCTGCACACAGATACAAATAACTTTGCTCCCAACGAGTACAGAGAGGTTGTCAATCCCTCCGGCCTTGTAGTTCACAAAGGATTAAACGCAAATGATAGTAGTGATAGATAATGTTTGCAATAGTAAGTAAAAGCGAAAAGTAAATAGCGGATGTGATCAATGATGGTAATATGGACCGGAGTCTCATGATGTTCACTAGTGATGTCTCTCTCCCAAAAGACGATAAAACAGCTATGTAAGGTAAACGAATTACAGATGGGCAATTGACAGGACCACGAACGCAAACCAATGCTGACTACATTGCAAGAAAGGTTGAGGTTCAAAGCATGGGTGGTACGCCAAAGTAAGTAGACCGAAATCCATCAATATCTACTACTAATCATCCACCTTGAGATATCTATCCAGAACATCTCGCTGGTATTAAGTTGCGAGCCCCACCCATAGTGTAAACTCAAAGCAACCGACAACTGCATTAAAAGAACTTTGCGTAAAGTAAACAATCCTTGCACCCGCGGGCACAAGCACCGTTGTTTTCCCCCTTGTGGCAACAACACATCCCCTAGACTCATGTTTCTGTCACTCAAGCTAGTCATCGAGGGGCATGAACCCACAATCGAGCATAACGTTCCCTCTTGGAGTCACTACCTATTACTTGGCCAAAGCAATAAATAACAACGGAGAACATGCAAGAATTACTTATGAACATAAATATAAAAGAGGTAGATCAAATATATTACTCAATCAAAATCTGAACATAATCTCATAATCCATTGGATCCCAGCAAACTCATCATAGCAACAACATAAGGATTACATATGTGCCTCGATCATGTAGGGCAGCTCACGAGGACTAATTAGTGAAGCACAAGAACGGGAGGAGAACATCACATAGCTACTGGTCATGGACTCATGGTCCAAGGGAGACTACTCACAACTCATCCGGGAGGCGTCCATGGTGGTGGAGAGGCTCCCGATGGTGATCCTCCCCTCCGGCAGGGTGCCGGGAAGAGTTCTCCTGGTGCTTCCGATCTTGGAAGCGGCGACGGCGGCGGAACAGAGATGAGATCGCGAAAAAGAGTTCCCGTCCCGAGGGTTTCGAAGGACGCTCTAAATATATGCCAAAGGGGGGCACCAGACGGGGCTCGGGGGGCCCAGGCGCCCCCCCCGGCGCGGCCCATGGGGGGGGCGCCGCCAGGGCACCTGGGGCCCTGGTGCCCCCCCCCCCCGGCTGTACTTCGGGCGCAAGGTAGGTTCTAGAACGCTGATTTTTTATATAACTTTTCTGGATTTTTCCTGACAGTTCTCGTAATGTGAAAACCTGAAATACAAAAACAGCCGAAAACAGAAACTGGCACTGGGGTGCACTGGATTAGTAGGTTAGTCCAAATATGATCAAAAGTGTATGGAAGTGTATAAATATCATAGCAATATGACCCAAAAGTGGCATGGAGCAAGCAGAAATTATAGATATGTTTTGGACGTATCACGTGCCGACACCCTGATAGTAGCCGCGCGTATCTCGTCTCAGGCCACGACCAGATGGGCGATGCTACAGGTAATACCAGATACCTCGGGTTTCCCCAAGGCAGCCCTGCAGGACCCCCAGTTTGGACCAACACTCATGAGGAGCACTGGCCCGGGTTGTTAATTAAGAACTCGGGTTTCCAACGCCCTTTGCAAGTTTTAGTTATTAGGCAAATGTAAAACCAATGTTCGGCCTTGCTGGAAAAGCTTCAAACAGAGCGAATTATCAAGGGGGGCCCATAAACCCCAATCGTGTTAGGAACGCAAAATCAAGGAACATAACACCGGTTTATTGTTCATATGGTGGCATGAGTGGAACAAAACACCAAGCAGAAGGCTAAGCCTTCCACCCATTACCAATATATAGGTGCATTAATTTATAACAGGTATATTTTGTGTTATCCCAATAAACAAATCCAGACGTGAAGCAATCTTCAAAAACTTCACCCGCAACTAACAACGCTATAAGAGGGGTTGAGAGAAGCGTACTTAGCCAATAAATGGTTTGCTAGGAAGGCGGTTGAGTGTTTCATGGCAACAATAGGAGGCTAACAAACAGGAATAGGCTTCGAGGCATATCTAAAGAACGAGACAACTAGCATAGGCAAAGATAGAGGTGATATCGCGGAATGGTCATCTTGCCTGTTAAGTCCACGGAGGGATCGTAACCTTGCTCCTCAAACTCAGTCTAGAAAGGAACATCGAACTCCGAATCGTCACCGGGCTCTAACCAACACAGCAATGCAAACACCGGAACAACGATCAATCATCATGCAATGCTCAAACACATGATGCAAGATATGATGCGTTGAATATGGGTAGGATATGATGCATCTCAAATGAACATGATGCGTGCACATGTGACATGGCAATAACAAGATCACAACACTAGTAGGGACACATGCAAAAGGGAAAACAAGAACTAACATGGTCACAAGAGGTTATGTAGTTGAATCAAACAAGCACCCAACAAGTTTTATAAGTTGCTTAACATGGCAAGGGGTGCAACTAGGATCAACAACATCATGCTTGCATTTTAAATGGGCCGGAAAGAACAAGCAACAATTTCCGGAAACTCCCATGTTCATAATAACACATATAGCACATATGTGAGAAAGTCATATTTTAGATTTGTTAAACATGCAAAGTAACAACACCATCTTAATCTACACATTTTCCCACCCCAAATCCATTTAAAGTTAGTCAAATTTGGATTTATGGTTAAATAGTTATGAATTTAACAAGTTTGGGCATATTTAAAACACCAAATAAATCAAACATCAGTTTAAATGTTTTTAACATGGCAACAAACTGCATATAAATATTCTACACTAAAAAGTAGGCACTTTTCATATATAAAGTATTTTCAACAGACGCATATATTAGAAGATATGAATTACGCGAAGAAAAATGTAGAAAACTGAAAATAAAAACAAAACAGAAAAGGAAAAAGGCTAAACTGACACAGCCTGGACCAGCCACAGTCGCCGACTAGTGGGTCTAGGGGGTGCTGAGGTGGCGCTGCGGGTGTAGGAATGGGTGTGAGTGGCGCTGAGGCTGCCAGGTGGGGCCAGCCTGTCAGCGAGACAAAAAACCAAAAAAGGGGGATAATCCACTGCCCTGGCGGGGACTCAAACCCTGGCTGCTGGCTTACTGAACAAGAGACACACCACTGGGCTAGCATGCGTGCATCTAACAGAGTAGGGGAGCGATGCCATAAGACTAAACTGAAGATGCTGAAACAGAGGGGAAACAGGGCCGGTCGAAGGAGCTCGTCGGAGCTGCTCTGGCGACCAAAACGGGCGGCGGAGGTGTGCGGTGTGCTCGTGGAGGAGTTCCGCATCCGCGACGCAGACCAGCTGCACCTAACGACGACTACAGCGACGCCGGCGGCAACAAATAGAACGGCGGTGATGAACTACGGCGCGACAGCTACGGGCCCTAACGGAGCAACGAGAGCACGAAGCAGGCCCTACGCATCACGGTGAAGACGCTGGACTTACGCGGAGGAGGAACGATGGTCGGGGCACTCGCCAGAGACGAGGCCCGACAGCGACGAGTTCGGGTGCGCGCGGCTAGCGTGGCTAGAGCATGCAAACGAGGAAGAAAAAGGGTCGAGGAGGTGCGCTAGCTCACCACAAGCACGGAGGTGCGCTAGGTTAGGCGTGAGGAGGCCGGAGACGGTGGAATCTCGCCGGAGTTGAACGGAGCCCGACGCGGGGGAACACGATGAGGAGGTAGTCGAACTTGGTGTCCTTTGATAACCCACAAGTGTAGGGGATCGCAACAGTTTTCGAGGGTAAAGTATTAAACCCAAATTTGTTGATTCGACACAAGGGGAGCCAAAGAATACTCTTAAGTATTAGTAGCCGAGTTGTCAATTCAACCACACCTGGAAACTTAGTATCTGCAGCAAGATAGTTTAGTAGCACAGTAATATGATAGTGGTGGTAGCAGCAATAAAATTAAAGATAGTGTTTTTTGTAGTTTTTGTGATAATAGCAGCAGAAAAGTAAATAGCAACTAGCAATATAGGTAAAGCTCGTAGGCATTGGATCGGTGATGGGAAATTACGTCGGATGCAATTCATCATGTAGGAGTTATAACCTAGGGTGACACAGAACTAGCTCCAGTTCATCAATGCAATGTAGGCATGTATTCCGAATATAGTCATACGTGCTTATGGAAAAGAACTTGCATGACATCTTTTGTCCTACCCTCCCGCGGCAGCGGGGTCCTATTGGAAACTAAGGGATATTAAGGCCTCCTTTTAATAGAGTACCGGACCAAAGCATTAACACGTAGTGAATACATGAACTCCTCAAACTATGGTCATCACCGGGAGTGGTCCCGATTATTGTCACTTCGGGGTTGCCGGATCATAACACATAGTAGGTGACTATAGACTTGCAAGATAGGATCAACAACACACATATATTCATGGAAACATAATAGGTTCAGATCTGAAATCATGGCACTCGGGCCCTAGTGACAAGCATTAAGCATAGCAAAGTCATAGCAACATCATTCTCAGAACATAGTGGATACTAGGGATCAAACCCTAACAAAACTAACTCGATTACATGATAGATCCCATCCAACCCATCACCGTCCAGCAAGCCTACGATGGAATTACTCACACACGGCGGTGAGCATCATGGAATTGGTGATAGAGGAAGGTGGATGATGACGATGGCGACGATCTCCACTCTCCGGAGCCCCAAGCGGACTCCAGATCAGCCCTCTCGAGAGAGATTAGGGCTTGACGGCGGCTCCGTCTCGTAAAACACGATAATTCTTTCTCCTTGTTTTTTCTCTCCACGAAACGGAATATATAGGACCTAGGTATACGTCGGTGGGGCATCGGGCTACCCTCGAGGCAGGGGGGCGCCCTGGGAAGGGGGGCGCACCCCCCACCCTCGAGGACGGACCGTGGGCCCCCATGTGTGGATCTTCTTGCAAGTATTTTTTATATTTTCTGAAATAAATCTCCGTTGATTTTCAGGCGATTCCGAGAACTTTTTATTTCTGCAGAAAAACAACACCATGGCAGTTCTGCTGAAAACAGCGTCAGTCCGGGTTAGTTCCATTCAAATCATGCAAGTTAGAGTCCAAAACAAGGGCAAAGATGTTTGGAAAAGTAGATACGTTGGAGACGTATCAACTCCCCCAAGCTTAAACCTTTGCTTGTCCTCAAGCAATTCAGTTGATAAACTGAAAGTGATAAAGAAAAACTTTGACAAACTCTGTTTGCTCTTGTTGTTGTAAATATGTAAGCTAGCATTCAGGTTTTCAACAAGATCATGAACTAACCACATTCACAATAACTTTCAGGTCTCAAGACTACTCACATCAATGCCATAATCAACTAGCGAGCAATAATAATAAACCTCGGATGACAACACTTCTCAAAACAATCATGATATGATATAACAGGATGGTATCTCGCTAGCCCTTTCTGAGACCGCAAAACATAATGCAGAGCACCTTTAAAGATCAAGGACCGACTAGACATTGTAATTCATGGTAAAACAGATCCAGTCATGATCATACTCAATGCAAATTAATAGTAATACATGCAACGACAGAGGTGCTCTCCTACTGGTGCTCTTTGATAAGAGGATGATGACTCTGCATAAAAATAAATAGATAGGCCCTTCGCAGAGGGAAGCAGGGATTTGTAGTGGTGCCAGAGCTCGATATTTAAATAGAGATTGAATAACATTTTGAGCAGTATACTTTCATTGTCAACATAACAACCAAGAATCTCGATATCTGCCATGCTACGCACATTATAGGCGGTTCCCAAACAGAATGGTAAAAGTTTATACTCCCCCAACCACCAACAAGCACACTCCACGGCCAGCCGAATCCACGGGTTACCGTCCAAACAAGCAACAGACCTGGGGGAGTTTTGTTTAATTATTATGATTTAGAGCATGGGACTGTGCATCCCGATTACCAGCCATTTTCTCGTGAATGATGAGCGGAGTTCACTCATCGTGAGAATAACCCACTTAGCATGGAAGATATAGACAACCCTAGTTGATACATGAGCTGTTCGAGCATACAAAACAGAATTTCATTTGAAGGTTTAGAGTTTGGCACATACAAATTTACTTGGAACGGTAGGTAAATACCGCATATAGGGAGGTATGGTGGACTCATATGGAATAACTTTGGGATTTATGGAAGTGGATGCACAAGCAGTATTCCCGCTTAGTACAGGTGAAGGCTAGAATGAGACTGGGAAGCGACCAGCTAGAGAGCAACAACGGTCATGAACATGCATTAAAATTAATCAACAATGAATGCAAGCATGAGTAGGATATAAATCACCATGAACATAAATATCGTGAAGTCTATGTTGATTTGTTTCAACTACATGCATGAACATGTGCCAAGTCAAGTCACTTAAATCATTCAGAGGAGGATACCACCCAACATACCACATCACAACCATTTTAATATCATGTTGGCATGCAAGATAGACCATTATAAACTCTCAGCTAACTAAGCATGGCATAAGCAGCTATGATCTCTAATTGTCATTGCAAACATGTTTCATTGATAACAAGCTGAATCAAGAACGACGAGCTATCATATTTACAGAAACAAGAGAGGTCGAGTTCATACCAGCTTTTCTCATCTCAATTAGTTCATCATATATCATCCTTATTGCCTTTCACTCGCACGACCGAACGGTGTGGAAAATAATAATAGTGCACATGCATTGGACTAAGCTGGTATCTGCAGGCATTTAGTACAAGAGATAAGACAAGGTAATATGGCTCAAGGTTAAATCAACAACAAAGCATATGAGATCCACTAAGCATTTTAATCATGGTCTTCTACTCTTAACCCCTAAAGAAAAGAAAAGCAACTATTTACACAGGAAAGCTCCCAACAAGCAAAAGAAGAACGGGAAATATTTTTGGGTTTTCATTTTTAGTTACTACTACAAGAAAAGAAAGTAAACTAGCTAGAAGCTACGACTAATATTTTTTGTTTTTCTGGGTTTTTCCAGCACACAAGAAAAAGACTGAGAAAAAGAAATTTAAACTAAGCATGGATGGTACAGTGAAAGAGTGTGAGCACCGACAACTAGAATAAGTGTGAACTTGAATGTAAGTCCATGAGAAACACATACTCCCCCAAGCTTAGGCTTTTGGCCTAAGTTGGTCTATGGCCACGGATCAAAGCCACTCCCTCCAGTGTACTGAGATGTGTCCTCTTGATGCCACTGGTGGGCGAGCTCGTCCAGATCCCGCCCATAAACAGATTGACGAGAAGGATCAAATGGTGGTTCTGGCTCAGGCTCTGAAGCGTGTGCCTGGCCTTGGTACTGGTAGAAGGCATCTGATGTAATGAGGTACTTTCTTGTGGACAGATCAAACAAAGATGGTGCAAGCAAGGTAACAATTTCACAGTATATTTCATCAAACCTCAATTTGTAAAGTAGCTGCATATTTTTTCTTTAACAAGAAAGTCATGAGATACCATGCTCTTGTAGTCTAGATAAACAGGGGCAAGCAATTTTTCTTCCTTCTCATGATGCCTAATAGGTATATTAAAATGTTCAGCAAGGCGAGAAGCAAAGATGCCTCCAAAGACGGGCCCCTTTGAGCGGTTCAGACTCAATCATTTGGCAACGACGGCTCCCAAGCTAAAAGTCGTGTCACGAAACAAAGCATGGTGTAAAATGATAATATCAGGGGCACTGAGATTCCCACTATTCCCGCGACCAATTAAACACCTACTAGCAAATAAAGCAAAGTAGCGCAGAATAGGGAAGTGTATACTGGTGATTCTTCCCCCTGAAACTTGTCTAGTTTCACCTACGGCTATCAAATCAATAAACCCTTTGACGTCTTCATGACGTGGTTCACCTAGTCTACCTTCAAAGGGTACTTTGCATATTTCACAAAAATCTAACAGTGATATCTCCTTAGCCACATCATAAAGAGAAACTCCACCGTAGGTGGTCTTTTTCTAGAATGAAAATGAAAGCTCTGCGTAAAAATATTTGTGAGTAAGAGATACTGTTCCTTTTGGTCGTTGATGAAGTCGGTGAGGCCTGCATTATTAGCCATCCAATAAAAGTCTTCGTAAATACTGGCGGACGTCATGAAATTATTACAAGGCCATTCGCACGGTCGAACTTCCGCCATGCGAGGAAGATGATACTTGGGCTTCTTGTTTTCTTCTTTCTTCTTCTCCTCTTAGCTCTTGCTGGAAGAGCCCCTCAATATTCTTTTTAACATTTCCTTTTCTGAAAATTTCTGAAATTTTTAGTAACTCACAATAAAAGTTAAAGAAACTCAACAAGATTGATAGCAACAACTCCTACAAGTGCCTAGATGCTATATCCTGCATTAGAACTACTTGGGACCAAGAAAAATTGACAAGCAAGCTCAAGAACAAGGTCACCACAGCAGCACAAATTTGCAACAAATAAAGCACTAGAACAAAAACTAATTGGACCAATGGAGGAGTCACATACCAAGGAACAATCTCCCCAAACAGTTTGGTGAATGGTGCTTTGAGCAAGGAGATCGAAAATGGCAGCAAAACGAGCTAGAACTCGGGTTTGAGCTGGTTGGCGATTTTTTTGGGAGGAATAAGAAGGGAATTGGTGAAACGATAAGTGGAGGGGGGGGGGCACATGGGGCCCTCGAGGCAGGGGGGCGCGCCCTGTGCCCTCGAGGCCAGGTGCTGGCTCCCCTCGCTGTGTGTTCAGTGCCATATTTTCTTAAATATTCTAGAAAAAATCATATTTCATTTTCATGGCATTTGGAGAACTTTTATTTTCGGGATATTATTTTTTATTGCACGGGATAAGTCTGGAAACAGACAGATAATGCTATTTTTGTTTTATTTAACCTAATTAACAGAAAGTAAAAGAAGGGTACAGAAGGTCTTTGCTATCTAGATTCACCTATCCCATGTTCATCAAAAGGAATCCATTAACAAGGTTGATCAGGTCTTGTTAATAAACTCTTTCCGAGTAACATGAAACCGGAGAATTTTCTAATAACACTATGTTACCTCAATGGGGATATGTATGTCCCCAACAATAAGTATGTCATATGCCTTCTTGATAGTAGGAATAGGAAACTCAAAACCTCCAATAGTAATAGTTGAAGTTTTTCCAATATAATTGATACTGAAGACCTGAGGTTGTTTCCTCGGAAAGTGTACCGTATGCTCACTACCATTGACATGAAAAGTGACATTGCCTTTGTTGCAATCAATAACAGCCCCTGCAGTATTCAAAAAAGGTCTTCCAAGAATAATAGACATACTATCATCCTCGGGAATATCAAGTATAACAAAGTCCGTTAGAATAGTAACATTTGCAACTACAACAGGAACATCCTCACAAATACCGATAGGTATAGCAGTTGATTTGTCAGCCATTTGCAAAGATATTTCAGTAGGTGTCAACGTACTCAAGTCAAGTCTACGATATAAAGAGAGAGGCATAACACTAACACCAACTCCAAGATCACGCAAAGCAGTTTTAACATAGTTTCTCTTAATGGAGCAAGGTATAGTAGGTACTCCTGGATCCCCTAATTTCTTAGGCATTCCACCCTCAAAAGTGTAATTGGCAAGCATGGTGGAGATTTCTACATCAGGTATCTTTCTTTTGTTGGTAATAATATCTTTCATATACTTGGCATAAGGATTTGTTTTAAGCACATTGGTCAAACGCATATGCAAAAAGATAGGTCTAATCATTTCAGCAAAGCGTTCAAAATCCTCATCATCCTTTTTCTTGGATGGTTTCGAAGGAAAAGGCATGGGTTTCTGAACCCATGGTTCTCTTTCCCTACCGTGCTTCCTAGCAACAAAGTCTCTCTTATCATAACGTTGATTCTTTGATTGTGGGTTATCAAGATCAACAGCAGGTTCAATCTCTACATCGTTATCATTGCTAGGTTGAGCATCAACATGAACATCATTATTAATATTATCACTAGGTTCATTACCAGATTGTGTCTCAGCATCAGAAACAGATATATCATTGGGATTCTCACGTGGGTGAGCTACAGGTTCACTAGAAGCATGCAAAGTCCTATCATTTTTCATTTTCTTCTTTTTAGAAGAACTAGGTGCATCTATATTATCTCTGCGATAATCTTGCTCAATTCTCTTAGGGTGGCCTTCAGGTTACAGAGGTTCCTAAGTCATTTTACCACCTCTAGTTGCAATTCTAACAACATAGTCATTATTCTTACTATTTAATTCATTGAGCAAATCATTCTGAGCCTTAAGTACTTGTTCTACTTGAGTGGTGACCATGGAAGCATGTATACTAATGATTTTTAGTTCATCTTTAGCACTAGACAGATAATCACTCAAGCGTTCAATCATATGAGCATTGTGTTGTAATTGTTTACCAACATAAGCATTGAAGTTTTCTTGTTTCACAATAAAATTCTCAAACTCATCTAAGCATTGGCTAGCAGACTTATAACGAGGAATATCACCTTCATCAAATCTATAGAGAGAATTTACCTTTACTACCTGTGTCGGGTTATCAAGACCATGTATTTCTTCAATAGGTGGTAAATTCTTAACATCTCCAGCTTTAATACCTTTTTCTTTTATTGATTTCTTTGCCTCTTGCATATCTTCAGGACTAAGAAATAGAACACCTCTTTTCTTCGGAGTTGGCTTAGGGGCTGGTTCAGGAAGTGTCCAATTATTTTCATTGGCTAGCATGTTATTCAATAGTAATTCAGCTTGTTCAACCGTTCTTTCCCTGAAAACACAACCAGCACAACTATCCACGTGGTCTCTGGAAGCATCAGTTAGTCCATTATAAAAGAGATCAAGTATATCATGCATCTCAAGAGGATGATCAGGCAAAGCATTAAGTAACTGGAGAAGCCGCCCCCAAGCTTGTGGGAGACTCTCTTCTTCAGTTTGGGCAAAGTTATATATTTCCCGTAAGGCAGCTTGTTTCTTATGAGCGGGAAAATATTTAGCAGAAAAGTAATACATCATATCCTGGGGACTACGCACACAGCCAGGATCAAGAGAATTAAACCAAGTCTTAGCATCACCCTTTAACGAGAACGGAAATAGCTTAAGGATATAGTAGTAACGAATCTTTTCATCATTGGTAAACAGGGTGGCTATATCATTCAACTTAGTAAGATGTGCCACAACAGTTTCAGACTCATAGCCATGGAAAGGATCAGATTCAACCAAAGTAATTAACTCAGGATCAACAGAGAATTCATAATCCTTATCAGTGACACTGATAGGTGAAGTAGCAAAAGCGGGGTCATGTTCCATTCTAGCATTCAAGGACTTTTCTTTCAGCTTAGCTAATAACCTCTTAAGATCATATCTATCATTGCAAGCAAGAAAGTCTCTAGCAGTTTCTTCATTCATAACATAACCCTCAGGCACAACAGGCAATTCATATCTATTGGGAGTAGTTTCATCATCACTTTCATAAATATCATCAACATTTGCACTCTCCCTAACTTTAGCAATTTGTTCATCTAGAAATTCACCTAGTGGCACAGTATCAGGCATAGAGGTAGTTTCATCATACATAGCAGAAGTAGCATCATCAAGAACATACGACATATCAGATTCAATAGCAGGAGTAGGTGTCGCAAGTTTACTCATAACAGAAGGAGAATCAAGTGCAGAGCTAGATGGCAGTTCCTTACCTCCCCTCGTAGTTGAGGGTAAGATTTTGGTTTTTGAGTCCTTCAAATTTTTCATAGTGATAAGCAGATATAAATCCCATGTGACTTAAAGAATAGAGCTATGCTCCCCGGAAACGGCGCCAGAAAATAGTCTTGATAACCCACAAGTGTAGGGGATCGCAACAGTTTTCGAGGGTAAAGTATTAAACCCAAATTTTTTTATTCGACACAAGGGGAGCCAAAGAATACTCTTAAGTATTAGCAGCTGAGTTGTCAATTCAACCACACCTGGAAACTTAGTATCTGCAGCAAGATAGTTTTGTAGCACAGTAATATTATAGTCGTCGTAGCAGCAATAAAAGTAAAGATAGTGTTTTTGTAGTTTTTGTGATAATAGCAGCGGAAAAGTAAATAGCAACTAGCAATGTAGGTAAAGCTCGTAGGCATTGGATGGGTGATGGGAAATTACGTCGGATGCAATTCATCATGTAGAAGTTATAACCTAGGGTGACACAGAACTAGCTCCAGTTCATCAATGCAATGTAGGCATGTATTCCGAATATAGTCATCCGTGCTTATGGAAAAGAACTTGCATGACATTTTTTGTCCTACCCTCCTATGGCAGCAGGGTCCTATTGGAAACTAAGGGGTATTAAGGCCTTCTTTTAATAGAGTACCGGACCAAAGCATTAACACATAGTGAATACGTGAACTCCTGAAACTACGGTCATCACCGGGAGTGGTCCCGATTATTGTCACTTAAGGGTTGCCGGATCATAAGACATAGTAGGTGACTATAGACTTGCAAGATAGGATCTAGAACACACATATATTCATGGAAACATAATAGGTTCAGATCTGAAATCATGGCACTCGGGCCCTAGTGACAAGAATTAAGCATAGCAAAGTCATAGCAACATCAATCTCACAACATAGTGGATACAAGGGATCAAAACCTAACAAAACTAACTCGATTACATGACAGATCCCATCCAACCCATCACCGTCCAGCAAGCCTACGATGGAATTACTCGCACATGGCGGTGAGCATCATGGAATTGGTGATGGAGGAAGGTTGATGATGACGGTGGCGACGATCTCCACTCTCCGAAGCCCCGAACGGACTCCAGATCAGCCCTTTCGAGAGAGATTAGGGCTTGGCGGCGGCTCCGTCTCGTAAAACACAATAATTCTTTCTCCTTGATTTTTTTTCTCCACGAAACGGAATATATAGGACCTGGGTATACATCGGTGGGGCACCGGGCTGCCCTCGAGGCAGGGGGCACGCCCCCCACCCTCGAGGACGGCCCATGGGCCCCCAGGTGTGGATCTTCTTGCCAGTATTTTTTATATTTTCTGAAACAAATCTCCGTTGATTTTCAAGCGATTCCGAGAACTTTTTATTTCTCCACAAAAACAACACTATTTTCGCAAGTTAAATACCAAAATCTATCTGCGTTGGCATTTTAGGTGCGGTCGTGCCAGTATACAACTGTATACAAATTAAAGTACTGCAAATACACAGAAATAAAAACCCATATTTCATCATATTATCGAGAATCCATTTATTTCTATTTCACATGTATTTCCATATTGCGCCTGAATATACATCTGACAAAAACGACTTCAAAGGCTCTTGATTCCTGGAATCTCGAAATAATTCCAGTTAATTACATCTGCAACTGTGGACTTGCAGAATACCTCCGATTAAGCTACATCAAATGATCATCTTATAAATCTCTAGCTTACAGCTTCATAGTGATATGCATGGGAATAAAAGAAACCATCAAAGCACACATATGGGACAGACATTTTAACATGGAAAACCCAAGTCGGGTAAAAAACCACGGTGGCACGAAGGCAAATCCATTATGTGAAATGTTTACATGTGAGGAGATTACATCATCTCTTCAATTCAGCATAAGCCTTTGTAAACTGCTTGAGACAAAAAAAACTACATTGCTAATGATGTAGTCATGACGTGTCATCAATGAAGGAATATTCAGCTTCAGTTCTCCATGAGCCATCGGTTGAGAAAACATGAAGCCTCAAAGTAGTTGTTCGGCTGTCGCGAAATATTTGTTACAAACCTTGTCTATCAGGACATCTATGCATATTCCGATCTCATCGGCCGCGGAAGAGAATAAGTCGGCTGAGCTTGAATAATGAATTACCGTCTGATTTGAATAATGGGCATATAAACTATGAACAATGGCGTCTTATGTATTCCAATGTAGATGCCCATGTCCTTACTAACACGTGCTCAACTTACAAAGTCTGTATAGACCACCCTGATGCATATGCGGGATGATTGATCAAGTAGAGTGTGTGTGTATGCATCTTGTTGTCCATGAAGCCTGATGCATATACAAAAATATATATGCAGCATTGTAGATCACCACGAGCCACATAATTCCGCCATCATGACGTCCTCAAAGAACAACATCCATGGCAACGATCTGATTGCCAAGTAGAGCCGTGAGATGGCATAACCTCTTTTTTAATATATCAGGTTCTGACACATCCGCGGCAGCGATAGGGCGCTAGGTAGAGCCGTGAAATGACCTAAATATCTTTTTTATATATCGGATCATTATACATCCGCAACGATGATTGGAGCGCCAGGTAGAACGGCGAGATGTCATCACTCTCGTTTTCCATACTGGATAAACCCACATCCGCGGCAACGATTGGATCATCATGTTGAGCTGCGGAATGACATGACACTATTTTTCATATCAGATTAGCATACATCCGCGGCAGTGATTTGAGCGCCAAGTAGAGCCACGAGATGCCATCACTCTCTTTTTTATAAATCGGATCATCACACATCCGCTGAGGTGATTGGAGCGCAAGGTAAAGCCATGGGATGCCATGACTCTCTTTTTTCAAATCGGATCATCACACATCCGTGGCGGTGATTGGAGCGCCAGGTAGAGCCACGAGATGCCATCACTCTCTTTTTTCAAATCGGATCATCACACATCGGCGGCAGCGATTGGAGTGCCAGGTAGAGCCACGAGATGCTATCAC
>LR738710.1:653281055-653312202 GCA_902687465.1 Secale cereale
CCACGAGATGCCATCACTCTCTTTTTTCAAATCGGATCATCACACATCCGCGGCGGCGATTGGAGCGCCAGGTAGAGCCACGAGATGCCATCACTCTCTTTTTTCAAATCGGATCATCACACATCCGCGGCGGCGAATGGAGCGCCAGGTAGAGCCACGAGATGCCATCACTTTTCTTTCTTTGTAGATCAACCGTGGAGTATCCGCGGGATGATTCAATCGCCATGTAGAGCCGCAAGACACCGTTATTGTCTTAAACGAATGGTGAGGTGCATGCGGCTGCAGCGGAAGAACAAAATAAAAAGAAATAACCACATGTTACCATCATGCGGTTCACTCACCTGGTAACACCATTGATCCAACACTTGATGTTATGGAGATTGAAAGGAGTACTGATCAACCGTGTATGTGGAGGAGTGATGACCCACAACCGTAAGGGATCTATTGCAGCGTTTTTGATAAGTAAGAGTGTCGAACCCAACGAGGAGCAGAAGGTATTGATAAGCGGTTCTGAGCAAGAAATTACTGCAAGCACTGAAAGATAACTTTTAGGGGTTTTCTCGGTATAAGCAACAAGAAAGTAAAAGCAAGTAATGTAAAAGGTACTGAGAGTAACAAGTGGCCCAATCCTTTCTTAGCAAAGGAGAGGCCTAGCAACTGAACTTATAAAGACTAAAACGTTCCTGAGGACACACGGGAGAGGTAGTCATGTGCTTTCGTCATATTCCGTATCGATACTATGTTATGTGTTGATAAGTGTTGAGTGGGTGGATCTATGCTAGTACACTCTCTAGACTAAGATGAGTGCACTCTTATGATTAAACACCTTGCAAGCATCCGCAAATACAAGATAGAATTTAAGGCAAAAGCCTAACCATAGCAATACGATCGAGGATCCATTATTCCCTTATGCAAAAGCGTGCGAACTGGGGTTCAGGTTTCTGTCACACCGGCAACCCACCATAAGCATTCTTTATACACAATGTATTCTCCTAGGTCCTTAATAAGGCGAAGTGTTGGGTGTTCGACTCACACAACACCACTAGTAGAATGACAACACAACTTAAGTATCAAACAACACATATTACTTCAACAGCATATGACTACTAACAACAAGACTTTCCCCATGTCCTCAAGAACTAAGGTAACTACTCACGAGACATAAAAGAGATCATGATCAGTGGGGATAAATATGTGATAAACAATCTGGACATAATAATATTTCTCCAACAAAACTCAATAGCATTCACCACAAAGTAGTAATCAACACCGATGGAGTAGAGAGGATAGGTAGTCAGAGTTACAACACGAGTTGCGATTTTAAGATGAGATTTGGATGAAGATGGAGATGGTGCTGGTGTTGGGGATGATGTTGATGATGATCTCGATGATGCCCGTGACGATGGTGATGACAATGGCGACGATCTCCCCTTCCGGGAGGTGATCTCCCTGGCGGAATCTGCCCGCCGGAGATGCCCTTTTCTTCTCTGTAGGTTTCCGCCTCGGAGCGGCGGCGGAACTCCGTAAAAAGTCTTCTTTTTAGGGTTTTCGAAGAACGGAGAGTATATAGGCAAAAGGGGGCATCCGGAGGTGGGCCAGGGGCTCCAGGCGCCCCCCGGGCGCGGCCAGGGGGGGGGGGGGCGCCCCCAGGCCGCCTGGGCACCCTGTGGCCCCCCTCTGGCTCCCCTTTTGCGTGTCTTCGTGATTCATCTGAAAAATATCTCCCGTCAATTTTCAGGTAATTTGGAGGTATTCTTCTTCAGCAACTCAGCGTCCACTTTTTACTGCTGAATCCTGCGTCTGCTGTTCCGGCATCGGAGAGTTTGCAAACTGTGTAAAATAGACCAAAACAACATAAGAACATCACCGTAACGTGAAATATATCAATGAATAAGGATAAATTATGATACAAAATAGTGATGCATTTTGGACGTATCAACACCCCCAAGCTTAGACCTCGCTTGTCCCCAAGCGAATATGAACTCGGTAAACCTGTCCACAAGTTTAGAGAGTGAAGTGTCGATAAATAGAATACGGACAAGAAGCATCATAGTTTCTTTACCAACTCAAATATTCTCAACAGCAATCTTCAACTCATAAGGCCCTTATGAAAGAGTGATAACACTTATATTCGAAAGTAGGGCTAAGGAAACTCATTATATCATGGCAAACATGTCCTTTGGTCAAAGAACAACAATAGATTTAACTTTTGCTCTTATATTTGATGAGATCAATTGAAGCTTTTTGAAAATAACATGTTAATAGGCAAGAAGTGAAAGTGTTAACACAAAGGAAGATGTTTGCCTTAGCTGGGCATGACAAACAACTTACTTATCGAATGATAATGCCAACAAGGATATGATATGACAAATCTTAATGCAGCTTTATATGAATGAATCCTTATCAACATCAAATGTCTGCTCTCTTTGAGAAATAGAAGGAAGTAGAAGTAACTGACTCAACTTAAAATTAAAAGATAGGCCCTGCTCTAGGGTAGTAGGGAAAACTCATGTGCTATCCTCAAATCAAACAGTATGAAAACAAGTTTTTAGGGGTGCATGATTTGTCAACGAATGCTAATAGATAACTCAATTGCTTTTTGAGCTGGACAAGTTTCGAGGAACGCCTCCCGCACGAGGACGATAACATCCTCTTATTCTCCTTTGTTTATCACTGCCAAAGTTTTCTGATTTCTCATTAACAAAGCGTGAAGGAGGGTTTGTTTGTTATATTATTTTTAAGCTGGGCGCACTCCTTGCCAGTTCCTTCTCGTATTATGGGTTTGCACATTAGGCATGCAATCCCGGGGTGAAGCTTGTCCAATTCAAAAATACTATGAATTAGCTATTACTTCCTCATGAGCTAAAACAGAGGCACAAAATAAAAGATTTTGAACATTTAAGGATAACACATAAATTATATACTTTTAGGAGGTGGTAGTGGAATACCACGAGTAGGTAGGTATGGTGGACTCATATGGAAGGTATTGGCTTAAGGGTATGGATGCACAAGCAGAATTCCGCTTAGTACAGAGTTAGGCTAGCAAAGGTTTTGAGAGAACAGACAATTGATGATGACTAAGATGCAAAGCAATATAAAGCATGAACATCGAAATAAGCATAACACATCAAGTTGTCTTCCTTGTCAGCATAACACTTCAAGCATAATAACATAAAGTTTTGGCTATGTTGATAATTTAAGAAAATCATGCTTGTTGTTATGACCAAAGCTATATTTGCCAAGATTAAATAAAGTTTCATAGACATACCTGACATAAGGTCAATACTCCCCATAAGAATCATCATATAAGGTTGATTGCGTGAAGAGAATACCGAGTGCAGCAAAAGGAACCAATAAACTTCTCATTAATATTCCATCATGGACGACTCCACACTCACGGATACAATTCTTCACCGAAGGAGTGATAGACCTCAATGCACACACCTATCTCATATAATAACCTCCCTAGACATGATACGACTCTACTTGACTCTAAAAGACAAAAGGTAAAGATAAAGATACCGGGCACTCCCCCAAGCTTGGAACAAGCCAAGGGAATGCCATTACCCCAGGAGATTTCACCCATCATGCTTGTTGGCGTTAATCACGTAGTCCTTGGCGAAACGCTTCCATGGATATCTTGCTAAAGTCTCATATGAGAGGCTCATCTCCTGAATCCTGCATTCAGCACCCATACTCATGCGCATAAACCTTAGTTCATACTCACAGTTCTGGTTATGTAGATCATTAATTTTCCCTTGGAGCTCTATAATTCTTTCTTCAGACATGGTGATTCTTTCCCACATCTCCTTCATCTCCTTCAGGAAGTAGTTCTTCAGCTCGTTGGTGATGTCAAAGTTAGCTTCGACACCACGCTCGATCATCTTCTTGTACTCGAAGACTTCTTGTTCCACTTCTTCCAGCCTGGCCTGGATGCTCCCCTCCTTGATTGGTCCCTTCAGATCTTCTTCATGAAGGACACCGTCCTCCATCCGAACAACCTGAGGGTGCTTCTTCACCTCAGCGAGGTAAGGGTTGATGACGTTGACGACGAACTTGTCCTTGGGGGAACTTGGAGTAGCCATGGCACCTGAATTAAGCTAAAAGATTCCCTGGCAGAAACAGATCGAAGAGAAAACACACGAAATCGCAAGATACGTTGCCGGAACAATCCGGGCAAATATATAGGAAAAATTTATGCACAGAAAGGAAGGTGACGGACCAAAGCGGGGTCGGAGACAGGCTCACGGGTGTCCAGGCGGCCTGCCGGCGCGGCCTAGGGGGGGGCGCCAGGGGGGCGCCTGGACTCCCTGGAGGTCGTCTCCGGCTCCACTTAGACTCGGAATTTTACTAATTTTGTAGAAACTCGTAATACGGAACTTTTATGATGGTTTGCGGTGTTTCCTTACCGTACTACATACCTTTTCTTTATTCTGCTTCTGCTAGCGTCTGAAACAGGGCTGCAACATGTTCTTCGCAAGTTGTTGTGTATATTATATTCACATCAACATTGACAGGGTCTCCTACTATGTAATGTTTAAGTCTTTGCCCATTCACAACTTGAGGTTTGGTGCCTTCAAAATTGTTAATCTTAATTGCACCAGACCGATAAACTTCTTCAATATGAAATGGTCCTTCCCACCTGGAAAGTAGTTTACCTGGAGAAAACCTGAAACGGGATCTAAACAACAAAACTTTATCGCCAACATTAAATTCACGTTTCAGAATCTTCCTATCATGCCACTTTTTTACCTTTTCCTTGAACATTTTAGCGCTCTCGTAAGCTTCACTTCTCCATTCATCTAGAGAAGTCAAGTTCATGAGACGCTTCTCACCAGCTAGTTTTGGGTCAGCGTTAAGCTCTCTAACAGCCCAGAAAGCTTTGTGCTCTAACTCTAATGGCAAATGGCAAGCCTTGCCATACACCATCTTATAGGGAGACATGCCCATGGGGTTTTTGTAAGCAGTTCTATATGCCCACAAAGCATCTCCTAACTTGTTTGACCAATCCTTCCTATTTCTGTTTACTGTTTTCTGCAAGATCAACTTAATCTCTCTATTGGTGAGCTCAACTTGCCCACTAGTTTGAGGATGATATGGTGAAGCAATTCTATGATTAACATCGTATTTGACCAAAGCTTTTCTAAAAGCTCCGTGCGTGAAGTGTGATCCCCCATCAGTCATGAGATACCTTGGTACACCAAACCTGGGAAATATTACATCTTTAAGCATTTCCAAAGATGTCTTGTGATCAGCACTTTTAGTGGGGATTGTTTCAACCCACTTGGTCACATAATCAACAGCTACTAAAATGTGAGTGTACTTGTGCGAAGAAGGAAAAGGACCCATAAAATCAAAACCCCAACAATCGAAAGGTTCAATCACTAGTGAGTAATTCATAGGCATCTCATTCCTTCTACTAATGTTACCAACTCTCTGACATTTATCACAGGCTAAAACATAATTTCTAGCATCTTTAAAGAGAGTAGGCCAATAAAAACCTGATTGAAGAACATTATGTGCATTCCTCTCACCGGCATGATGTCCTCCATAGGGACTATCATGGCACCGTCTGAGAATGTCCTTCTGCTCATGTTCCGGAATGCATCTTCTCACGATCCCGTCGGGACCTTCTTTGAAAAGATGTGGGTCATCCCAAAAGTAGTGCCTCAAATCATGAAAGAACTTTTTCCTTTGCTGAAGTGTTAGACCTGGAGGCAAATACTTTGCAACAATAAAATTAGCATAATCTGCATACCAAGGATCGGAAAGAGATTGTACTTTTACAACGGCAAGTTGCTCGTCTGGAAAACTATCGTTAACTGGGATGGGGTCGTGTGGTATATCTTCCATCCTTTAAAGATTGTCCGCCACCGGATTGTCTTCCCCTTTCCTATCAACAATCTGCAAATTAAATTCTTGAAGAAGGAGTACCCATCTGATAAGCCTTGGCATGGCATCCTTCTTTGTCATAAGATACTTAATGGCAGCATGATAAGTATGAATAATAACTTTGGAATCAACAATATACTGCCTAAACTTATCACAAGCAAAAACTACAGCTAAGAATTCCTTCTCAGTAGTAGCATAATTTCTTTGAGCACTATCAAGGGTTTTACTAGCATAATGTATAACATTCAATTTCTTATCAACTCTTTGTCCTAAAACAGCTCCAACAGCAAAATCACTTGCATCACACATAATCTCAAAAGGTAAATTCCAGTCAGGTGGTTGTACTATAGGAGCAGTTATTAAAGCTTTCTTAAGGACTTCAAAAGCTTCCTTACAATTTTCATCAAATACAAAAGGAACATCCTTCTGGAGAAGATTAGTGAGGGGTCTCGAGGTTTTAGAAAAGTCTTTAATAAATCTTCTATAAAAACCTGCATGACCGAGAAAACTGCAAATACCTTTGATGTCCCTTGGATAGGGCATCCTCTCAATAGCTTCGATCTTGGCCTTGTCCACTTCAATTCCCCTTTCGGAAATCTTGTGACCAAGAACAATTCCTTCATTAACCATAAAGTGGCACTTTTCCCAGTTGAGTACCAAATTTGTCTCCTCGCATCTCTGCAAAACTTTATTAAGGTTGTGAAGACAATGGTCAAAAGAAGTTCCATAGATGGAGAAATCGTCCATGAAGACTTCCATAATATCCCCGCAGAAACCATGAAAGATAGCAGACATACACCTTTGAAAAGTAGCAGGGGCATTACATAAACCAAAAGGCATACGCCTGTAAGCATAAGTACCAAAGGTACAAGTAAAAGTGGTCTTCTCTTGATCGATAGTGTTAACATGAATTTGAGAGAAGCCAGAATAACCATCGAGATAACAAAAGTGGGTATTTTTGGATAACCTTTCAAGCATTTGGTCGATGAACGGCAACGGATAGTGATCCTTCCTAGTTGCCTTGTTCAACTTCCTGTAATCAATACACATTCTATATCCAATAATAATTCTCTGAGGTATCAATTCATTTTTATCATTAGGAACCACAGTTGTACCCCCTTTCTTAGGAACACAATGTACCGGACTTACCCACTTACTATCAGCTATAGGGTAGATAATACCTGCGGCTAGAAGCTTGAGAATCTCAGTTCTCACGACATCCATCATCTTCGGGTTCAACCGTCGTTGATGATCAACAACTGGTTTAGCATCAGGCTCAAGGTTGATAGTATGTTGACAGATAGATGGACTAATCCCCTTAAGGTCATCAAGGGTATAGCCAATTGCGCCTCGGTGTTTACGAAGTACTCCCAATAATTGCTCCTCTTCATATCCTGAAAGGTTAGAATTGATAATAACAGGATATACTTTCTTTTCATCTAAATAAGCATACTTGAGCGTATCGGGAAGAGGTTTAAGATCGAACACCGGATCTTCTTTCGGTTTTGATAAAATTCCCAAAGGTTCAACCGGAAGGTTGTGCTTTAGAATAGCAGGCTGCCTCAAGAATATTTCATCTAGTTCATTTCTTTCCTGCATATGCAAATCATTCTTGTGGTCCTCCATGTATTACTGCAAAGGATCATTAGGGGGAATAGCAATAGAGGCAATGCTTTCAATAATTTTATCATCACTAGGTAAATCAGTACCACGAGGCTGCTTAGAGAACTTAGAAAAATTAAATTCATATGGCTCACCATCGAATTCAACAGAAACTTTACCTTTCTTGCAATCTATTATAGCTCCACAAGTTCTAAGAAAAGGTCTACCAAAAATAATTAGACAAAAATGGTCCCTCTCTGAACCAAGTACTAGAAAGTCGGTAGGGTATTTTACCTTTCCACATAGGACTTCAACACCCCTCACAATTCCGATAGGAGACATAGTTGTTCTCTTTGCAAGATGAATAGTAACATCAACTTCTTCGAGTTCACAAGGGGAAATCTCACCGATGATTTCTTCATAAAGTGAATAGGGGATAGCGCTTACACTCGATCCCAAATCGCATAGCCCGTAATAATTGTGATCTCCTATTTTAACAGATACCACTGGAGTACCTGAAATTGGGCCTTTATTCTTGGCTGTGACAAGGTTAGTGGAAACAGCACAAAAATTTATATTGGAATCCAAAACATCATTAGTAGCAAGGTCTTTAATCAATGCAACTTGAGGATCGACTTTGATCTGGTCCTTAGGCTCATCAACTCTTCTCTCACTTTTATTTATTATGCCTGTCACAAGAGAGTGCTCCCTCATCCTCATGGGAAAAGAAGGCTTTTCATATATAACTGCAGGCAAAATAGGGTCAGCAACATAAATATCAATAGGTGGTTCTTTAAAAGGTTCATGGTGCTGGTCTCTCTTCTTTTAAAAAGAATCAACGTGAGAGGCAAAATTCTTACACAAATCAATCACTAGATGGGAATCAAGACCAATCTTAGAGCAAAAAGTATTGAAGTAATCAGTTTTCACATAGCTCTCAATATAATCATGCTCATAATTTATAGCGGGTTCAATACCTTTATCAGTTTCCCAATCTTCGGTATTCCTCTGGATTCTTTCAATGAGATCCCACCTTTCTTCAACACTCTTCTTTTGAAATACCCCACTAGAGGAGACATCCAGCATCTCTTTATCCTGACGAGAAAGCCTGGCATAAAAATTTGTAAGTATAATTTCGTTGGGAAGCTTATGAATAGGGCATTTGAGCATTAGGGACTTCAATCTCCCCCAAGCTTGAGCAATGCTTTCTCCGTCACGAGACCTAAAGTTATAGATATAATTCCTGTCTCGAATAATTTCATGAAGAGGATAAAACTTAGTATAAAAGAGAGACATAAGCTCCTGCCAGTCCAGCAAGTGTGAGGTATCGAGAAGCCCATACCAATCTGAAGCTTTATCTATAAGTGATACGACAAACAATTTCCTCATGACAAACTCCCTCGATACACCTGCAAGCTTAAATAATGAACATAGTTGTGACAGATATAGCAAGTGTTCACCGGGATGTCTGTCTCCTGCATAACGATTAGCCAAAACATAATCGATAATACCAGCTGGTCTTTTATAAGGCACAATTTCAGTAGGGGGAGGATCAACCACCACAGGTGTGGGGAGTCTTCCCGCAAGCAACGATCCAATAATAGGGTTATCCATAAGGACAAAGAGCAGCAATAGCAAAAACAAAAACAGAATTATATATAAAAAAACTTTCTTACCAGTTTCACTTTACCAATAGCGCTACGCTCCCCGGCAACGGCGCCAGAAAACGGTACTTGATGACCCACAACCGTAAGGGATCTATTGCAGCGTTTTCGATAAGTAAGAGTGTCGAACCCAACGAGAAGCAGAAGGTATTGATAAGCGATTCTGAGCAAGAAATTACTGCAAGCACTGAAAGATAACTTTTAGGGGTTTTCTCGGTATAAGCAACAGGAAAGTAAAAGCAAGTAATGTAAAAGGTACTGAGAGTAACAAGTGGCCCAATCCTTTCTTAGCAAAGGAGAGGCCTAGCAACTGAACTTATAAAGACTAAAACGTTCCTGAGGACACACGGGAGAGGTAGTCATGTGCTTTCGCCATATTCCGTATCGATACTATGTTATGTGTTGATAAGTGTTGAGTGGGTGGATCTATGCTAGTACACTCTCTAGACTAAGATGAGTGCACTCTTATGATTAAACACCTTGCAAGCATTCGCAAATACAAGATAGAATTTAAGGCAAAAGCCTAACCATAGCAATACGATCGAGGATCCATTATTCCCTTATGCAAAAGCGTGCGAACTGGGGTTCAGGTTTCTGTCACTCCGGCAACCCACCATAAGCATTCTTTATACACAATGTATTCTCCTAGGTCCTTAATAAGGCGAAGTGTTGGGTGTTCGACTCACACAACACCACTAGTAGAATGACAACACAACTTAAGTATCAAACAACACATATTACTTCAACATCATATGACTACTAACAACAAGACTTTCCCCATGTCCTCAAGAACTAAGATAACTACTCACGAGACATAAAAGAGATCATGATCAGTGGGGATAAATATGTGATAAACAATCTGGACATAATAATATTTCTCCAACAAAACTCAATAGCATTCACCACAAAGTAGTAATCAACACCGATGGAGTAGAGAGGATAGGTAGTCCGAGTTACAACACGAGTTGCGATTGTAAGATGAGATTTGGATGAAGATGGAGATGGTGCTGGTGTTGGGGATGATGTTGATAATGATCTCGATGATGCCCGTGACGATGGTGATGACAATGGCGACGATCTCCCCTTCCGGGAGGTGATGTCCCTGGTGGAATCTGCCCGCCGGAGATGCCCTTTTCTTCTCTGTAGGTTTCCGCCTCGGAGCGGCGGCGGAACTCCGTAAAAAGTCTTCTTTTTAGGGTTTTCCGAGAACGGAGAGTATATAGGCACAAGGGGGCATCCGGAGGTGGGCGAGGGGCTCCAGGCGCCCCCCCGGCGCGGCCAGGGGGGGCGCCCCCAGGCCGCCTGGGCACCCTATGGCCCCCCTCTGGCTCCCCTTTTGCGTGTATTCGTGATTCATCTGAAAAATATCTCCCGTCAATTTTTAGGTAATTTGGAGGTATTCTTCTTCAGCAACTCAGCGTCCACTTTTTACTGCTGAATCCTGCGTTTGCTATTCCGGCATCGGAGAGTTTGCAAACTGTGTAAAATAGACCAAAACAACATAAGAACATCACCGTAACGTGAAATATATCAATGAATAAGGATAAATTATGATACAAAATAGTGATGCATTTTGGATGTATCAAGGAGTATATGGATATGGATGTGTATACAATGAAGGGTGCAGCGTGGTGTGAGAAAATTTGAGTGTAATGGGGTGCGCCGTCCTGGTGATTCCGGCGTTGTGTGTGTGATCATTTTTCCTCCTCCTTTTTACTGTGAGCCTCTCTCTATATGAGATCTATCTCCTTCTGGTGTGGATCCGGCCCCCAATACGAAACAACTTCTCCGGACTGTTCGGCAGAAGCTCTCTCTCGGCCGTTTGGAACGTCATTGTGTGGATACTTATCCAACTAACTGATAGACTTCTAAATTTTTAATCAATCTGGCCAGCGGCGCGGTTATAGACATGCGTGCGTGCACCCAAGTCATGTACTACATTTACGTGCTAGTGACCAACTCAAATAGTCCAGACTAACCGATCAACTCATGTATGATTATCAAGCCTCCCAATCACTATTTCCTTGAAACAAGTTGTTAGATATTATAAGCCATTTAAATTTATAAATTTTCCAGGTACGGGTGTCCTTGCTGTCTAGTACCCCAATCAAAAGTATGTTTGTCTCACCATCACACGTCCGTCTAATTCTTCTTTTATAACTTGGTGAATAAGAACACCGTTGATATTTTTCATAGGCTTGCAGTTGTAATTTGAAATTTGTAAACTTGTACAATCATGAAAAAATATCATCCAACAAACACCATGGCAGTTCTGCTAAAAATAGCGTCAGTTCGGGTTAGTTCCATTCAAATCATGCAAGTTAGAGTCCAAAACAAGGGCAAAAGTGTTTGGAAAAGTAGATACGTTGGAGACGTATCATCCTTCGAGGCCGTAGAGGTAGCAGGGGATGTAGTCGACGACGGTGAACTTGCTGGACACGATCTCCAGGGCGTAGGTGGTCGGATAGTACGTCGGCGATGAGGTCGAGCACTCTGATGTACGTAGGACGACGGTGGAGCGGTCGATCTGGTGGTCTAGGTGGCCTGGCAGTGGTCGAGGAAGGAGGAGGGAAACCCTAATGGGTTGGTGGACACGGTGGGGGCATAAAAGAGGGGCCAGGGCGAAGGAACGGAGCGGCGACACGCTTGCTCGCGGTCCCCATGGCGACGGCGCGAGGAGGACGAAAAGGTGGGTGGAGCGGAGGATGTGGTCGCTGACGCGCGGGCCCGAGGCGTCCACGTGGAAGCGACGCAGAGGGGGTACGCGGGGGCCTGGGTGAGAAAAGGCAAGAGGGGGCGCGCGCGGGCTGCTAGCTGGGCTTCTGGCACGCGCTAGCTGGGCCGAGGGGGAGAGGCCAAAACCCATGTGCTACTGAGCTGTGCTACTGCTGGCTGCTGCCGTTGATTCTTTTCTTTTTCTTTTTCTTCAGACCGAAAAACAAAATGAAAAGCTCAGGCCAAAAGAAAAGGAATTAGGAGGGAAATAAAATATCCCCTAGCTCCTGGATTTATGCCCTATTTTATAAAATCGACTCGGGCATTTTTGGAGGTAGAAAAATAAAACAAGTTTGAGTATGGTTCAAACTTCTGTCATTTTTGAACATGACCAAATCATATTAAAATGAGGCAAGGCCTTGCAAGGTGACTTATGTCAAAGAACCAAAGAAGTGGGGAGGAGGTGAACATTTTAAGAAGAGGTTAAGCCACTTGCAAAAATACTTAAAGAATGGAAAAGAAGGGAAATAAGTGAAGTGGTTTTAGAAGGAGGTATAAGAAGGGCATGATCTTGCCACCATCATCACAACAAGATCAAGAAGACCTCATCTAACAAACTAGGAATGAATTATACACAATGCCAAATGAAATGCCATGATGATCATGATACAAAGATGATGATGAAGTAAGGATGAATGCATAAAGAAAATACAATATGACAATGCAATGGCAATATGAAGGCATAATTGAAAAAGAACCCCGAAGGAAAAGGACAAGGATCAATTGGTAAATGCTTTATTGCCATATAAGGAAGGTATCACATATGGGGTGTTACAAACTGTCCTCCACTACAAAAAGATCTCGCCCGAGATCTAGGACTGAAAGAAGGCTAGATACTCGGAACGGAGATGATCTTCTCGTTCCCATGTAGCTTCTCGGTCGGTATGGTGTGACCACTTCACTTTAAAGAATTTGATGGACTTGTTGCGGGTCTTGCGCTCAGTTTCTTCAAGGATAGCAACGGGGTGCTCACGATAAGACAAGTCTTGCTGAAGATCAATCTATCCGAAAGGAATGGTGCGTTCAGACGTCTTGAAGCACTTGCGGTGTTGAGACACGTGAAACACATCATGCACATTTGCAAAGTTGGAGGGACACTCGAGTTGGTAGGCTAGATCGCCTCTCTGGCCAAGAATCTTGAAAGGGCCCACATATCTTGGAGCAAGCTTGCCCTTGATACCAAACCTCTGAGTGCCCTTCATGGGAGAAACACAGAGATAGACATGATCACCACTGTCGAAAGCCAAGTCACGTTGCTTGCCGTCATAGTAGCTCTTTTGGCGCGATTGCGGGACCTTGATATTCTCACGTATGACTTTGCACATTTCTTTGGCTTCTGAGATCAAATCATTTCCAAGGAGTTGACGTTCACCAGTCTCGGAGCAGTTGAGAGGGGTATGTCACTTTCTGCCATAGAGAATTTCAAACGGAGCTTTGCCTGCACTTGCTTGGAAGCTGTTGTTTTAGGACAATTCGGCAAATGGAAGGCAATCTTCCCATTTCATACCAAAGGAGATGACACAAGCTCTGACCATATCTTCAAGGATTTGGTTCACTCTTTCGCCTTGACCACTAGTCTGAGGGTGAAACGCAGTGCTGAAGCGAATCTTGGTGCCCATAGCTGACTGAAAAGAATCCTAGAACTTGGAAGTGAACAAGCTTACGCGGTCTGAGGAGATCACTTGAGGAATGCCATGCAAAGAGAAAATTCTGGAGGTGTACAGCTCTGCCAGCTAAGCTGCGTCGATGGATTCTTTGACTGGAAGAAAATGAGCCACTTTAGTTAGCTTGTCAATCACCACAAAGATAGCATCATTCTCTTTATTGGACTTGGTAAAACCGGTGACGAAATCCATCTCAGTGTGATCGAATTTCCACTCGATAATAGGTAGAGGTTGAAGGAGTCCGGCTGGACGTTGATGCTCTGCCTTCACTCTTCTGCAGACATCACACTCATTCACGAATTGGGCAATCTCCCTTTTCATGCGAGTCCACCAATATGATTGCTTGAGGTCATGGTACATCTTGGAGCTTCCTGGATGTATCGAGAGGAGTGAGTCATGTGCTTCGTTCATTATGAGCTTTCTGAGATCACCTTTGGGAACCACAATTCTGTCCTCAAAGAACAAAGTGTCTCTGTCATCAATGCGATAACACTTGTACTTGGGAGTACCCTTCGCAATACCATATTTCACTTTCTGCACCATAGCATCACTGAGTTGGGCCTCACGGATTTGATCTTCCAAGGTAGGAGTAACTTGAAGGCGGGCAAGAAATCCTTGCGGAACAACTTGGAGGTTGAGCTTCCTGAATGATTCACAAAGTTCAGGTTGGAACGGGTTGAGAAGGGAACTGTTGCAATAAGCCTTTCTGCTCAAGGCATCTGCAATGACATTGGCCTTGCCAGGAGTATACTCAATGCTTGGATCGTACTCTTGAATCATTTCAACCCAACGAGTCTGGCGAAGGTTAAGGTTTGGCTGAGTGAAGATGTACTTCAAGCTCTTGTGATCGGTGAAGATGTCCACTTTTCTACCCAACAGAAGGTGTCTCCATGTGATCAAGGCATGAACAATTGCTGCTAGCTCAAGATCATGTGTGGGGTAATTCTTCTCATTTGGTTTCAGCCGACGTGAAGTGTATGCAACGATCTTCTTGTCTTACATGAGAACACCACTAAGACCTTGCAATGAAGCATCACAAAAGACTTCATAAGGCTTGGACTCATCCGGAGGAGTAAGAACCGGAGCAGAAATGAGCTTCCGTTTGAGGGTATTGAATGCCACATCACAATCAGGAGTCCATGAGTACTTGACATTCTTCTACAGCAAATTGGAAAGAGGCCTGGCAATCTTGGAGAAGTTCTCAATGAACCTTCTGCAATAACTTGCAAAACCGAGGAAACTTCGGAGTTGTTTGACATTCTGCGGAGGTTTCCGGTTGATAATAACTTCAACCTTGTGGGGGTTAACAGAAATGCCCTCGGTAGAGATAATATGGCCAAGATAGAGGACTTTATCCAGCCAGGATTCACATTTGGAGAACTTCGCATAGAACCGGTGCTCACGGAGCCTGTCAAGGACCAAACGGAGGTGCTTGGCATGGTCTTCTTCATTCTTGGAGAATACCAAGATATCATCCAGATAGACGAGAACGAATTCATTGGTGTAGGGGTTGAATATGAAGTGCATCATCCAAGAGAAGGTGGGTGGAGCATTAGCAAGGCCGAAAGACATGACAGTGTTTTCATAGGAGCCAAAACTCGTTCTGAATGCGGTCTTAGGAATATCCTCTTCACGGATACGAATCTGATGGTAACCCATGCGGAGATCCAGCTTCGAGAACACCTTTGCTCCTTTGAGCCGCTCGAACAATTCATTGATATTGGGGAGCGGGTACTTATTCTGTATTGTCTTCTTGTTCAATGGCCGGTAATCAACGCAAAGACGTTCCATGCCATCCTTCTTCTTGACAAATAGAACACCATAGCCCCAAGGAGAAGTACTTGGTCTAATTAGACCCATTCGTTCTTGCTCATCGAGTTGTTTCTTCAGCTCCTTCAACTCATCAGGAGAAAGCTTGTACGGACGCCGACATGCTGGCTCGGTACCAGTTCAAGTTCAATGACGAATTCAACTGGACAATTGGGAGGCATGCATGTATGCTCTTCAGGGAATACATCCTCATATTCACAAACCACCGGAATATGAGAAATGGCATTAATCTCGCCCTTTTCAGTGAGACAGAATAGCCTGATTGTGTTATCTCGAGCTGCGAAGATAATCACGTCTTCATCAGGATGAGTTAGCTTGACCTCCTTGTTTTCACAATCAATATTTGCATCATTCTTGGAGATCCAATCCATCCCAAGTATAAGATCAATGTTTGAGTTGCTGAGAACAACCGGGGAAACCAGAAAACTGTAATCCGGAGCAAACATATTGGAACACAACCTCTTGCCCGGAGAAACAACATGTAATGGCCTTGGCAAGGCTTTGGTGTCAACATTGTGCTTCGATGCAAATGGGTGAGATATGAAAGAACATGATGCACCTGAATGAAACAAGACTTTTGCAGGAATAGAGTTAACTAGAAGATTACCAATTATCACATCAGAAGAATTCTCTGCTTGAGCTGCATTCATCAGGTTCACTCTTGCTGACTTGGGATTGTGCTTGACAATAGCATTGCTAACAGGTGGAGGAGGCGGAAGGTGCCTTTGAGTACACTTGTTAGCATAGTGACCCTTCTGACCACACTTGTTGCAAGTAACTTCTGAAAGAGGCGGATGCCAAGGACCGCTTGGCGTTGAATCTTGGAACCGTGGCTTGGACTGGTTGCCTGGGTTGGGTGGGCGGGAGAATCCACGACCACCTGAGTGCTTGTTGTTGCTTGGAGGACGGAGCACTGGAGGAGACGGTAGCCAGAACTTGTGATGCTTGGCAACCACTTGAGAGGAAGAGGAGGAGTGAACAGCATCTCTTATCCTCTTTTTGGAAGCTTCACACTTGAGCCGAATTGCCTCTTGCTTGAGAGCCATATTGTAGAATTGGTCAAATTCATCCGGCTCGAACAAGGTGAGAGAAAGTTGGAGTTCATCTTTCAGACCACCTCGGAATTGGTAGATTTTTCTCTTGGCATCGGGGATGTCCTGCTTCGCATAACGGGCAAGATTATAGAACTTGATATTGTATTGATAGACGGACATGGTGCCTTGCTATAGGTTGCGGAATTGCTCACACATGCCTTCAATGACACTGGTTGGAATGTGACGAGAATAGAAATCTCTGCAGAAATCAGTCCACGAGATCTCATGACCACCTCTGGAGTCTTTGTGTTGTTGCCACCAATCTGCAACTTGATATATGAGTTGGAAAGTGGCAAACTTGACATAATCCTCAGGTCTTACATTACTGCATTCAAAGTGCTTCTTGATGTCTGTGATCCAATCTTCAACATCTAGCGGGTCCACACAGTAACTCAAAGACTTTGGTTGGTTTGCCAAGAATTGGTTCAGTGTCGCAAAGTGAGGTTGATTGAATAGATTTCCTTGGCCTTGGTTCCCTTGATTGCCTTGATTTGCTTGATTGGCTTGGAAATTCAGCATCATCCGCATGAGCATCTGAGTGTTCTGGTTGGTTGCCTGCATAATCGCTCTCCATGCCTCAGACGGAGGAGGAGGGGAAGGAGGACGTTCAGGAGGACGCTCTTCTTCACCCTCTTGGTTTGGGTTGGGAACCTTCTTAGGAGCCATCCTGAAGATGATGACAACCGTCAGCCATTGATGCAAAATAGATAAGCTGAATCAACGGCTAGATATTTGCAACATATAGTCTTCACAATGAACATTCGAACAAAATGAACGAATGAATTCCACAGCTTAATGGTACAACAACTTGTCAAGAAGCCACTTGGGAGAACAAAATGATAGAATAAAACAACAAGGTACAGATGGAACAAATACATAATAGAAGTTTCGTCCCACATGTTCGTGCTGAATGCCCCATGGTACGTGTTACAAAGAGTCTTGCAATCCCCGGATCAGCATAGCCAAAGATCCTTTAAGATGCAACTCCTAATTGGAACAGCGCCCATGAAACCTCTTCACTAGATGTTGAACCCCAAACCTCAAACCATGCACTTGTTGGAAGATTACCTACGAGCAACATGAAACCCACCTATTAATTCCTGAAGCTTTCCAGTTATGCAATCTGGTGTTGGGGATACAGGGGAAGCACCGCGCACTCAACTCTAAACCTACATCCAGATGTATCCATCCGTCAACACACAACCAGTCAAACTCTGAAACTGTTTACATCGGACCTTCGAAACGCACCCGCTATACTAGCTGTGGCAATACTCCTGAACTATCTCCCCAGTACTGGGTGACGTCAGGGTTATCTCACCACCAGACATGCATAGAAGAGTTTTCGATGTCGGTCGCCTCTGGTATTCTAGAACCGCTACGATACATTTGTGACGACAACACCTCGGAGCTCGACTCCCTGGGACACTGCCACAACCCCTAAATGACAGGAGGCATCGAGAACAATGTTCTCGTCACAAAGATATCGGAACAATCCAAACAATACTCGTGTGATCCTAACAAAAAATGTGAAATTTTGAGAGTAGAGGAGATACAACAACGTCAGGAGTCCTCACCAGAGCGATGAAGGGGATGAGGAGTAAAAAGAAATCCTACTCTCCGATATATATAGGACTCAAAACATTTTGTGTGTTTGCCTAGACTCAACCGTCAGCAGTTCGATCAATCAGGGGGCTCCTAGGTCGGAGAAGGCTCGGAATACCAACTTGTAATGCCCAGTATGCGACTATGTCTCCTACGTGTCGAGGCACGACTTAGAGACATAAGCGCATACTGGAATGATCTCAAGTATAGTATCTTTGCACATCTCATGTAAAATTTCAGGGATGAAATCAAAAAGATAGTTGGCTTACACTCGCCACGTCACACAATGAATACAATAACATACATCATCCAAATAACACAGGGTCCGACTACGGACGAAATCCAAACGAGAAAGATACCATAAACACAAGCCTGGATCCTCCTAGTAAGAACCACTACTGATCGTCGGGATACGAGACACAGTAATGACCACGCTCTTCATCGAACGCCCAGTGAAGTTCCGAACCATCTCCTGCATTGTTCTCAGCGGTATTTGCATCTGGTGTATGTTGAATCTGTGAGCCACAAGGACTCAGCAATCCCGTTCCCGGGTATCAAAAATACCAAAGCCTTAGGTAAGAAAGGGTTATACAAGTGTTTGAAGCAAGCACTAAGCCCTAGCTTACGAGTTTAGAGCGAGAAGAGAACAAGTGCCAACGATCGCCAAGTTGATCATGAAGTGATCCTAGCTATTCACGATCAAACATAACCCCATCGTATTCATTTCCCGAAGCCCTTCGGAAAGAGACCATCATGGTTACTCACACAGGTAGTGTATTCTTAAGAATATGGTGTCGAGTTATCTACAACCGGATATTAACAAATTCCCATCTGCCACATAACCGCGGGCACGGCTTTCGAAAGATCAAAACCTGCAGGGGTGTCCCAACTTAGCCCATCACAAGCTCACGATCTGTGGAGTCGCAACTGAAGGAAATATGCCCTAGAGGCAATAATAAAGTTGTTATTTATATTTCCTTATATCATGAAAAATGTTTATTATTCATGCTAGAATTGTATTAACCGGAAACTTAGTACATGTGTGAATACATAGACAAAACAGAGTGTCCCTAGTATGCCTCTACTAGACTAGCTCATTGATCAAAGATGGTTATGTTTCCTAGCCATAGACATGAGTTGTCATTTGATCAACGGGATCACATCATTAGGAGAATGATGTGATGGACTAGACCCATCCGTTAGCATAGCACTATGATCGTTTAGTTTTACTGCTATTGCTTTCTTCATGACTTATACATGTTCCTATGACTATGAGATTATGCAACTCCCGAATACCGTAGGAACACCTTGTGTGCTATCAAACGTCACAACGTAACTGGGTGATCATAAAGATGCTGTACAGGTGTCTCCGAAAGTATTCGGGGTGTTGGCATAGATCAAGATTAGGATTTGTCACTCCGAAGTGTCGGAGAGGTATCTCTGGGCCCTCTCGGTAACACACATCATAATAAGCCTTGCAAGCAAAAGACTAATGAGTTAGTCACGAGATGATGTGTTACAGAACGAGTAAAGAGACTTGCCGGTAACGAGATTGAACTAGGTATAGAGATACTGACGATCGAATCTCGGGCAAGTAACATACCGATGACAAAAGGAACAACGTATGTTGTTATGCGGTTTGACCGATAAAAGATCTTCGTAGAATATGTAGGAGCCAATATGAACATCCAGGTTCCGCTATTGGTTATTGACCGGAGATGAGTCTCGGTCATGTCTACATAGTTCTCGAACCCGTAGGGTCCGCACGCTTAACGTTTGATGACGATCGGTATTATGAGTTTATGAGTTTTGATGTACCGAAGGTAGTTCGGAGTCCGGGATGAGATCACGGACATGACGAGGAGTCTCGGAATGTCCGAGACATAAAGATTGATATATTGGACGACTATATTCGGACACCAGAAGTGTTCCGGAAAAGTTTCGGATTTAACTGGATTGCCGGAGGGGGTTACCGGAACCCCCCACGAGGGGGGATGGTCCATAGTGGGCCTTGAAGGAAAGGAGAGAGGCAGCCCATAGAGGCTGGCCGGCGCCCCACCAGGGGATCCTAGTTGGACTAGGATTGGGGGGCGCCACCTCTCCCTCTTTTCCTTTCCCTCTCTTCCTTCTTGGTGGACTCCTACTAGGAATAGGATTGCAATCCTATTCCTAGTAGGATTGCCCTAGCCGCACCATAGGAGGCCGGCCAGCCCTCCTCCCTTGCTCCTTTATATATGGGGGTAGGGGGACACCCAAAGACACACAAGTTGAATTGTTCCAGCAGTGTGCGGTGCCCCCCTCCACAGAAACACACCTCGGTCATACCGTTGCAGTGCTTAGGCGAAGCCCTGCGCCGGTAAATACATCATATCCGTCACCACGCCGTCGTGCTGACGAAACTCTCCCGTGAAGCTCAACTGGATCAAGAGCTCGTGGGACGTCATCAAGCTGAACGTGTGCTGAACGCGGAGGTGTCGTACGTTCGGTGCTTGATCGGTTGAATCGCGAAGAAGTTCGACTACATCAACCGCGTCACTTGACGCTTCCGCTTCCGGTCTACGAGGGTACGTAGACACACTCTTCCCTCTCGTTGCTATGCATCTGGTAGATAGATCCTGCGTGATCGTAGGAAAATTTTAAAATACTACGTTCCCCAACAGTGGCATCATGAGCCAGGTCTATGCGTAGATGATATGCACGAGTAGAACACAATGAGTTGTGGGCGATGCTAGTCATACTGCTTACCAGCATGTCATACTTTGCTTCGGCGGTATTGTGAGATGAAGCGGCCCGGACCGACATTACGCGTACGCTTACGCGAGACTGGTTTCACCGTTACGAGCACTCGTTGCTTAAAGGTGACTGGCGGGTGTCTGTCTCTCTCACTTTAGCTGAATCAAGTGTGGCTACGCCTGGTCCTTGTGAAGGTTAAAACAGCACATACTTGACGAAACATCGTTGTGGTTTTGTATGCGTAGGTAAGAACGGTTCTTGCTAAGCCCGTAGCAGCCACGTAAAACTTGCAACAACAAAGTAGAGGACGTCTAACTTGTTTTTGCAGGGCATGTTGTGATGTGATATGGTCAAGACATGATGAGTTATACGGTTTTTGTATGAGATGATCATGTTTTGTAATGTTATCGGCAACTGGCAGGAGCCATATGGTTGTCGCTTTATTGTATGAAATGCAATCGCCATGTAATTGCTTTACTTTATCACTAAGCGGTAGCGATAGTCGTAGAAGCAATAGTTGGCGAGACGACAACGATGCTACGATGGAGATCAAGGTGTCGCGCCGGTGACGAAGGTGATCATGACGGTGCTTTGGAGATGGAGATCAAAAGCACAAGATGATGATGGCCATATCATGTCACATATTTTGATTGCATGTGATGTTTATCTTATTATGCTTCTTATTTTGCTTAGAACGACGGTAGCATTATAAGATGATCCCTTACTAAATTTCAAGGTATAAGTGTTCACCCTGAGTATGCACCGTTGCGAAAGTTCGTCGTGCCGAGACACCACGTGATGATCGGGTGTGATAAGCTCTACGTTCAAATACAACGGGTGTAAGCCAGTTTTGCACACGCAGAATACTCGGGTTAAACTTGACGAGCCTAGCATATGCAGATATGGCCTCGGAACACTGGAGACCGAAAGGTCGAGCGTGAATCATATAGTAGATATGATCAACATAAGATTTTCACCATTGAAAGTACTCCATCTCACGTGATGATCGGACATGGTTTAGTTGATTTGGATCACGTGATCATTTAGATGACCGGAGGGATGTCTATCTAAGTGGGAGTTCTTAAGTAATATGATTAATTGAATTTTAATTTATCATGAACTTAGTCCTGGTAGTATTAGCATATCTATGTTGTAGATCAATAGCTCGCGATGTTGCTCCACGTTTATTTTTTATATGTTCCTAGAGAAAACCAAGTTGAAAGATGTTAGTAGCAATGATGCGGAATTGTTCCGTGATCTGAGGATTATCCTCATTGCTGCACAGAAGAATTATGTCCTTGATGCACCGCTAGGTGACAGACCTATTGCAGGAGCAGATGTAGACGTTATGAACCTTTTGACAAAAGCTCGATATGATGACTACTTGATAGTTTAGTGCACCATACTTTACGGCTTATAACCAGGACTTCGAAAACGTTTTGAAACGCCACGGAGCATATGAGATGTTCCAAGAGTTGAAATTAGTATTTCATACTCATGCCCATGTCGAGAGGTATAAGACCTCTGACAATACTTTGCCTACAAGATGGAGGAGAATAGCTCAACCAGTGAGCATGTGCTCAGATTGCCTGGGTAGTACAATTGCTTGAATCAAGTGGGAGTTAATCTTCCAGATAAGATAGTAATTGACAAAGTTCTCTAGACACTATCACCAAGTTAGTAGAACTTCGTGATGAAATATAATATGCAAGGGATGACGAAAGTAATTCCAGAGCTCTTCATGATGCTGAAATCGGTGAAGGTAGAAATCAAGAAAGAGCATCAAGTGTTGATGGTTAACCAGACCACTTGTTTCAAGTAAAGGGCAAAGGGATAGAAAGGGAACTTCAAGAAGAATGACAAGCAAGTTGTCACTCCCGTGAAGAAACCCAAAGCTAAACTCAAGCCTGAAACTAAGTGCTTCTACTACAAAGGAAATGGTCACTAGAAGTGGAACTGCCCTAGATATTTGGCGGATAAGAAGGATGGCAAAGTGGACAAAGGTATATTTGATATACAGATTATTGATGTGTATTTTACTAGTGTTCATAGCAACCCCTCGGTATTTGATATTGGTTCAGTTGCTAAAGAGTAGTAACTCGAAATGGGAGTTTCATAATGAACAGAAACTAGTTAAAGGATGAAGTGACGATGTGTATTGGAAGTAGTTCCAAGATTGATATGATCATCATCGCACACTCCCTATACTTTCGGGATTAGTATTGAACCTAAATAAGTGTTATTTGGTGTTTGAGTTGAGCATGAATATGATTTGATCATGTTTATTGCAATATGGTTATTCATGTAAGTTAGAGAATAATTGTTGTTCTGTTTACATGAATAAAACCTTCTATGGTCATACACCCAATGAAAATGGTTTGTTGGATCTCGATCGTGTGATACACATATTCATAATATTGAAGCCAAAAGATGCAAGGTTAATAATGATAGTGCAACTTATTTGTGGCACTGCCGTTTAGGTCATATTGGTGTAAAGCGCATGAAGAAACTCCATAGTGATGGACTTTTTGAATCACTTGATTATGAATCACTTGGTGCTTGCGAACCATGCCTCATGGGCAAGATGACTAAAACTCCGTTCTCCGGAACCGTGGAGCGAGCAATAGAGTTGTTGGAAATCATACATACTGATGTATGCGGACCAATGAGTGTTGAAGCTCGCGGCAGGTATCGTTATTTTCTAACCTTCACTGATGATTTGAGCAGATATGGGTATATCTACTTAATGAAGCACAAGTCTGAAACATTTGAAAAGTTCAAAGAATTTCAGAGTGAAGTGGAGAATCATCGTAACAAGAAAATAAGAGTTTCTACGATATGATCGTAGAGGTAAAATATTTGAGTTAGCGAGTTTGGCCTTCAATAAAAACAATGTGAAATAGTTTCACTACTCACGCCACCTGGAACACCACAGTGTAATGGTGTGTCCGAACGTCATAACCGTACTTTATTAGATATGGTGCGATCGATGATGTCTCTTACCGATCTACCACTATCGCTTTTGGGGTTATGCATTAGAGACAGCTACATTCACGTTAAATAGGGCACCATCTAAATCCGTGGAGATGACACCGTATGAACTGTGGTTTGACGAGAAACCTAAGCTGTCATTTCTTTAAGTTTGGGACTGCAATGCTTATGTGAAAAAGTTTCCACATGATAAGCTCGAACCCAATTCGGAGAAGTAAATCTTCATAGGATACCCAAAAAGAAACTGTTGGGTACACCTTCTATCACAGATCCTAAGGCAAGGTCTTTGTTGCTAAGAGTGGATCCTTTCTAGAGAAGGAGTTTCTCTCGAAAGAAGTGAGTGGGAGGAAAGTAGAACTTGATGAGGTAATTGTACCTTCTCCCGAATTGGAAGGTAGTACATCACAGAAACTCGTTCCAGTGATTCCTACACCAATTAGTGAGGAAGCTAATGATGATGATCATGAAACTTCAGATCAAGTTTCTGCTGAACTTCGTAGATCAACCAGAGTTCGTTCCGCACCAGAGTGGTACGACAACCCAGTTCTGGAAGTCATGTTACTAGACCATGATGAACCTACGAACTATGAGGAAGCGATGATGAGCCCAGATTCCGCAAAATGGCTTGAGACCATGAAATCTGAGATGGGATCCATGTATTAGAACAAAGTATGGACTTTGGTTGACTTGCCCGATGATCGGCAAGCCATCGAAAATAAATGGATCTTCAAGAGGAAGACCGACGCAAACGGTAATGTTACTGTTTACAAAGCTCGACTTGTTGCGAAAGGGTTTCGACAAGTTCAAGGAGTTGACTACGATGAGACTTTCTCACCCGTAGCGATGCTTAAGTCTGTCCGAATCATGTTAGTAATTGCCGCATTTTAAGAAATCTGGCAAATGGATAACAAAACTGCATTCTTTAATGGATTTATTAAAGAAGACTTGTATATGATGCAACTAGAAGGTTTTGTCAATCCCAAAGGTGCTAACAAAATGTGCAAGGTCCAGCGATCCATCTATGGACTGGTGCAAGCATCTCAGAGTTGGAATATACCCTTTGATAAGTTGATCAAAGCATATAGATTTATACAGACTTGCGGTGAAGCCTGTATTAACAAGAAGTGAGTGGGAGCACTACAACCTTTCTGATAAGTATATGTTAATGACATATTGTCGATCGGAAATTGTCAGGGATACGGTTAATAGGTATAAACCGGATATTGTAAACCGGCTTAGCTATATCGTACTTAGTTTATTATTTTAGTAGAGATTACGGCCTGTAAGATTCCAAGGCCCATGTATAGAAATACGGTTTGTAATCCATCAAGGAGATGTAACTTGAGAGAAAAGAAAGGAAGAGCAGAGACCGAGGCGGACACAATTATGAGCCGGCCTCGGGATTCTGTAAACCGGGCCAGGCGTCACCTCTATATAAAGGGACGACCCGGCACCGGTTCAAGGACAAGCAACAATCGATACGTCGAGACGCAGGCAAGCGATCCCGCTCCCTGTAAACCGACGCCCAAGCAATACCAAACCAACTAGACGTAGGCTTTTACCTTCTCAAAGGGGCCGAACTAGTATAAAATCTTCTGTGTCCTTTGTGCGCCATGAACCCTTTCAAGCTAACCCGTGCGATGGTTCCATCATCAAGTCCGCTAAACCGGACATCTGCCGTGTTAATTCCACGACAGTTGGCGCCCACCGTGGGGCCCGCGCACGATGGTTTCGAGTTCTTGAAAGGCGGCTTCGAAGGGTTAAAGGGTTACGCGGTCGGCCGGATGACCAAGAGTCGTCGCGGCCGGATCTACATCGACGACGCGGGTTGGGGACCGGAGGCCGATTCAATCGAATACGGGTACCGGGTCCCCTTCGGCAGCATCCAAGTCTTCATCGGCAAAATTGGCGAACCGGGACCTGAGCCGGACACCCTCCCCAGCATCGTCGAGCCGGCTCAGCGGGCGAGATCGCCCCGGATCCAGCCTGCCATGAGGCATGTGTTTGTTGGAGCAGTTCACGGAGGTCGAACCGAGGACGGTTCGGAATCTGATGGGGCAACAGTCGTCTACTCAGATGACGAGTCTTCATCCGGGGAAACTGAATCTCTGTATCAGTTGCGGGACGGCCGGTCTGAGGGCGAGTCCGATGGAAACAGTATTCCGGACCCCTTCGACCCGCCAAACCGGGTGGCGGTCTTCATGGCCGGCTCACAACCCCCGGTGAACGGAACAACAGCGGAAGCCGGTGCGGGGGGAAGCGGTTCAAACCCCCCCCTTACGGAAGTTCTATCCACCTTGATCGAGGAGCTCGCAGCTAAGGCAGTAGAGGTCGTGGCTCCAGCAGACAAGGCGCAACATGATGCAGTGCTTCTTCAGTTGACGGCCCGGATCAATCAATTGAAAGAGGATTTAAAGGCAGAAGGAGAGATGTTAGCTATCAGACAGGCAGAGTTGGATGATCAAGCTTTTCACTTGAGGATGGAGCAAGCTTCGGTGGAAGCAGTCAGGGGGAGAAAGTATCGATCCCGCCTACCGCCGGGTTACGAATCTGCGAATTTGTTTAGAACCCCTGGAGCGGGGGCCAGTAACAATCCGGCCTTAAACCGGAGGAGCCCGCCGGTTCAGGAGGAGCCGGTTCTGCAGCCCGCCGCCGAACGGGAGCGACGGATTACATCGGGGCCTTATGTGCCCGTCCCTCCGGGACACTACTCAAACCCTGTGGATAATATTGCTGCTGCGGCCGCACGGTTGGCCGCTTTACCTGCGGAAGGAACATCTCCGGTGGCGATAGAGGCGCGCAGGGCCCAGAAGCTGCTTAATACGGCGTTAATACAGCATCAAGCGTACTCTCATAGCAGGGAAAGGTTACATTCAACACCACGTCCCAACCGAAGTTACTCTAGACATTGGGAGGAGCCCGAAGTGTCTAGCAGTGAACGTAGGAGACATCAACACAGGCAAGATAATCCGGCAAGGGCAGAGATGCCAGCCCCGGACCGAAACCGGCCTAGATCGGAGGCCAGGGACGAAGTTCGTCAGTCGACGCCGGTTCACACAGGCAATACAGGGACAGGAGCTACAGCGAGCGGTTTTGGGATACAATGTCTTGTCCCTGCCCTGCGGAGCGTTAAGTTGCCCAAGGATTTCAAAGGACCTCGCAAGGTGCCTAATTACACAGCCGATTTACCACCCGAAGCTTGGGTGGAGAGTTACGAGATGGCCATGGAGATGCTGGACGTGGATGAATCGGCTTGTGCCAAATATTTCACTATGATGCTTGAGGGCACGGCCCGGACTTGGTTAAAGGCACTACCTCCGAATTCTATCGGATCATGGGGAGAGCTGCGCAGTCAGTTCATCAAAAACTTCAAGGATACGTGCAAGCAACCTATGTCGGTGATAGATTTAGCAGCATGTGTGCAAGGAGAACAGGAGTCTACAGCAGCGTGGGTACGCAGAGTGGCAGAGATCTTGCACTCCTCAAACGGCATTAACCCGAGCACAGCGATTGTAACATTGGAGAACAATTGCCGGTTTGAATCTTTGAAATTAAAACTCGGACGGCTCAAACGGGAATGCAATGACATGGGGACTTCGATGAGCGCCCTGGTGAAGTACGGGGACTCAGATAATACCAAGTATCCAGAGTCAGAAGGAGATAAAACAGGAAAGGCCAGCAAGTCTGGTAAACCGGCGCCGGTTAATCCGGTTACTTCAAGCTTTTTGGGCAAACGGAAGGCAGAGAATAGCTCCGATTTTGTGGCTAATACACAGGTTCAAGGTGGTTTTCGGGTCAACCAGCAAGGTCCCACTCGCCAAATCGGGGGAGGAAACCCGGGTTGGGAGCAGGATCCGGATCAGCCCTGTCTAAGGCATAGCGGAGCAAGGGGGCCTGCAAAGCACACTGGAAGAGAGTGCATGGGCCCAGGGAACGGCCGTTTTAATCCCCTTAGCCGGCCCCCAAATGGCGGTTCGGGGCCCGGGTTTTATGGTCCGGGTTACCAAGGGAACAACTCCGGCTCAGGATATAGGGGCAACAGCGGTTATCAAGGGAACAGCGGTGGTTATCAACCCCGGCCGGGTGGCCAGGGTACTCAAGGAAACTACAATGGTCAAGGGAATCAGTATCACGGTGGTTATCATGGTCAGGGGAATCAATCGTATCATCAAGGTGGTTACAACAATCAGAATAATCAGCAGCAGGGCCAGGGGAGTCACAGTAACCAAGGAAATCAGCAGCAGCAGCGTCCACAACAGCAACAGCAATCCGGATACCAGAGTAATCCGAAGGAGTTGAGCAGCGGTCAGTATCACGTCTTTACCACGAGTTTATGCAAGAGAGACCAGAAGGTTTTAAAGCGGGCCGTTAATGCGGTAGAACCGGCGACGCCACAGTTTCTACGATGGTCGGAGCAGCCCATTGTTTGGAGCAGAGAAGACCACCCGTTACGGGTAGATAATCCGGGACATTTAGCCTTGGTGGTGGCACCTCAGGTGGGAGGATACCGGTTTACTAAAGTACTCATGGATGGAGGTAGCAGTATCAATATATTATATTACGAGACCTTTCGCCGTATGGGTCTGACAGATAAACAGTTGAGGACATCAAACACAGTGTTTCACGGGGTGGTCCCAGGTAAGTCAGCTTATCCAGTTGGTAAGATTGACTTAGAGGTTACCTTTGGGGATGAGCATGATTCCAGATCGGAGATGATTACTTTCGAAGTTGTTAAAATCAGAAGCCCGTATCATGCTTTGTTTGGGAGGACGGTTTATGCTAAATTTATGGCTAGGCCATGTTATGTTTATCTGCAGCTCAAGATGCCGGGTCATAAAGGCACAATTACGGTGCATGGCAGTCGTAAGATAGCAGTGGAATGTGAAGAGGGTGATGCAGCCTATGCAGAAGCGGTATGTGCCACGGAAGAGTTAAAATTTTATAAGGACAATGTTGATCCGGCAGATATGACTCCGCTGAAGAAGCCCACCACCGAGCATGATCCGGCTTTGAAGTTTAAATCGGCAGAGGAGACCAAGCAAGTTGATTTTGTGCCAGGAGATTCGTCCAAGCAGTTCACTATCAGCGCTAACCTTGACCCCAAATAGGAAAGCGCGCTCATCGAGTTCATCCGTGAGAACCGGGATATCTTTGCATGGAAACCTTCTGACATGCCAGGTATACCGAGGGAACTCGCTGAGCATAAGTTGAATATCGATCCGAAGTTTAAACCGGTAAAACAGTATCTGCGCCGCTTTAACGAAGAAAGGCGCAAGGCTATAGGAGAAGAAGTCGCCAGGCTTTTGGCAGCAGGGTTCATAGTGGAAGTTTTTCATCCGGAATGGTTGGCCAATCCGGTGCTCGTTCTAAAGAAGAATGGGAAGTGGAGGATGTGTGTGGACTACACAGACCTCAATAAAGCTTGCCCAACTGATCCTTTTGCTCTACCTCGCATTGATCAGATTATTGATGCTACAGCAGGGTGTGAGCGGTTGAGTTTTCTGGATGCGTACTCAGGTTATCACCAGATCAAAATGGCAGTTGAAGACCAAGAGAAGACAGCGTTCATAACCCCTTTTGGTGCTTTTTGCTATGTGTCTATGCCTTTTGGGCTCAAGTGTGCGCAGGCAACCTATCAGCGTTGTGTTCAGAATTGTTTGAAAGGGCAGATAGGAAGGAACGTACATGCATATGTGGATGACATTGTGGTTAAGTCAAAGGAGGAAAGAACAATGATAGAAGACCTCAGGGAAACCTTTGATAATCTTCGGGCTTACAGGATGATGCTTAACCCGGAGAAATGTGCTTTTGGTGTCCCGGCTGGTAAGCTTTTGGGATTCCTGGTCTCGAACAGGGGAATAGAAGCCAACCCGGAGAAGATCAAGGCCATCACATCTTTGTCAAAACCGGCTTGCATTAATGATGTTCAGCGCATAGCCGGCCGGATCACGGCGTTAAGCCGGTTTGTCAGTCGCTTAGGAGAAAAGGCGATCCCGCTTTATCAAATGTTGAAGAAAACGGACCGGTTTATTTGGAGCGATGAAGCGAATACAGCGTTTGAGAATCTGAAACAGCAACTAGCGAAGCCGCCGGTTTTAGCCGCCCCTATTGACAAGGAGCCTTTGCTATTATATGTTGCTGCAAACACACGGGCAGTCAGCGTGGCGATTGTGGTTGAGCGCAAGGAAGCAGGGAAAGAACATCCGGTTCAGCGCCCGGTTTACTATGTGAGTGAAGTACTCATCGAGTCCAAGCAAAGATACCCTCATTGGCAGAAATTGGTGTATGGGGTGTTTATGGCAAACCGGAAATTGAAGCATTATTTCCAAGGGCATCCAATAACTGTGGTTAGCTCAGCTCCGTTGGGAGATATAATCCAGAATAGAGAAGCAACAGGCAGGATAGCTAAGTGGGCCATTGAGCTCAGTCCACATGAGTTGAAGTATGTACCACGAACTGCTATAAAATCTCAGGCACTGGTCGACTTCATCAACGACTGGACAGAATTGCAAACTCCTGAGGAGAAGCCGGATCTTACTTATTGGACGATCCACTTCGACGGTTCAAAACAGTTGGAGGGATCGGGGGCCGGAGTTGTCTTAACTTCCCCCAGAGGTGATAAATTTTGTTATGTACTCCGTTTGTTATTTCCTTGTACTAACAATGCAGCAGAATATGAGGCACTGCTTCACGGTTTGAGATTGGCAAAAGAGATGAATCTGAGCCGGGTTAAGTGCCTGGGTGATTCAGACCTAGTGGCACAGCAGGTTTCGGGCAAGTGGGATTCAAGGGATCCCCTCATGGCAGCTTATCGACGAGAGGTTGAAGCGGTCGCAGGTTATTTTAAAGGATATCAGGTGGAGCATATAGACCGGCGGAAGAACGAAGCAGCTGACGCTTTAAGCCGGCTAGCCTCGCAACGTAAACCGGTACCACCAAACACCTTTTTGGATGAGTTGCACAATCCCTCGGTTCAAGTACCTTCAGAGGACGATCTAGCTATTCCAGACCCAGAGGCACAGTTGGTTGCAGCAACCCATGTTATTCCGGATTGGACGTTACCTTATTTGGTATATCTAAGCCGGGGAGAATTGCCAGAGGACGAAGATGAAGCACGGCAGATAATCCGGCGTTCCAAGTCTATGACAATTGCCAACGGAGAGCTACATCATCGTAGCACCTCTGGAGTATTTCAACGGTGTGTTTCAGCTGAGGAAGGTTGTGAGATTTTAAGGGAGATTCATGAAGGGGATTGTGGTCATCATGCCGGGTCAAAATCGTTGGTGGCTAAAGCTTTCCG
>LR738710.1:653321954-653508718 GCA_902687465.1 Secale cereale
TTTTTTCGCCTTTGAAGCGGCTGCCTCCGTATCTATAAGCCGGCTTCGAAGTTCACTGTTTTCTACAGCATTCCGGTTCAGCTCAGCCTACAGACAAAGTTCACAAGTAAGGATTAGAATTACAAAGTCTCAAGCACACAACAAAGTTGTCTACTTGACACTTGGGGACTAATGGCAGTTGAAGTAATCCGGCAAATACAAATTGAAAATGCAAGTCTCAAGCACACAACAAAGTTGTACACTTGACACTTGGGGGCTAATGGCAGTTGAAGCTAAACATCAGAGACAATTTCTACAAGTATCAACTACATAACCAAGTTATCTACTTGATACTTGGGGGCTAATGTACGGATCAGCAGTTGAAAACTATAAAGTTCCGGATTACCTTCAATGAAGAAGATAAACCGGAACTTGGGGGCTGTTAGAAGATAAAGATGCGTCAAAATAAAACAAAGTCAGAACAGGAGCACTTACTTCGTATTTTTCTCTCATCATATTTACTAAGCTGGCTTCAAAATCCCGGCTACTGTGGAGCCGGCTCAAATATCCGGAATAAAGGTCTTGAGCACTCATGCTTGAAAGATTGGATAAGTCTGTGCTCCATTTCCCCTTTTCCTGAGTTACTTTCTCCGATTTAGCAGTATGCTTTGCTAAAACGGTGGGTTTGGCTGGTGCAACATAAGCAGTACCAGTAACCACAACGTCAGGGGAAGTAGGTGCATGGGGAGGTGTGACTTCAGCTTGGGCCGGATCAGGAGATCCCGGATTAGCTTGAGGAGAGCTAACCCGGGCCGGACTTGGTGGATCTTGGGCAGCATCGGTGGCAGGAATATCAAGGACAGGTTCTTGAACCGGAGTGACAGGGGTATTTTCAGGAGGGACAGTTGCTGACGGTTCAACCACTGGTTCATCAGTAGAAGGGTCAGCAGCAGGCTTCTTACCCTTAGCTCTTTTGCTGGGTTTCGGTTTGCTGGAAAACAGGCAAAGATAAGTCAGCATTATAAAGAAAAGGAAGGTTATAAACCGGAAAAAGTAAAGGGAATTACCCTGGGGCAGTCTTCAAGGGTGGAAGCTGTGTCGCAGTTGATTCGCCAGATGAAGACAGCGGAGTTTCCTGATAATCAGGGTCAGTCGGTTTAAGGGGTTTCCTGATAAGACCGGCCTTGGGGTGAAGAAGAGTTGGAGAGAGCATCACCTCAGCGCGGCGCTTTCGAGCCGGAGTTAGCGAAATCCCAGAGGATTCCACTGCCAAACCGCTATGGCGAGTGGTCCGGCGCAAGGCTTCGTGCTGTTGTTTCTTCAAATCAAAATTGGGATCCAACTTAGCATAAGGATGAGAAAATTGATACTTTCTAACAGTCCGACGGATCTTTTGAGGAGGGGGTTCTGAATCGGAAGAAATAAGGGTTACCTCAATCTCCACCGGATTATCGCCTTCGAGTGGATCCTGTGAAAAGGGCATCATTAGAGATATGGACAAGTATATAAAGGCAAATGTAAACCGGAGTAAAGCATACCTCGGAGTCCGGATCATCATCTTCAGAAGGAGAACCGGCGTCAACGACTGCCTTCCTTTTCTTATTTGCAGGAGTTTTCCGGCGAGTCTGTTTTACAGGTTTGTCCTGAAGTTTCCTTCTCCAGAAGGGGTTATCAGCCTGAATGAAAAGCAAAAGCAAGTAAAGGACGGTTCAAAGAAGGATGGTTTATAAAATACGGGTTAAAGAAAACTTACGTCAGGCTGTGTGTTCCTCTTAAAGTATGGGGCCAAGCCAACCTTGGAGCAGTCTGTTAAGGCGGGGTTGACGATCTTTTTGGCCGACTCTATCACCTCCGATTCAGAAAGTTCCTCTTTAGTAAACCTCTGAGGATCTTCCGGTTTACCGGAATAATTGCACATCAAATCAGAGCGCCGGCTTAAGGGGAGAATGCTCCATGATAACCAGCAGCGAAGGAAATCGGTTCCAAGCAGTCCATTAGCCATGAAAGCTCTCAGCTTGGAAAGTTGAGGTGAAAATTGGATCCGTTCAGTAGCACTTAACCGTTGCGGCAGAGGATGATTTGCCGGGATACGAGTCTCACGATAACCCGGCAACGGATTTTCACCTTCAGGAGATGTGTCTATGCAATAAAACCATGACTTGTTCCAGTCCTTGGGGTGAGTGTGTAAAGAGGCGTGCGGGAAAACTGCATCCCTCCTTTTCTGGATACTGATACCACCAAGTTCTTGGTGAGGCCCGCTAGTGAATTCAGTGCGCCGGTTCGCATGGAAGAAATCCCGGAATAGATCAACTGAAGGTTCTTCTTGCAGATACACTTCAGAAAAAACTTGAAAGTCACAAATATTGGAAACGGAATTTGGTCCGATGTCTTGTGGATGCAGTTGGAAGGTGGCAAGGACGTCCCGGAAAAATTTTGAACCGGGGGGAGAGAAACCCCTGGAGATATGATCCATAAATACTATGACCTCTCCGGACCTGGGAGCAGGAGGGCATTCATTACCCGGAGCGCGCCATTTCAACTCGGCCCGAGGACCTAACGTACCAATACTCGACAGCTTGACTAAGTCTTCTTCAGTCACAACTGAACGAACCCAGTCGCACGAAACGTACTGCTTGGCAGTCATTTGAACAAGGTGCTGAAGAAGAGAAGGTACAGAACAAATTATGAACATACAAATGATCTGGGACCTATATATATATATTGTGCAAGGAAGGGAGGTAAGAACTATCTGGCAAAGTTAAACCGGCAATCATAAATACAAGATGTATCATTTCCGGTTTAAAAATGGCAGTTGAAGAGGAATAACTACGTCATTGCATCAGTCTACATCATTTCCGGTTTATGATATGGTGATCTAAACCGGAGCATACTTAGCAGATCTATTGAAGGGAAAAACAAGTTTTCAATGCGTTGCTAAGGAAGAATAGATCTGAGCATAATGAGATAAAGAAACGAAAATTACACGGGAAATCTACAGAGGACCAATTCAGAGCAGATGAGTTTACAGGATGTGCATAAAAAGGAGACCTAAAGCAGGCAGCAACAGAAATACAAGCAGCAAAATCTAAAATACCAGACGCATTTACGGCAAGATCAGAAAGGTAAAAATATTACGAAGTTGCAGGTCTCAGAGAATGAACAGCATAAAGCTTGCGAAGAACCCTAATGGCGGAACGGATAAGGCAGCAGAGTTATTTCAGCAAGATCCAATCTGGTGCTAAGTGAGATCTACAGACTAAGGCTTAAAGGGTTACGAGATTCCTATGGTATAAGTATCTACAAAGGAACGGAGCTTCATCGGGAGCCCTAATGGCGGAAGAACACGGGCGAAGCAATGACGAATATGATAGGATCTACAGTGAGGAGGAAGAACATACCAGGGACAGTGAGAATCGGCGGCGCAGAAAATCTGGTCAAGGCTCAGGTGGATGCAGCGGCCGGTCGAGGACAGAAGATCCGGTGGTCGTCGGCGATGTTCTCGAGCTCAGGCAGCAATGGAGTTCTTGTGGGTCAGGAGAAGCAAGGAGGAAGAAGACGCGAGAGAAGATAATGAATGGAGCAGGGCGGTATTTATAGCCAAAGGTCAGGTCTGAAACGGCAGGCGCGAAAACCGAGGAGACAGAAATCGAATAAAGATCCCGTGATGCCTCGATTCTCGGGATAACCATTAAAAATAAGCTACAGTACAGCTCGCGGCGATAAATGCGGAGCTGATGTCATTGTCAGACTTTAATGATTTCGGAAGATGACGTCAGAGCCGGTTTACAGGAAAAAATGAAGACAGAAGAGAAGTTGCGGAAGACAATGGAGACTGATATGAACAAGTTCAAATCATTCTGGGGCCTAATGTCAGGGATACGGTTAATAAGTATAAACCGGATATTGTAAACCGGCTTAGCTATATCGTACTTAGTTTATTATTTTAGTAGAGATTACGGCCTGTAAGATTCCAAGGCCCATGTATAGAAATACGGTTTGTAATCCATCAAGGAGATGTAACTTGAGAGAAAAGAAAGGAAGAGCAGAGACCGAGGCGGACACAATTATGAGCCGGCCTCGGGATTCTGTAAACCGGGCCAGGCGTCACCTCTATATAAAGGGACGACCCGGCACCGGTTCAAGGACAAGCAACAATCGATACGTCGAGACGCAGGCAAGCGATCCCGCTCCCTGTAAACCGACGCCCAAGCAATACCAAACCAACTAGACGTAGGCTTTTACCTTCTCAAAGGGGCCGAACTAGTATAAAATCTTCTGTGTCCTTTGTGCGCCATGAACCCTTTCAAGCTAACCCGTGCGATGGTTCCATCATCAAGTCCGCTAAACCGGACATCTGCCGTGTTAATTCCACGACAGAAATGATGTAGAATTTTCTGGAAAGCATAAAGGAGTGTTTGAAAGGAGTTTTTTTTCAAAGAAAGACCTTGGTAAAGCTGCTTACATATTGGGCATCAAGATCTATAGAGATAGATCAAGACGCTTGATAAGACTTTCGATGAGTACATACCTTGATAAGATTTTGAAGTAGTTCAAAATGGATCGGTCAAAGAAGGAGTTCTTGCCTGACTTCTAAGGTGTGAAGTTGAGTAAGACTCAAAGCCAGACCACGGCAGAAAAATATAGAGAGAATGAAAGTCATTCCCTATGCCTCAGCCATAGGTTCTATAAAGTATGTCATGCTGTGTACAAAACACGTTGTGTACCTTGCCATGAGTTTGACAGGGAGGTACAATAGTGATCCAGGAGTAGATCACTGTACAGCGGTCAAAATTATCCTTAGTAATTGGATGACTAAGGAAATATTTCTCGATTATGGAGGTGATAAAGAGTTCGTCGTAAAGGGTTACGCCGATGCAAGCTTTGACACTAAATCCAGATGACTCTAAGTATCAATCTGGATGCGTATTGAAAGTGGGAGCAATTAGCTAGAGTAGCTCCATGCAGAGCATTGTAGACATAGAAATTTGCAAAATACATACGGATCTGAATGTGACAGACCCGTTGACTAAACTTCTCTCACAAGCAAAACATGATCACACCTTATTACTCTTGGGTATTAATCACATAGCGATGTGAACTAGATTATTGACTCTAGTAAACCCTTTGGGTGTTGGTCACATGGTGATGTGAACTATGGGTGTTATTCACATACTGATGTGAACTATCGGTATTAAATCACATGGTGATGTGAGCTAGATTATTGACTCTAGTGCAAGTGGGAGACTGAAGGAAATATGCCCTAGAGGCAATAATAAAGTTGTTATTTATATTTCCTTATATCATGATAAATGTTTATTATTCATGCTAGAATTGTATTAACCGGAAACTTAGTACATGTGTGAATACATAGACAAAACAGAGTGTCCCTAGTATGCCTCTACTAGACTAGCTCATTGATCAAAGATGGTTATGTTTCCTAGCCATAGACATGAGTTGTCATTTGATCAAAGGGATCACATCATTAGGAGAATGATGTGATGGACTAGACCCATCCGTTAGCATAGCACTATGATCGTTTAGTTTTACTGCTATTGCTTTCTTCATGACTTATACATGTTCCTATGACTATGAGATTATGCAACTCCCGAATACCGTAGGAACACCTTGTGTGCTATCAAACGTCACAACGTAACTGGGTGATCATAAAGATGCTGTACAGGTGTCTCCGAAAGTATTCGGGGTGTTGGCATAGATCAAGATTAGGATTTGTCACTCCGAAGTGTTGGAGAGGTATCTCTGGGCCCTCTCGGTAACACACATCATAATAAGCCTTGCAAGCAAAAGACTAATGAGTTAGTCACGAGATGATGTGTTACGGAACGAGTAAAGAGACTTTCCGGTAACGAGATTGAACTAGGTATAGAGATACCGACGATCGAATCTCGGGCAAGTAACATACCGATGACAAAAGGAACAACGTATGTTGTTATGCGGTTTGACCGATAAAAGATCTTCGTAGAATATGTAGGAGCCAATATGAACATCCAGGTTCCGCTATTGGTTATTGACCGGAGATGAGTCTCGGTCATGTCTACATAGTTCTCGAACCCGTAGGGTCCGCACGCTTAACGTTTGATGACGATCGGTATTATGAGTTTATGAGTTTTGATGTACCGAAGGTAGTTAGGAGTGCCGGATGAGATCACGGACATGACGAGGAGTCTCGGAATGTCCGAGACATAAAGATTGATATATTGGACGACTATATTCGGACACCGGAAGTGTTCCGGAAAAGTTTCGGATTTAACTGGATTGCCGGAGGGGGTTACCGGAACCCCCCACGAGGGGGGATGGTCCATAGTGGGCCTTGAAGGAAAGGAGAGAGGCAGCCCATAGAGGCTGGCCGGCGCCCCACCAGGGGATCCTAGTTGGACTAGGATTGGGGGGCGCCACCTCTCCCTCTTTTCCTTTCCCTCTCTTCCTTCTTGGTGGACTCCTACTAGGAATAGGATTGCAATCCTATTCCTAGTAGGATTGCCCTAGCCGCACCATAGGAGGCCGGCCAGCCCTCCTCCCTTGCTCCTTTATATACGGGGGCAGGGGGACACCCAAGGACACACAAGTTGAATTGTTCCAGCCGTGTGCGGTGCCCCCCTCCACAGAAACACACCTCGGTCATACCGTTGCAGTGCTTAGGCGAAGCCCTGCGCCGGTAAATACATCATATCCGTCACCATGCCGTCGTGCTGACGAAACTCTCCCGTGAAGCTCAACTGGATCATGAGCTCGTGGGACGTCATCAAGCTGAACGTGTGCTGAACGCGGAGGTGCCGTACGTTCGGTGCTTGATCGGTTGAATCGCGAAGAAGTTCGACTACATCAACCGCGTCACTTGATGCTTCCGCTTCCGGTCTACGAGGGTACGTAGACACACTCTTCCCTCTCGTTGCTATGCATCTGGTAGATAGATCTTGCGTGATCGTAGGAAAATTTTAAAATACTACGTTCCCCAACAGCAACTCCAAAGTGGGATGACCCGAGTATTCTCGGAATCCCGTGCTCAAGATATTTTGACAAAGGTAAAACTAATCCAGTAAGACCTCCCAGCGTGCCGACACCTTGATAGTAGCCGCGCGTATCTCGTCTCAGGCCACGACCAGATGGGCGATGCTACAGGTAATACCAGATACCTCGGGTTTCCCCAAGGGGGCCCTGCAGGACCCCCAGTTTGGACCAACACTCATGAGGAGCACTGGCCCGGGTTGTTAATTAAGAACTCGGGTTTGCAACGCCCTATGGAAGTTTTAGTTATTAGGCAAATGTAAAACCAATGTTGGGCCTGGCTGGAAAAGCTTTAAACAGAGCGAATTATCAATGGGGCCCATAAACCCCAACCGTGTTAGGAACACAAAATCAAGGAACATAACACCGGTTTATCAGTTCCTAAGGTGGCATGAGTGGAACAAAACACCAAGCAGAAGGCCAAGCCTTCCACCCATTACCAATATATAGGTGCATTAGTTTATAACATGTATATGTTGTGTTATCCCAATAAACAAGTCCGGACGTGAAGCAATCTTCAAAAACTTCACCTGCAACTAACAACGCTATAAGAGGGGCTGAGTGAAGCATACTTAGCCAATCAACGGTTTGCTAGGAAGGCGGTTAGAGTGTTTTATGGCAACAATAGGAGGCTGACAAACAGGAATAGGCATCAAGGCATATCTAAAGAACGAGACAACTAGCATAGGCAAAGATAGAGGTGATATCGGGGAATGGTCATCTTGCCTGTTAAGTCCACAGAGGGATTGTAACCTTGCTCCTCAAACTCAGTCTCGAAAGGAACCTCGAACTCCGAATCGTCACCGGGCTCTAACCAACACAACAATGCAAACACCGGAACAACGATCAATCATCATGCAATGCTCAAACACATGATGCAAGATATGATGCATATGAATATGGGTAGGATATGATGCATCTCAAATGAACATGATGGATGCATATGTGACATGGCAATAACAAGATCACAACACAAGTAGGGACACATGCAAAAGGGAAAACAAGAACTAACATGGTCACAAGAGGTTATGTAGTTGAATCAACCAAGCACCCAACAAGTTTTATAAGTTGCTTAACATGGCAAGGGGTGCAACTAGGATCAACAACATCATGCATGCATTTTAAATGGGCCAGAAAGAACAAGCAACAATTTCCGGAAACTCCCATGTTCATAATAACACATATAGGACAGATCTGAGAAAGTCGTATGTTAGAGTTGTTAAACATGCAAAGTAACAACACCATCTTAATATGCGCATTTTTCCACCCCAAATAAATATAAAGTTTGTCAAATTTGGACCTATGGTTAAATAGTTATGAATTTAACAAGATTGGGCATATTTAAAACACCAAATAAATCAAACATCAATTTAAATGTTTTTTAACATGGAAACAAACTGCATATAAATATTCTACACTAAAAACTAGGCAGCTTTCATATATAAAGTATTTTCAACAGATGCATATATTAAAAGATATGAATTATGCAAAGGAAAATGCAGAAAACTGAAAATAAAAACAAACAGAAAAGGAAAAAGGCTAAACTGGCACAGCCTGGACCAGCCACAGTCGCCGACTAGTGGGTCCAGGGGGGTGCTGAGGTGGCGCTGTGGGTGTAGTAATGGGTGTGAGTGGCGCCGAGGCTGCCAGGTGGGGCCGGCCTGTCAGTGAGACAATAAAACCAAAAAAGGGGGCTAATCCACTGCCCCGGCGGGGACTCGAACCCTGGCTGCTGGCTTACTGAACGAGAGACAGACCACTGGGCTAGCATGCGTGCATCTGACAGAGTAGGGGAGCGATGCCATAAGACTAAACTGAAGATGCATAAACAGAGGGGAAACAAGGCCGGTCGGAGGAGCTCGTCGGAGCTGCTCCGGCGACCAAAACGGGCGGCGGAGGCGTGTGGTCTGCTCCTGGAGGAGTTCCGCATCCGCGACGCAGACCAGCTGCACCTAACGACGACTACAGCGATGCCGGCGGCAACAAACAGAACGGCGGCGACGAACTACGGCGCGACAGCTACGGGCCCTAACGGAGCGGCGAGAGCACGAAGCAGGCCCTACGCGACACGGCGAAGACGCTGGACATACGCAGAGGAGCAATGGTGGTCGGGGCACTCGCCGGATACGAGGCCCGACGGCGACGAGTTCGGGTGCGTGCGGCTAGCGTGGCTAGAGCATGCAAACGAGGAAGAAAAAGGGTCGGGGAGGTGCGCTAGCTCACCCCAAGCAAAAATGTGCGCTTGGTTAGGCGAGAGGAGGCCGGAAAAGGTGGAATCTCGCCGGAGTTGAATGGAGCCCGACACGGGGGAACACGACGAGGAGGTAGTCAAACTTGGCATCCCTCGGGGCCGTAGAGGTAGCAGGGAACATAGTCGACGATGGTGAACTTGCCGGACACGATCTCCAGGGCATAGGTGGCCGAAGAGCATGTCGGCGACGAGGTCGAGCACTTTGATGTGCGCGGGACGGCAGTGGAGGGGCAGATCTGGTGGTCTAGGTGGCCTGGCGGCGGTCGAGGAAGGAGGAGGGAAACCCTAGATGGTTGGTGGACACAGCGAGGGCTTAAAAGAGGGGCCAGGGCGACGGAACGGAGCGGCGACGCGCTCGCTCGCGGTCCCCATGGCGACGGCGCGAGGAGGACGAAAAGGTGGGTGGAGCGGAGGATGTGGTCGCTGACACGCGGGCCCGAGGCGTCCACGTGGAAGCGACACAGAGGGGGTACGCGGGGGCCTAGGTGAGAAAAGGAAAGAGGGACGCGCGCGGGCTGCTAGCTGGGCCGAGGGGGAGAGGTCAAAACCCATGTGCTGCTGGGCAGCGCTGCTGGTGGCTGCTGCTGCTGATTCTTTTCTTTTTCTTTTTCTTCAGACAGAAAAACAAAATGAAAAGCTCATGCCAAAATAAAAGGAATTAGGAGGGAAATGAAATATCCCCTAGCTCCTGGATTTATGTCCTATTTTATAAAAACGACTCGGGCATTTTTAGAGGTAGAAAAATAAAACAAGTTGGAGTATGGTTCAAACTTCTGTCATTTTTTAACCTGACCAAATCATATTAAAACGAGGCAAGGCCTTGCAAGGTGACTTATGTCAAAGAACCAAAGAAGTGGGGAGGAGGTGAACATTTAAAGAAGAGGTTAAGCCACTTGCAAAAATACTCAAAGAATGGAAAAGAAGGGAAAGAAGTGAAGTGGTGCTAGAAGAAGGAGGTATAAGAAGGGCATGATCTTGCCACCACCATCACAACAAGATCAAGAAGACCTCATCTAACAAACTAGGAATGAATTATGCACAATGCCAAATGAAATGCCATGATGATCATGATGCAAAGATGATGATGAAGTAAGCATGAATGCATGAAGAAAATACAATATGACAATGCAATTACAATGAGAAGGCATAATTGAAAAAGAACCCGCAAGGAAAAGGACAAGGATCAATTGGTAAATGCTTTATTGCCATATAAGGAAGGTATCACATATGGGGTGCTACATAGATGATCATCTTGTGCCTCTGGATTCATCTCTGAAATACTTAGCACACACGATTAGTCCGCAAACGCATTGTCATCAATCACCAAAACCACATAGGAAGGGACATGCCCTATCAATCTCCCCCTTTTTGGTGGATTGATGACAACACGGGATTTGCACATAATATTACAACATACTAGGAGTAAGCAAACCCCAAGGAGTACAAAATATAGACGAGCTCCCCCTGGATGTGTGCCTATAAAAGAGTTGCTTGTGGAATGCAAAGCACACACTCTAGGATCAATGATCCCCCTATATTTTATAATCCGATAACATCTAACAATGAGGAGACATAAGCGGGTAACATAGTAGGTGCGAAAGGATAGAATAGGAATTAAGCACAACCTACTAAAGTACTTGACATAATTAAGATAGCATAGGTCTCACACATAGAAATGGTAACTGGGTCTCACGAACACAAACCAAACTAGAATGACAAAGAAACTTTGCGAGAAGAAAAGACAGAGCGCCTAAAACACAAGAGGCACAGACACACTCGCAAGACGCAAATCCACCTCTCCCCCTTTGGCATCAAGACACCGAAATGGGGCAGAGAAAGGCCAAACATCATGACATTGTTGCATGGTCATCTGCACCTCCGTCATCGGCTGGGGGCTGCTCGGGGTCAGAGTCAGTCCAGTGGTAGTGCTGGTGAACCCAGTCGTCCTCATTGGTGACCCGGCCCTCAGATCCGCTGACAGCTGTTGCACCAAGCTGACGCATAAGGTCCTTATGACGGGTCCTCGACTTCTTCTCAGAAACATGGGCCATGTACTGACCGTGAGACTCCATGCAGAACAACTTCTTCAGCTTATTTTTAAGCTTCTTTGCCCAAGATGGCTCAACTCCAGATGGCATATACTCATCATCATCATCATCATCCTGACCAGCCTCTGCCTCAAAATCATCTGCACCAGCTGGGATGCTAGGCTGAGTGACCGGAGTGTTCTAGAGATCCTTCCTCCTAAGCCTCTTGACCTCGTGAGAGACCAACTCGCCAGTCTGCAGCGGGTACCCATTGTATGTGTGCTCCCAAGCCTTCTCAATGAGGAGCATGATATACAGAGCATAGATGAGACACTTACGCTCTGAGATGGCGGACAACAGTTCAGACCACATGACATGAGAGATATCCAATGTTTCTCCAGTGTTCCGTTCCTTCTGATGCTGGCAGAAAATAAGCATATCCACAAGATATTAGTGGACCATATCCTGGTTCCCAATGCGAGGAAAGAGAGTCTCCCTAAAGATGTGATGAAGAATATCCAAAAACACATGCAGCTCATAAGTCTCCTTCAATGTCTCAGGGTTGACTTTCTTAGTGCAATATGGCCAAAGGTTCTGCTTGTGAGTGCAGGTAGCATTGTGATGAGGTCGAAAGCCAACCGAACTCTCCAGACGAAGATCCTCAACACCAAGAAGATCCATGAAAGCTTTCCACTTGACCGCCAGATGCCTGCCATTAGTCATCCACGTCAAAGTCCTTTCCGCATCGGTGGCTAGATGGACAGTGGCATAAAACTGAGCCACCAGATCAGCATCAAAGTCCTTATTGAATGACACGATGTTGAGCATGTTCAGCTGGGTGCACATATCCAGAGCTTCGCCAAAGTAAGCCATGTTCAATTGCGCGCACATCAACAAAGAGATTCTTCTTGGCCTTGATCACATCAAAGTAGGTAGTATACTGAAAGCGGTTCCAGAACGGATGGTTGACAAGGGTGGGCTCTTGGTAATGCTCATAGGGATTGCGCCAATGCCACTCCCAAAACTCCTTGTTTTACATCTCAGTGACAGTCTTGGCCTTCTTAGCTGGCTTCTTTGCAGTATTCTTGGTCAGTTGCTGAGATTGAGATGGTGGTGCACTTGACGAAGGAGCACCTACAGAGCCACTTGCATACCCACCTGCTGCCTCAGAGGTGCGATAGTGCTTTGAACTAGAGAGCTCGGGGTTGATGCGACGATCAGGGTGTTCCGTTGGGTCATCTCCTAGAGCCAAACGCACACACACAAAAGACAACAAGAACAAACAAGCATAAGATATGGGACAAGGAGCAAAACAGAATCAAACTTTGATAGGAACATAATGGATGATGGCCTCCAGCGGTAGTACCGCATATGGTAAGCGGTAGTACCGCTGACAGCGGTAGTACCAGTCCGACGGGGCGGTAGTACCGCTCCAGGCAGAGGAACGACAATTTCCAAAACGCCAAGTCTGGTCCGGTACTACCGGGGAGGATAAAATCAAATATAGTCCCGCCAAAGATCAATCCTAGCAGTATAGAGGTGTTCACCATCCTACGCAAGCCTTGATTTGGCCAAAAATCACGGAATGTATGCCATTGCCCCTAAAAACCTAGATCTGAAAACTAGAAGCAACAAGAAGGAAACGAGGGGCAATACCGGCATCCATGGCTTGAGGAAGGGGTGGGGATTGATCCCACCGAAGGAAAAGGTGAAACACGACCCTGAGGAGGCAGCCCACTGGCGACCTCGTCGGCAAGTTCTTCGTTGGAGAGGAGAACGAGAGATGGGGGTGAATGGATGTGGGTATGGGAAAGAAAACTTCCCGACCCCAACTTAACCCCGCAGTCTTGCCCTCTAGCGGTAGTACCGTGCGCTCCAATGCTAGTACCGCCCAACTCAAAAAAGGAGTCTCTAAACTGAATTTTTGCTCACAAGAACCTTTTAGCGAGAAAACACTCAACTTAGGGAAGAAAGCACAGGAAAAACCGAGGGAACACCACAACCACAACCACACAAACAAAGAGAAAAACATGACAACAAACACATACCTCTCGAAAGAGATGGCGGTGGCCGAGGCCACCTATGTTTGAGTGAAGTGTTATGGCACTGCGAAGATTTTAACCTTGGGCCCATGACCACTACTCATCTTTGAATCACATATATACCATCAATAAACGTGAATGTGAAAGATTTGATCGATTTATGCATAACGGGGAGAGGGAAAGTTCATTGAGAGAACAACACTCCCCCTATATCCATGCCTACATCTAGACAAGATAACATAGTGTGTATGGGAGGTGTGCACAACTTCAATCCACATTGCTCAAATCTATGATATTTAGCTCATGCCTTAACTCGCGAAATCTTGCTTCATCCAAAGGCTTCGTGAAGATATCTGCAAGGTTATCATGGGTGTTGACATAGTCTAGATCAATTTCCCCTCGCTGAATATGCTCTCGAATGAAGTGATACGGAATCTCAATATGCTTCGTCTTGAAGTGTTGCACCGGGTTGAGAGAAATCTTGATGGCACTTTCGTTGTCACACCAAAGAGGCACTTTGTCACAAGTGACACCGTAATCCTTTAAAGTTTGCCTCATGCATAGAAGTTGAGCATAACAACTGCCGGCCGCCACATACTCGGCTTCGGTGGAAGAGAGAGATGCACAACTCTCCTTCTTGGAAGACCAACTCACCAAAGAGCAACCGAGAAATTGGCAACCTCCGGAAGTTGACTTCCTATCCACTTTGTCTCCTGCCCAATCCAAATCCGAGAACCCTACAAGGTTGAAGTTTGCTCCTCTAGGGTACCATAAACCAAAGTTTGGGGTATGAGCAAAATATCAAAAGATTTGCTTGACTGCCACAAAGTGACTTTCCTTGGGTGATGTTTGAAACCGTGCACACATTCCCACACTCAACATGGTATATGGTCTAGATACACAAAGGTAAAGCAAGGATCCAATCATAGAATGATATACCTTTTGATCCACCACTTTACCATTGGGATCAATGTCAAGTTGGCACTTGGTAGGCATTGGAGTAGTAGCCGGCTTGACATCACTTAGATTGAACCTCTTGAGCGTGTCTTGAGTGTATTTGGCTTGTTTGATGAAGATTCCTTATCTTCTTTGTTTGATCTCAAACCCAAGGAAGAACTGCAACTCTCCCATCATGGACATCTCAAACTCTGCAGTCATGACTGCTGCAAACTCATCATTGACAGCTTTGTTAGGTGAACCAAAGATAATATCATCAACGTATAGTTGGCATACAAACAACTCCCCTTTGACCTTCTTAGTAAAAAGAGTGGGGTCGATTCTCCCAATTTCAAACTCACGATCTTGCAAAAGCTCGGTAAGATACTCATACCACGCACGTGGGGCTTGTTTAAGGCCATAGAGCGCCTTATCGAGTTGATACACATGATTGGGAAACTTATGATCCTCAAAACCCAGGGGTTGTTTGGCATACACCAACTCATTAAGAGGACCATTTAGAAAAGCACTTTTCACATCCATTTTTTGCAATTTAAAGTTATGATGAGAAGCATAGGCAAGCAACAAATGAATAGATTCAAGGCGAGCAACGGGGGCAAAGGTTTCACCGTAGTCGATACCCTCGACTTGGGAGTAGCCTTGAGCCACCAAACGAGCCTTGTTGCAGATGACAATTCCGTGAGAGTCTTGCTTGTTCTTAAAGATCCACTTGGTTAAAATGACATTATGGTTCTCCTTCGGCCCTGGCACCAGACGCCACACCTTGTTGCGCTCGAAGTTATGGAGTTCTTCATGCATGGCATTGAGCCAATCGGGGTCTTCGAGCGCCTCATAGGCCTTTTGAGGTTCAACACAAGAGACAAACGATTGATGAGCACAATAGTTTTCTAATTTTCTACGAGTGCTTACCCCCTTTGTGATGCTTCCAAGAATATTCTCCATGTGGTGCTCTCTAGAAGCAAGCCTGGAAGCAACTTTGGCAGCATGACGCTCCAATTGCTCTTCAAGAGATAATTGAGGAGCTATGAGTTGATCATCTTGAGCATCGTCAAGAGATTGATCTTGATCTTGAGCTTGCTCTTGATCTTGAACATGCTCGGGAGAGGGAACTTGGCCTTGTGCATCACTTGGTGGATCACCACCCTATTGTGGTTGATCTTGCACTTGGCCTTGTTCATCGGGTTGAGGGCCTTCACTTTGTTCTTTGGAAGCGTGTGGGTCTTGGGTTGGTGATTTTTCCACTTGAGTGGAACATTGTCCTTCTCCTTCGGCCACAAGGGGTTCCTCAATGGGTAGGATATGTCCAACACCCATTCTTCTTATGGCTTGAGGAGGAATTTCATCACCTACATCACAATTACCACTTTGCTCCACTTGGGAGCCGTTATTTTCATCAAACCCCACATTACACGTCTCCTCAATGAGTCCATTGGACTTGTTGAGGACACGGTAAGCATGAGAGTTTGTAGCACAACCAACAAATATGCCCTCATGAGCTCTAGCTTCAAATTTAGACAAGCGAACACCTTTCTTGAGTATGAAACACTTACAACCGAACACCTGGAAGTACTTGAGATTGGGCTTGTTGCCGGTAAGTACCTCATATGGAGTCTTGTTCAAGCCTCTGTGGAGATAGAGCCGATTGGATGCATGACAAGTGGTGTTGATGGCTTCGGCCCAAAAGTTGTACGAAGACTTGAACTCCGCCATCATGGTCCTTGCCACGTCCATCAAAGTCCAGTTCTTTCTCTCTGCCACACCATTTTGTTGAGGGGTATACGGTGCGGCATATTGGTGATTGATCCCCTCATCACTAAGAAACTCATCCAAGGTGTAATTCTTGAACTCGGTGCTGTTATCGCTTCGAATCATCAAGATCTTTGCTTCATGTTGTCATTGAGCTTCATTTGCAAAGTTGATGACAGTTTGTTTGGTCTCACTCTTCCTCTTGAAGAAGTATACCCAAGTTTATATTGAATAATCATCTACAATCACCAAGCAATAATTTCTACCCCCAAGACTATCAAAGGATGGAGGCCCAAAGAGATCCATGTGGAGGAGCTCTAATGGTCTTTTTGAGTAGATGATAGTCGTGGGAGGGTGAGCCTTCTCATGTAAATTTCCTTCAATACAAGCACTGCAAGCACGATCTTTGGCAAAACTAACATTTGTTAGTCCATGTACATGGTCCCCCTTTAGAAGACTTTGCAAAGATCTCATATTGAAGTGGGCTAACCGGCGATGCCAAAGCCATCCCACATCAACTTTAGCCATTAGGCAAGTCGCGGCCTTAGTGGGTCGCTCCGAGAAGTTAACCACATAGAGACCATTCTCGACATGCCCAACAAAGGCTACTTTAAGAGTCTTGCTCCACAGGAGGGCCACAGTATCGATATCAGAGAATGTGGCAAAGCCCATGAGTGCAAGTTGACGAACGGAAAGTAAATTGTATGCAAGGGACCCAACAAGCATGACTTTCTTGATCATGAGATCATGAGAAACGACAACCTTGCCAAGCCCCAATACCTTAGAAGATGAAGCATCACCCCATTCAACATTGGTGGCCATAGATGAACCTTGGTGCATGTCCACCACCAAGTCTTTGCTTCCGATCATATGATTTGTGGCTCCAATATTGAGCAACCATGATTCCCACCGGAAGCAAACTCCTACAAGAGATCAATGCTTGGATTTAGGTACCCATTTTGTAATGTGTCCTTTGAGGTTAGTAACAAGGGTCTTAGGAACCCAAATAGACCATTCAATGTACTAATAAGAATAACCAACAAATTTAGCAAAAATATGTCCATCACTAGCACGACATAGAATATAAGAAGGGTTAAAGTGGTCGGCTTTGTCAGAAGGAGTGGTAGTGTTTTTCTTGACTCCACCACTCTTCACAATGTTCTTCTTCTTATTAGGAGTACATTCTCCCTCCTTAACAAAGGTTTGCTTGAGAGGAGGGGGATGCTTGGTCTTGTCGTTCTTCTTCTTCTGGGGCTTGGGAGCAAACCCAATTCCTTCCTTCGCCACAACTTCCTTTTGATTGCTCAAAAGACCGTTGAGGTTCTTCTCACCTTGTATGGTCGACACAAGGCCTTTCTCAAGTTGCTTCTTCAACTTGGCATTCTCTTCGACAAGATGCACATGCTCGCAACATGGGTTAGTAACATTTGCATTATCAATTAAAACCATGCGAGGAAAGGTAGCTTTCTTCTTGGTTAGCGAAACTTGAAGTTGATCATGAGACTCTTTCAGGCTAGCATGTACACTCTTCAAGACCTTGTGAGCCTTGTCAAGTGTAACAAACTCCTCCTTGAGTCTAGCATGGTCAACCACAAGCTTTGCCTTCTCGGAATTGAGCACACGAGAGACAACTAAAGCATGCTCGAGATCTTCCTTTAATTTAGCATGATCATCGTTGTGTGACTCGTCACGAGCCAAACGAAGACCACACTCTTCCTCAAGAGCATTAGAGAGATCCGATATCTCATCGGCATAGTCTCGACTATGACCCTCCATTTTAGAAATGGTCTCCTCGTGAGCCTCGATCATGTCATTGGCTTGACCGAGTTGTTCCAAGAGAGAAGCGAAGTGCTTCTTGGGTTTGCCCTTGAGTTTACTCATAAACAACTCAAATTCATTTTCCTCCTCCTCCCCCCTCACTCTCATCAATAAAATCCGTCAATTAAGGATTAGAAGTGATGGTAGAATTGATGGTGGGGGTTATCTTGTTGGTGGCCTTAGCCATGAGGCACTTGGCGGTGATGTTCTCATTTGGTGAGTTGAAGAAGGATGATCATGGGGTTGTTGCACTAGCAATGGTGTCCATAGCAACCATCTCATCATCTTCTTCATCATCGTCATCCTCATCATATTCTTCTTGGGCCACCAATCCTTTCGGAGGAGTCCTCTTGTTGAAGTTGTTGTTGTTGGGATAAGACTTGGCCTTGTCCTTTCGGATAAGATTTCCTCCATTGTTTTCTCTTTTCTCATATGGGAAATCCACAACAAAGTGACTCACATTGCCACAATTGTAGCATGTCCTCACTCGTTGCTTGCCCTTGAGGCCACTTGAGTTGTTCTTGTTGAAGTTGGGCCTAGGATTCTTCTTGTTGCCTCAAAATTGTCGTGACGCTAGAGACATGTGCTCATGATAAGAATATTTTGTGTCATCGGGGCAACTCTCATCTTCATCCCCTTCATCCTCATCTTCCACACAAGCCTTCGCCTTCAAATCAAGGTTGGTCTTCTTTGATCAATTATCTCACAACACCGCATTGTCGGCGGTCTTATGCAAGATCCTCATGGCAACAAACTCATCCAACACTTCACTTGAGGACAAAGTGTGGAAGTCCGGTCGTTGGTGGATGACGGAGGACATGGCCTTGTGATAAGGCATCATGGCCTTGAGAAACTTGCGCTTGATCCAATTGTCATCCATATCCTTGCTCCCGTGATCTCGAAGTAAGACCACAAGAGTGGTTAATATCCGATAAAGTTCACAGGGATCTTCATCTTCGATCATGGCAACTCATCGGCTTCATCTTGCACAACTTCATAATTTGAGCGTTGAATGCTTGCGCTTCCCTTGTACAAGGAACCAACATGCTCCCATGCTTCCTTGGCCACGAAGAAAGCTCGAATATGTGCAATGTCTCCGGGAGGGATAGCCTCTTGAAGAATGCAAAGAACGGACTCGTTGAATTGATGACCCGCAGCTTCTCTTGGAGTTAAGTTGTAAGGATCATGCGGGTAGAAACCTTGCTCAATGATTATCCAAAGATTAGTAGAACAATGATTTCAATGACGTTTAAAACGAAACGTCCAAGTAGCAAAATCAGAATTTTTCACAAACTTAGGAGGAGGACCAACCGAATTTTAATGCGGAGTAGGAACGAGTCCTCCATAATCGATGGTAGGTGCGGAGTGGGAAAAAATGCCACTCCCATTCTTAGTCACCGGGACTTGCTCACTACTAGCATCTCCCTTGTCGGGAATAGCATCCGACACGTTGGTAGCGGGACGAACCACTTCCGACGATGCGTTGGGTAATTTAAGTCCCTCAAGAAATTCCTTGAACTTGCCTTTGACCTTGGTTGTTAATGAGTTTTCCAATGTGTCCAAAGCCACATTCAACTCCTCACGAGAGACCGAGGTTCCCCCATCGGACATAGGCAAGGACGGAGTTCCACCGGAGTGTCCCTCTGTCTCGACTACGTTGTCACCCATACTCTTTGGATGGTAAAGTCCTTAATAAAGAGATGAGGCTCTGATACCAATTGAAAGGATCGATATGATTGACTAGAGCTGGGGTGAATAAGCAACTAACAATTTTTAGCTTTTTTGGACCAAATTAAACTTAGCAACAATATAGGTTGTCTAGATATGCAACTAGGTGAGTGCTACCTCTTGAGCTTGCGTTGTATTCCCTCGAAGAGGAAAGGGAGATGCAGCACAGTCGCGTAAGTATCTGCCTTAGTTTTATAGAACCAAGGTATCAATCCAGTAGGAGACCACGCGCGAGTCCCTTGCACCTGCACAAACAAATAAGAACTTCGCAGCCAACGCGATAAGGGGTTGTCAATCCCTTTACGGTCACTTACGAAAGTGAGATCTGATAGAGATGATAGTTTATATTTTTGGTATTTTTTAGTTTATAAGAACATCAAATAAAAGCAATAAAAGTAAAGTAGATGTAGATTGATATGTTGAGAATAGACCCGGGGGCCATAGTTTTCTCTAGTGGCTTCTCTCATGATAGCGATATTCTATGGCGGGTAAACAAATTACTGTCGAGCAATTGATAGAAAAGCGAATAATTATGAGACTATCTAGGCATGATCATTGTATATAGGCATCATGTTCGAGACAAGTAGACCGACTCCTGCCTGCATCTACTACTATTACTCCACACATCGACCGCTATCCAGCATGCATCTAGTGTATTGAGTTCATAAGAACAGAGTAACGCCTTAAGAAAGATGACATGATGTAGAGGGATAAACTCAAGCAATATGATATAAACCCCATCTTTTTATCCTCGATGGAAACAATACAATACGTGCCTTGCTGCCCCTACTGTCACTGGGAAAGGACACCGCAAGATTGAACCCAAAGCCAGGCACTTCTCCCATTGCAAGAACTATAGATCTAGTAGGCCAAACCAAACCAATAATTCAAAGAGACTTGCAAGGATATTATGAGCACACATAAAAAGTTCAGAGAAGAACCAAATATCTTTCATAGATAACCTTGATCATAAACTCACAATTCATCGGATCTCAACAAACACACCGCAAAAAGAGATTACATCGAATACATCTCCTCGAAGACCGAGGAGAAGTTTGTATTGAGATCCAGAGAGAGAATAAGCCATCTAGATACTAGCTATGGACCCGAAGGTCTATGGTAAACTACTCAAAACTCATGGTGAGGGCGATGATGATGATGATGAAGGCCTCTGTGATGGATCCCCCTCTGGTGGAGCTCTGGAACAGGCTCCAAGATGGGATCTCCACGGGATCATAAGGTACGGCAGTGGAATTAGGGTTTTCTCTCTGTTCACAGAGTTTCTGGGGTACGTAGACTTACATAGGAAGAAGGAGGGCACCGAGGGATGCTCGAGGGGGGCATGAGGCAGGGGGCGCGCCCCCACCCTCGTGGGCCACCCTCCCGTCCCTTGACGTGGTTATCAAGCTCCGCGTGCGTAATTTTCTCCAAAAATATCTCTCGCGAAGGTTTCATTCCGTTTGGACTCCGTTTGATATTATTTTTCAGCAAAACCATGAAACAGGCAAAAAACAACAATTTGGACTGGGCCTTTGGGTTAGTAGGTTAGTCCCAAAAATGATATAAAAGTGAATGATAAAGCCCATTAAACATCCAAGACTTCATAAATAATAGCATGGAACAATCAAAAAGTGTAGATACGTTGGAGACGTATCAAGCATCCCCAAGCTTAATCCATGCTCGTCCTCGAGTAGGTAAATGATAAAGAAATAATTTTCGATTTGGAATGCTAACCAATATAGTTTTTCAATGTAATTCTCTTAATTGTGGCATGAATGTTCAGATCTGAAAGATTCAAGATAAAAGTCTATATTGACATAAGAAATAACAATACTTCAAGCATACTAACAAAGCAATCATGTCTTCTCAAAATACTATGGCTAAAGAATGTTATCCCTACAAAAATCATATAGTCTGGCTATGCTCCCTCTTCATCACACAAAATATTCATATCATGCACAACCCCGATTTCAACCAAGCACTTGTTTTCATACTCTATCTTTTCAAACCTTTCAACTTTCACGCAATACATGAGCGTGAGCCATGGATATAGCACTATGGGTGGAATAGAGGTGGTTGTGGAGAAGTCAAAAAGGAGGGAGATAGTCTCACATCAACTAGGCATATCAACGGGCTATGGGGATGCCCATCAATAGATATCAATGTGAGTGAGTAGGGATTGCCATGCAACGGATGCACTAGAGCTAAATATGAATGAAAGCTCAACAAAAGAAACTAGTGGGTGTGCATCCAACTTGCTTGCTCACGAAGACCTAGGGCATTTGAGGAAGCCCATCGTTGGAATATACAAGCCAAGTTCTATAATGAAAATTCCCACTAGTATATGAAAGTGACTAAACATGAGACTATCTACAATGAAGAACATGGTGCTACTTTGAAGCACAAGTGTGAAAAAAAGATTGTAGCAATTGTCCCTTTTTCTTTTCTTTTTTTGGGCCTTTCTTTTTTCTTTTCTTTGGCCTTCCCCTTTTTTCTTTTTTTGCGGAGGGGCTTTATAGATTTAGCCTTTCCTCCCATGGGACAATTCTCTAATAATGATGATCATCACACTTTCATTACAACTCGATACTCCAACAACAAAGTATGACTCTATATGAATGCCTCCAGTGGTGTACCGGTATGTGCAATGAAACAAGAGTGACATGTATAAAAATTATGCATGGTGGCCTTGCCGCGAATACGATGTCAACTACATGATCATGCAATGGCAATATGACAATATGATGTGTGTCATATGAAGGAACGGTGGAAAGTTGCATGGCAATATATCTCGGAATGGCTATGGAAATGCCATGATAGGTAGGTATGGTGGTTGTTTTGAGGAATAATATGGTGGCTGTTTTGAGAAAGGATATATAGTGGGTTTATGGCACTGGCGAAAGTTGCGCGGTACAAGAGAGGCTAGCAATGGTGGAAGGGTGAGAGTGCGTATAATCCATGGAATCAACATTAGTCATAAGAAATCATATACTTACTACAAAAATCTACGAGTCATCAAAACAAAGCAATCAACGTATGCTCCTAGGGGGGAGGTTGGTAGGAGTTAACCATCGCGCGCCCCCGACCTCCACACAAAGGTTGGCACTCTACAAATACCTCATGCTCTAACTTCGTCACATAGCGGTTCACCATACGTGCATGCTACGGGAATCACTAACCTTAACACAAGTATTTCTCAATTTCATAATAACTCCACTAGCATGACTCTAATATTACTATCCTCATATCTCAGAACAATTATCAAGCATCCAACTTATCATCATATTCAGTGCACTTAGTATGAAAGTTTTTACTACATTCATTTTGGATGCCTATCATGTGAAGACTAGTTTTATAGCCAAAGCACATTACCATGTTGTTCTAATAATTGCATGTAGGATCCCCCCACCCTCGTGGGCCACCCTCTCGTCCCCTGACGTGGTCATCGAGCTCCGCGTGCGTGATTTTCTGCAAAAATATCTCTCGCGAAGCTTTCATTCCGTTTGGACACCGTTTGATATTCTTTTTCTGCAAAAGCCTGAAACAGGCAAAAAACAGCAATCTGGACTCGGCCTTTGGGTTAGTAGGTTAGTCCCAAAAATGATATAAAAGTGAATGATAAGCCCATTAAATATCCAAGACTTCATTAATAATAGCATGGAACAATAAAAAATTATAGATACGTTGGAGACGTATCAGTGAGCAACCTATATGATGCAACAAAGATAAACACGCAAGCAAGCACAAGATACTAACACAATAAAGCTTGCACAAGTAAAGGCTAGAGATAACCAAAAGTGGAGCCGGTGAAGACGAGGGTGTGTTACCAAAGTTCCTTCCCTTTGAGGGGAAGTACGTCTCTGTTGGAGCGGTGTGGAGGCACAATGCTCCCCAAGAAGCCACTAGGGCCACCGTAGTCACCTCGCACCCTTACACAATGCAAGATGCCGTGATTCCACTATTGGTGCCCTTGAAGGCGGCGACCGAACCTTTACAAACAAGGTTGGGGCTCTCTCCACAACTGAATTGGAGGCTCCCAACGAAACCACGGAGCTTCACCACAATGGATATGGCTCCGAGGTGACCTCAACCATCTAGGGTGCTCAAAGACCCAAGAGTAACAAGATCCGCAAGGGATTAGTGAGGGGAATCAAATTTCTCTTGGTGGAAGTGTAGATCTGGGCCTTCTCAACCAATCCCTAGGAAATCAACAAGTTTGATTGGCTAGGGAGAGAGATCGAGCGAAAATGAGCTTTTGGAGAAACAATGGAGCTTGGTGGATAAAAGGTAGTACTTCTAGAGGAAGAAGAACCCTTTATATAGTAGTGGAGAAGAGTGAACCGTTACCCCCTTATCTTCCCGCACAGAGCGGTACTACCGCTGGGTAGAGCGGTACTACCACTGGTGCCAGCGGTACTACCGCGACCCCCAGTGGTACTACCGCCCTGTGTTAGGGACGAGGCATGGAGGGGAGGAGCGGTAGTAGCCGCGGTGGTGACAGCGGTACTACCGCAGCTACTACCGTTGCTACTACCGTAGAACCCGACACGAGAAATACTCGCCTCAAATCGACGCGGAGGTGGAGCCTAGCTGTGACGGTACTGCCGCGCATACACCCAAGTGGTACTACCGCAATTCTTCAGTGGTACTACCTCTTAGAGCGTATAAGCGGTACTACCGCCCCGGCTGCGGTACTACCGCGCTCAATAGAAAAGATCACCACAGAAAGATGTGGAGATCCCCAAGGAAAGGAGAGACAATGAGGGTTCCGAAATTGAGTGTACGTGATGATTCCACCCGGGCCTTTCCAATACGGACCCCCCTTGATAGTATGGTGTCTGCTACGACTGAAGTCCACCAAAACACAAGCCTAAGAAGATGACACGTCTTGAGCTGATAACTCGGAGGGTAGATGATCGTCTCGTGCCTCAGGATTCATCTCTGAAATACTTAGCACACATAATTAGTCCGCAAACGCATTGTCATAAATCACCAAAACCACATAGGAAGGGACATGCCCTTTCACTCTGTCTCTTCTCTCCTCGCGGATTGGGTATGGTCTTCACAAAAGTGGACCACTGAGAATAGATGCCATCAGCTAGGTAATATCCCTTGTTGTAATGGTGGCCATTGACCTCAAAGTTGACCTCTGGGGAGTGCCCTTCCGCAAGCCTTGCAAACACTGGAGACTGCCGAAGAACACTAATATCTTTCTGAGAGCAAATGAAGTTGTGAAAGAAAAACTCATCACCACTATCCATTGTACCTTGTGAGCAATCCGTCGAACGCCTTGCGGTTATGCAGGGGAAGGGGCCGGATATTGCACACCATGCTCCCCTTGCAGGCATCAAAAGCATGGTTTTGGGCTGGTGGTACTGGAAGGCGCCCCGCGTCATCGAACGACCGGCCGGAAGAGGTTGGGGACGATGGGTGTAACACCCCGAGAATCATGCTACAGTAATCTCACCCTAATGATGCCATGTTACCATGCTTACTAAGCTAATTATAACTTGATGTAAAACCAAAGTCAAATTCAAATTCAAACCGTAAGTGAAAAATAAAAATTGTTCAAATCAGAAACTGAAATGTTCATTAAGTAGCAAATAATTCATAACTAATTATCTTCAGAAAAACAACATCACCTGAATTCTTTAGGTGACTCAAACAACATGAAACAACATCAAAACAGAAATTTAAAGTGCCAAATCATTTACTAAAAATTTGAATGAAATCATTTTGGGTCCAAACCATTTTCTGGCAGTGGTAGATTTTGCACTATAATTATTGAGCTAAGTCACATATTTTACAGAACTCAAATGGTGGCTAAGCAAATTGCAAACAGAAAATAGAAAATAATAAAAGGTTTTAAAAAAAGGGAAAGCCCCCTGCCCCTGGGCCTAGCCAGCCGAATCGGCCCAGATAGCTCAGTCCAGTGGCCCACCCGCAGCTGATCGCTCGTCCTGTTCCTCGGGTGCGTGGCTACAGGGGAGGAGCGTGACAACCCACAAGTATAGGGGATCGCAACAGTTTTCGAGGGTAGAGTATTCAACCCAAATTTATTGATTCGACACAAGGGGAGCCAAAGAATAATCTCAAGTTTTAGCAGTTGAGTTGTCAATTCAACCACACCTGGAAGACTTAATATCTGCAGCAAAGTATTTAGTAGCAAAGTAGTGTGGAAGTAACGGTAATAGTGGCAAAAGTAACGGTAGCAGTTTTGTAGTAATTGTAACATTGGCAACGGAAAAGTAAATAAGCAAAGATCACTATGTGAAAAGCTTGTAGGCAATGGATCAGTGATGGATAATTATGTCAGATGCGATTCCTCATGTAATAGTTATAACATATGGTGACACAGAACTACCTCCAGTTCATCAATGTAATGTAGGCATGTATTCTGAATATAGTCATACGTGCTTATGGGAAAGAACTTGCATGACATCTTTTGTCCTACCCTCTCATGGCAGCGGGGTCCTATTGGAAACTAAGGCATATTAAGGCCTCCTTTTAATAGAGTACCGGGCCAAAGCATTAACACTTAGTGAATACATGAACTCCTCAAACTACGGTCATCACCGGGAGTGGTCCCGATTGTTGTCCCTTCGGGGTTGCCGGATCATAACACATAGTAGGTGACTATTGACTTGCAAGATAGGATCAAGAATTCACATATATTCATGAAAACATAATAGGTTCAGATTTGAAATCATGGCACTCGGGCCCTAGTGACAAGCATTAAGCATGGCAAAGTCATAGCAACATCAATCTTAGAACATAGTGGATACTAGGGATCAAACCCTAACAAAACTAACTCGATTACATGGTAAATCTCATCCAACCCATCACCGTCCAGCAAGCCTACGATGGAATTACTCACACACGGCAATGAGCATCATGGAATTGGTGATGGGGTAAGGTTGATGATGATGATGGCGATGATCTCCACTCTCCGAAGCCCCGAACGGACTCCAGATCAGCCCTCCCAAGAGAGATTAGGGCTTGGCGGCGGCTCCGTATTGTAAAACGCAATGAATCCTTCTCTCTGATTGTTTTCTCGAGGTCGGTGGAGCATCAGGGGGCCCATGAGACAAGGGAGCGCGCCCAGGGGGGGTGGGCGCGCCCCCACCCTCGTGGACAGGGTGTGGGCTCCCTGGTCTTGATTCTTTCGCCAATATTTTTGATATATTCCAAAAATATTCTCCGTTGGTTTTCAGGTCATTCCTAGAACTTTTATTTCTGCACAAAAATAACACCATGGCAGTTCTGCTGAAAACAGCGTCAGTCCGGGTTAGTTCCATTCAAATCATGCAAGTTATAGTCCAAAACAAGGGAAAAAGTGTTTGGAAAAGTAGATACGTTGGAGATGTATCAACTCCCCCAAGCTTAAACCTTTGCTTGTCCTCAAGCAATTCAGTTGACAAACTGAAAGTGATAAAGAAAAACTTTTACAAACTCTGTTTGCTCTTGTTGTTGCAAATATGTAAAGCCAACATTCAAGTTTTCAACAAAGATTATGAACTAACCACATTCGCAATAACTTTCAGGTCTCATGTTTACTCATATCAATGGCATAATCAACTAGCGAGCAATAATAATAAACCTCGGATGACAACACTTTCTCAAAATAATCATAATATGATATAACAAGATGGTATCTCGCTAGCCCTTTCTGAGACCGCAAAACAAAAATGCAGAGCACCTATGAAGATCAATGACTGACTAGACATTGTAATTCATGGTAAAAGAGATCCAGTCACAGTCATACTCAATGTAAATTAATAGAAATGCACGCAAATGACAGTGGTGCTCTCCAACTAGTGCTTTTTAATAAGAGGATGAGGACTCAACATGAAAGTAAATAGATTGACCCTTTGCAGAGGGAAGCAGGGATTTGCAGAGGTGCCAGAGCTCGAGTTTTGAAACAGAGACAAATAATATTTTGAGTGGCATACTTTCATTGTCAACATAACAACCAAGAGATCTCGATCTCTTCCATGCTACACACATTATAGGCGGTTCCTAAACAGAATGGTAAAGTTTATACCCCCACCACCAACAAGCACACTCCACGGCCATCTGAATCCACGGGGTACAGTCCATACCAACAACAGTCCCGGGGGAGTTTTGTTTAATTATTTTGATTTGATTTGAGCATGGGACTGGGCATCCCGATTACCAGCCATTTTCTCGTGAATGATGAGAGGACTCCACCCATTGTAAGAATAACCCACCTAGCATGGAAGATATAGACAGCCCTAGTTGATACATGAGCTGTTCGAGCATACAAAACAGAATTTCATTTGAAGGTTTAGAGTTTGGCACATACAATTTTACATGGAACGGCAGGTAAATACCGCATATAGGAAGGTATGGTGGACTCATATGGGATAACTTTTGGGGTTTATGGAAGTGGATGCACAAGCAGTGTTCCTGCTTAGTACAAGTGAAGGCTAGAAAGAGACTGGGAAGTGACCAACTAGAGAGCGGCAACAGTCATGAACATGCATTAAGATTAATCAACAATGAGAGCAAGCATGAGTAGGATATAAATCACCATGAACATAATTATCGTGGAGGCTATGTTGATTTTGTTTCAACTACATGCGTGAACATGTGCCAAGTCAAACCACTTAAATCGTTCAAATGAGGATACCACCCTATCATACCACATCACAACCATTTTAATAGCATGTTGGCACGCAAGGTAAACCATTATAAACTCCTAGCTAATTAAGCATGGCATGAGCAACTAAAATCTCTAATTGTCATTGCAAGAATGTTTCATTCATAATAGGCTGAATCAGGAACGATGAACTATCATATTTACAAAAACAAGATAGGTGGAGTTCATACCAACTTCTCCCATCTCAATCAGTTCATCATATATCGTCTTTATTGCCTTTCACTCGCACGACCGAACGGTGTGGATAATAATAATAGTGCACGTGCATTGGACTAAGCTGGAATCTACAAGCATTTAATACAAAGGATAAGACAAAGTATTATGGATCTTGATTGAATCAACAATAATGCATATTGGAGCCACTAAACATTTTCATCATGGTCTTCTCCTCTTGAACCCCAAAGAAAATAAAAGAAACTAAAACTATTTACACGGGAAAGCTCCCAATAAGCAAAATAAGAACGAGAAATCTTTTTGGGTTTTCTTTTAATTACTACTACGACAAGCATGGAAAGTAAACTAGCATGGAAAGCTCCCAATAAGCAAAATAAAAACTACAACTAATACATATTTATATTATTATTTTCGGTTTTCTGATACACAAGACAAGGACTACGAAAAGAAATTAAACTAGCATGGAAAGTACAATGAAAAAGTATGAGCACCGACTACTAGAATGAGTGTGTGAACATGAATGTAATGTCGGTGAGAAATATGTACTCCCCCGAGCTTAGGCTTTTGGCCTAAGTTGGTCTATGCCAGTACTGGCCTGACGGATATCCAAAGTCATAGTTGGGGTTGTAGTGAGATGCAGTGGCTACTGCGTGATGAGCTGTAGCTTGGAGACGAGCCGCCTCCGTCCTCCCCTCATACTCGTTCACCTCCTCCCTAGTTATAACATATCTCCTTTATTCCTGAAAGTCAAAGAAAGTAGGAGTAGGGAGAGCAATATGGATAGTGCGACGTCTGTCAAAGATTAGTCGGTAATGGAGGAATTGTTCATTCCTCTCAACAAACTCATGGCAAACCGTAGCATTATAACCTAGATAAGCGGGACGCAACTTCACATCGTTCTCATGTATGGGTACACGAAGATAATTAGCTACCTGAGTTGCATAAATTGCACCAAACAAATCTCCACTTAAACCGTTAAGATGCAACCTTCGTGCAACAATAGCCCCCAAGTTATATTGTCTATCACCTAGTACCGCACTTTTGAGGACACTAAGATCTGGAACGCGCATGTGGAAAGCCTCATCTTTACCGTTAATGCATCTACCAATGAAGAACGCAAAATAATGTATGGAAGGGAAATGAATGCTCCCTAAGCTAGCTTGTGTGATTTCTATAGATTCCCCCACAGTGATACTAGCAAGAAAGTCTTTATATTCAGACTTGCGAGGTCCACCAACATTACCCCACTGCGGAAGTTTACAAGCATCATTAAAATCTTCTAAGTCCATGCTATATGATTTATCATAAAGATAAAATAAGACAGTGTGAGAATTGCGTGAAGATGTAAATTTAAACCTTCTCACAAAGGAATCAGTTAGGTAGTGGTACTGCGGGCACTTATCTGACATGAAGTCCTCAAGATCACCATTACGCACATACATGTCAAATTCATCCTTGATGCCTGCCTGGACCATAAATTCCTCTGACGACCGTTCACAAGGCCGCACTTGAGCTTCCCTCGGTGGTTCATCGTCCGGCTCACGTATCGCGAGCCTTACTGCTTGCTTCCTTGAGGAACCACCTTGGTAAATTTTCCTATGCATTTTTTTCTAAAAAAATTCTGAAATTTTTAGTGACTCAAAATAAAAGTGAACCAAACTCAACAAGATTGATAGCAACTACCCCCACAAGTGCCTAGAGACTATATCATGCATTAGAACTACTGTTGACCACATAAATTTGACATGCAAGCTCAAGAACAGGGTCACCTAAGCAGCAAAAATTTGCAATAAATAAATCACTAGAACAAAAACTAATTGCACCATTGGAGGAGTCACATACCGAAGAACAATCTTGTAATGCCCAATATGAGACTATACCTCCCACGTGTCGAGGCACGACTTAAAGGTATAAGCTCATACTAGAATTATCTCAAGTATGGTATCTTTGCACGACTCATGTAAAAGTGGGATGAAATTGCAAAAGAGTAGTTGGCTTACACTCGCCACGTCACACAATGCATTACATAAACAATCATCATCCAAATAACATCAGAGTCCGACTACGGACGAAGATCCAAATGAAAGATACCATAAATAAAACAACACGAGGTCCCGATCGCCCCTAGTAGGAACCATACTGATCGTCGTAAAACGAAACATAGAAACGCCCACTCTCTTCATCGAGCTCCCAGTGAAGTTCTGAAACATCTCCTGCACTGTTCTCAGCGGTACCTGCATCTAGTGTTGTAGTATCTGTGAGCCACGAGGACTCAACAATCCCATAACCATGGGTATCAATACTAGCAAAGCTTTATGGGTATGGAAAAAGGTAGTGGTGAGGTTGCAGCAGCGGCTAAGCATAATATGGTGGCTAACTTACGAGTACAAGAATAAGATGAGCATCTACGCAAGCGGTCGCAAACTAGTAATGATCGCTAAAGATCCTGAACTACCTACGAGTCAAACATAACCCCACCGTGTTCTCTTCTCAAAGTGAAAAGAGACAGTCATGGTTACTCACGCAGTTGTGTGTTTTACTTCGGATCCTCTGTCAAGTTTTCTACAACCAGACATTAACAAATTCCAATCTGCCACATAACCGCGAGCACGACTTTCGAAAGATCATAACCCTGCAGGGGTGTCCCAACTTAGCCCATCACAAGCTCTCACGATCAGCTGAAGTAATAATAATTATTACCCCTTATCTTAGGGAAATCCGATCAGGCTTAGCATCCCGGTGCACAAGACATTTCGACAATGGTAAAACAAGTCCAGCAAGACCTCCCGGTGTGTCGCCACCCTGATAGTAGCCGCGCGTATCTCATCTCAGGCCACGACCGGATGGGCGAAGCTACGAGTAAAACCAGCCCTCGGGTTTCCCCCAGGTGGCCCCGCAGGTTCCCCGTTTGGGACCAACACCATCAGCACTAGCCCCCCTGCTATGTAGAAAAGAATCCCGAGGGCGCGACCCCCTATGCAATTTTAATTAATTAATTAAGTTTTTATTATGAGCAAACTAAAACCAATGTTGGGCCTTGCTGGAGGAGTTTTATTCAAAGACGAAGTGTCAAGGGGTCCCCATATACCCAACCGTGTAAGGAACGCAAAATCAAGGAACATAATGCCAGTTTATCGGCTCCTAAGGTGGCATGGGCGGAACAAAACACCGAGCAAAAGGCCAAGCCTTCCACCCATGCCCAGCATATAGGTGTGTTAATAATAATAATAGATATTGTGATATTCCAACAACAAGTTCCAACCTGGAACGACCTTCATCTTCACCTGCAACTAACAACGCTATAAGAGGGGCTGAGTAAGCGGGTAACATAGCCAAACAATGGTTTTGCTAGGAAGGTTTCAAAGGTTAGAGGTTTCATGGCAACAAGGAGAGGCTGACAACAAAAGATAGGTAGCGCGACATATAACGATAGCACCGAGACTTCTAGCATGGCAATGATAGTAAAGGTATCCAAGGGGATGGTCATCTTGCCTGGGATTCCGCGAGGAAGAAGAACAAGTTCATGAAGTAGTCGAACAAAACCTCACAACTCCGGAATGAAACCGAAGCTAATGAGAAGAGCATACCGGAAAGAAGGCAAACAACATGGTAAACACACGTCTCATAACCATGGCATGACCAAATATGATGCATGTCCAGTTTAATTATGCATGGCATGGCAAAAGCACAAACAACACTACAATTTAAGTGGAGCTCAATATGCAACGAGTTGCATATTGACGAAACACCACATTTTATTTATTTAGATGACTCTCGTTTATCTACAAGACAAGATTAAATGTTTTTATTAAACATGGCAAGAGGTGAAGCATAAGTAAAACTACACTATCGAGGCATTTTAAATGAGGCCGGAAACAACAACAACAATTCCAGAAACTCCCCATGTCCAATTTAGCAATTATTGAAGCAAACAACATTTAAGCATTTAAAGGTTGTTATGATGATGCGGATGACATGATCAAGTTTTATGCATTTTTTAGTAAAAGTTAACATGAAGAGATATGAAGTATTTGTCACCATGGTGGAAAGAAAGGGTGCCACGGCGACGATCCGAAAATGGTGCCACGACAACGTTCCGGTGATCCGACACCTCGTTGAGATATCGATACAAAAGAAGGATGATGTGAGCGTGAGCGTGTCATGCAAAGCCGGTGGGGTGCTCCCGGTAACCCGGTTCCCACGAGTCGTTGACAAAGCAACGAAGGTCAACGTGCAAAGACAAACGGGCAGGGTGCAACACGGGGAGCAACGCATACAACACACATCGTTCGTTCACGGGCGTCATCTCGGGGTTATACCTTTGAAGCGTGCGTTTTCGGAGGGGTTCGAGACGTCGAGGGAAGTAGTTGTACACGTTCGTAGTCGTACACGGGGTCGTCGAGGGTAGTAGAAGTACACGGTTCGAGTTCATTCGGGGCATCGATAGCGGAACTTGATGTCCACGGGTCTTCGAGGGTCAACGGTAGTTGATGTAGTTATTCTCGTTTCATCTCGGAGAGGTACTTGACGGATCGATCGTCCTCGGGGCGACGGTAGTGGTACACGCTTTGTAGATGTTCATGCCGTCGAGATACTTGTCGTGTCATAGTCGTACTTGTCGTCTTGGCGATTCCACGGCGGCGGTAGATGTACACGTGTCGTGGAGGAACTTGGCGCTTCGTCGTGTAGTCATACTCATTTCGAAGATGAACTTGATGCATCGTCGGGCGTAGTCGACCTTGGCGTATCCGGGCACGGGTCTCGGTCGGGGCAGCAAACCAAAGTCAAACCTGAGGTGGTCTTGGCCATGGCGTCCTAGGCAGCAAGCAACGGCGGCTGCAGGAGTCTGACGACGAGGACCGGCGGCGCTCAGGGAGAGCTCGGGCGTCTCAGTGCCGAGACGAGGACGGAGGTCGGGGACGGAGCGGGGCAAGCTGTGACGCTGGAGAAGCCCGGCGTGGACAGGGTCACATCGGGGTTCTCCTTGGCGAGCTGCGGCTAGGAGAACGCGGCGCCAAGGGAGGAAGTCAACGGGCGGCCGGCGCGAGGTGCGGAGCACGATGAAGCACGGCGGAAGGCGCGGGCGAGCCAGGGCGAGGGCTAACGAGGTGGAGGTCGCGGGCGCGCTCGGGGCCTTGGTCGCCGACACTTGGCGAGGAGGAGACAGGAAGGAGAGGCGCGGCGATGCCTGTGAGGTGGAGGGGCGCGGGCGCGCTCCGGTGGCCTGTGGCGAGGCCAAGGCGGCGCAGCCACCTGGTGGTCTTCAACGTGGCGGGGCGCGGCTCCCTGGCGAGGGGAGGCATGAGCAGAAGCAGGGGACGCGCGGATCGAGCGAGGTGGAGGAATGAGGCCCGGCGGCGGGGCTGTCGAGGTGGAGGGGAGGACGGCTTGAGTGGTTGCTACGCGGCGCGAGGGAGAAGTCGAGGAACGAGGGAGATCGAAGGAAGGAGAGAGAGCGGTCGGGCTAGAGGAGAAGGGACGAGAGTGTGGCGGCTGAGTGGGAGGACGAGGGGTCGGGCTCCTGGTCCTAGGGTTAGGAGCAGATGGGCCAGGAGGAAAATGGGCCTAGAGATGCGGCCAGCTGGGAGCAGGCCAGGCTGCGGTTAGGCCCTGGCTGGGCTGCAGAGGCCTCTTTCCATTTTCTTAAAAAATAGATTCAAACACCCCGATGAAGAAAGGGAAAAAGGACAGGGTGTTACAGGAAGAATGTGAAGGAAGTAAAATATACTTAATCTCCTAGATTTATGCACAATTTGAATAAACTAGTTTGGACATTTTTAAGGATATAAAAATAATTCAAGTTTGAATTAAATTCAAACTTGAGCCATTTTTTGAACCCAACCAAAACAAGTCCAAAGGAACTAAAAATTGGCAAGGATGTTGAAGGCATGGTTGAGAATTGATAGGAAAAGAATGAACATTAAATTGGTGCAGGAAATAAAATGCCACAATTTAAATGGACTAACGAAGAAGGAGAAGAAGATGATCAAGCAAGGTTGTGGGAGTCAAAACTTGGAGTGAAACAGACATGGGGAATATTATGCAAGTGTGTTATGGTTGCTTCCAACAATGGAATATTTATCAAAATAGCTCCATAAATATTAGGAGGATATGTTATAAAGAGAAGTCACCCTTCCCTCGATTCAAATGGATCGAAGATCCCCACAATTTATTTAATTGAGATGCAAGATTAATGACATGATGGCATGATGACATGATGCAATGAAAAAAAGCCATCAAAAGAAACACCCGGCAAAACCCGGAACATCTGGAATCTTCTGGAGCGTCGGTCTTCGGGCATCACAAATCTGCCCAAACAGTTTTGTGAATGGAGCTTTAAGCAAGGAGATCGAAAATTCTAGCAAGATGAGATAGAACATGAGTTTGAGCTATGGGAGGATTTTTTTTCTGGAGGAAGAAGTGTGTGGGTGCTTGAATAAGTGGAGGCGGGCCACGTGGGGCCCACGAGGCAGGGGGCACGCCATGTACCCTCGTGGCCAGGTGGTGTGGCCCCTTGATGTGTTCCCAGTGCCAAATATTCTTAAATATTCTAGAAAAAATCATGTTCCATTTTCAGGGCATTTGGAGAACTTTTATTTTCGGGGTATTTCTTACTGCGCGGTTAACTGAGAAAACAGACAGAAAATACTATTTTTGCTTTATTTAATCTAAATAACAGAAAGTAAAAGGAGGGTACAGAGAGTTGTGCTTTCTAAATTCATCTATCTCATGCTCATGAAAAGGAATCCATTAACAAGGTTGATCAAGTCTTGTTAATAAACTCTTTCCGAATAACATGAAAGCGGAGAATTTTCGAATAACACTAGGTTACCTCAATGGGGATATGTATGTCCCCAACAATAAGGATATCATATTTCTTCTTGACAGTAGGAAGAGGAAATTCAAAACCTCCAATAACGATTGTTGAAATTTTTCCAATAGAATTGATACTCTGGACTTGAGGTTGTTTCCTTGGAAAGTGTACCGTATGTTCATTATCGTTAACATGAAAAGTGACATTGCCTTTGTTGCAATCAATAACAGCCCTTGCAGTATTCAAAAAGGGTCTACCAAGGATAATAGACATACTATCGTCCTCGGGAATATCAAGGATAACAAAGTCCGTTAAAATAGTAACATTTGCAACCACAACATGCACGTCCTCGCAAATGCTGACAGGTACAACAGTTGATTTATCAGCCATTAGCAAAGATATTTCAGTAGGTGTCAACTTATTCAAATCAGGTCTACAATATAAAGAGAGAGGCATAACACAAACACCGGCTCCAAGATCACATAAAGCAGTTTTAACATAGTTTCATTTAATGGAGCATGGTATAGTTTGTACTCCTGGATCTCCTAGTTTCTTTGGTATTCCACCATTAAAAGTATAATTGGCAAGCATGGCGGAAATTTCAACTTCCGGTATTGTCGGGGATATACCCCGCGGCGTAAACCAGCCGGAAGTATAACTCGGTCGGACATGGAGACACATGGGTGACCCGGCGAGCGGGCCAGAGGAACGATAAGACCCGGTGGCCCGGAAGGCGGTTTATGGAAGGCCAGTTCATGTTATGGTGGGCCGGTTTATGAGGAAAGCACAAGGAATATTCTCCTACAAAGGAAGCAAGACTAGGACTCCACTTGTAATAGAGTAATCCTAATCCTACTAGGACTAGTCATGTAAACTGCCCCTTCAACATTATAAGGAGGGGCAGGGCTCCCCAAAGGGGGACGAGTTCTCACAAGTTAGAAGCGCCATATTCTTCAGGGCTAGACACAACTAAAGGAGAGCCGGTTTATGTGGCGACTCCATGAGGATCATAATGGGATCTAGCCTCAAACAACATGTAGGGCTATTACCAGATGATGTTTCCCGGGGCCCGAAGCTGTATAAATCCGTCTCTTGTGTGTTGCGTCTCTCGATTCCGCTCAACCCCTCTCAAGCTACCACATAGATGCGCGGCTCCACGACTAAGTCCTTATGCTAGGACATCTTCCGTGACAAAACCACGACAGTTGGTGCCTACCGTGGGGCTCACGCATGGTGGTGTTGAGTTCTTGGAGGGATCTTTTTAAGGGATCGATAAGTTCACAATTTTTCAGAAGAGAAGATTGCAGTAGAAGGATCTACATCGTCAGCAAGTTGTCAAGACGACAGATACGAGATTTATGATTGAGAAAAAATCAGGGTTGCATCATGTGCGCCGCCACATGACAGAGGTGATCTGCTAGTTCAAAGCCTGATCGATTTTGTGTGCCGCTGTAATTCACAAATTCAGAGCAAGATCAAGTTTGTGCGCCGCCGCAAGTCGCCGACTCGGAGTCATGCAAAAAGTTTCCGCTATAGTATAAATATGTACAGTATCTTGTCCGACTGCTACTCTGTCCATCAAGGCATACCGGATCAAGTCTCAAGGTGGCAGGCCGTGGTGTACGGGTAGACGCGGGTTTTTAATAATACTTCCTGTGGTCTTGAGCAGCCGGCTAGCGGAGGTTGTGGCAGCACCTCTCCAACATAGCAGCATGTACAAGTGTCAAGCTTCAAGCTGTATCCCAAAAGGATTAATCGCATGGTACACCAGTACTGCAGTATAGATTCGCTGTGAAAGGAAAACTCGATAGAAAAAAGGGATGAGAAGGTCACGTGGATACCTCGGGCACTAGAAGACAAGAGAACAAATCAATTCTTCTGTCAAATACAACAGTTGCACTATGCATTAACCAGCGCCAACATCCGTGTTCATCCAGAAAAAATACCATGTGTTATTTTTTTCTATGTATTTTATCAGTACATGTTAATTCATCCGACAACAATTACTCTGGTTGGTAATATATTTTATGCAGGACAAATACAAAAGGGGTGATTATCGCAGATACGGACCGTGCGTCAGCGTTATTTTTGCACTAGCAATTGTCCGTGCCATACTGTTGGACGAACACATGCACAAGTCGTTGCCCCCTTCTACATCAACCCACGCAACTGACTCATCATCCGCACGTGTGACCGACTCGCCCGCATCCGAGCCATTTCCAACGTTCCGGTTTAAGAATTTCCAGCTCTCTCGTCCGCGCCGGTTTACAGCACCACGGACGACTCGCTCATCTGCCCCCGTGGCGGTTCACGCGCCCGCGCCGGTTTACAACAAGGAGGACAACTTCCTCACCTGCGCCGGCTTACAACACTGCGGCCAACTCATGTGTCTGTGCTGCCTCTGATGTTGAGGTCGTTTTACTGTCCGCTCTGCGGTCCGGCCTACTCAACATGCCGGGTTGGCTAACGGATACCGATGAGGATCATAATGTCCAAATACATCAGGTGATATATATCCGGATTATTTTAAATAGCACGTATCAATTTTTTCCTCTTGTGAACAATTACTCCAGTTTATGATATTATTTATGCAGGACATTGTTCACTGCAAAAGGGGTAGCGACTCGCCCGCATCCATACTGCCTCTAATGTTGCGGTTGTTTTTTCTGTCCGCCTCCGCGGTTCGACATATATCAATACAATGCGGCTCATTTGCTCATTCGCATTGTTTACCGTGCCGCTTCACCACGGTGATCAAGTGATCATCAACTCTGCGGCGAATAAATACTGGCCTAACATATCAGGCCGACTCACCCATCCGCACCGGCTTATAATGCCGCAGCCGACTCATCTGTTGTCCGGATGAATCAGGTGATGTCCCTCTGAGTATATACTTGGCACATATTCCTTTTTGTCAAAGAACAATCACGTTGGTTTATATATATTTGTATGCAGGACAATTGTTCACTACAAGAGTAGAGGGTCATGGATATATAGCTTGTGCCACTATTATGATGTGCCAACATTTGACCATACCATAATGCTCAATGAATATATGTGCAAGCCGCGGTTTCTGTGGTCCGGTCTACATCAACACGACACTGCTAACTCACTCGTTCGCCCTCGCGGCCGGTTCACTAGACTGCACCGGCTTACAACACCGTGGCCGACTCATTTATCTATATTGCCTCTGATATTGCGGTCGCATTTGTTGTCTGACTCTCGCGGCCTAGTCTACATCAACATATTGGGCCGCACCTGTCTGCATGAGCTGTTTATTGAGTATGAGCAAGTCACAGCTTGGGTAGCCCGGTTTTCTTTCAACAAAATGGAGGCAAAATTATCATATACCATCAACCGCCGTCTGCACTGGGTGGCTCAATGGGCAGGCGCACAAGTCGCCGCCACTACAACTTGGTTAACTTCAAAGATGGTCAGTTGGGATGAACCATTGGTCGAGCTGCTGACACAGCTCATACGGGATCATTTATAACCCGCTGCAGTCACCTCAACTTTTTATGGATTCATATCGCGCTATCAACAACAATGATATACGCCCTATGTTGTGGTCAAATATGGAGAATCTCAAGCCAACTCCTTGAGTCGTCTTAAGACTCGGGGGCTATAATGACACGACTCAGCCAATTCAAGTACTTCAGGTCACTGGAGGGAAAGATAACCTGATCCCGGAAGCTGCTGCCGTATTGATGAAAATTTGAAAGCCGTTAGAAACCGGCCGGCTTAAGAAGAAGGATTCCGGTTCAAAATCCGGTTCAAGGGAGATATGTCTCCCACAAAGCTCTGAAGCTCTCAAATCCGGTTTAAGAATCTCCAGTTCAAAAAGAATTAATCTCTGGCAAGTTTGAGTTTAAAGGCCGTCAGAAAAATTCTGGTCTAAAATCCGGTTCAAGGGAAAGATGTCTCCCATAAAGCTTTTAAGCTCTCAATATCCAGTTTAGCATCCGGTTCAAGAAAAAATATCTCTCGCAAAGTCTGAGTTCTCAAGAAAAATTAAAGGGGCCAAAGAGAGTTTGCTGCACAACACAACTCAAACATAGGCACCCGGCGAGCACAGCTCAGAAATATATCACATGGGGGCTACTGTTTATAAAGCGGAGTTCTGATTTGCCATTGATCCGGCTATCAAGCCAATATTATCATAAGAGCACAGCTCTGGTTACTTCGGTAATCCGGCTATCAAGCCAATATTATCATAAGGGGCAAAAGAGAGTTTGATGCATAGCACAACTCAAACATAGGAACCCATTGAGCACATCTCACAATGTTACTTGGGGGCTCTTGTCGCACAGCGGCAAAGAGCTTTTAAGGGCCTTATAATAGGATATGAAGCCACGGCTTGGAAGCCTGGTGTATACACCTAAAACCCCAGGTTAACCTGCCTGCATCAAGTAAGTCACTACGTCCAGGTAAACCTGGTATGACCCGTCGAACGATTGACAAGTCAATCTTATGCAGACCCTGAACTTGTCAACGTTAAAACGACGATTGGTTAATGTGAGGTCCATCTTAACAGGCTTCGTGAAATGGTTTAACTCAGTGGCCTGGCAGCCCATGAAAAGCCTCGAATTTAGGCCTGGCAGCCCCTAAAAAGCCTCGACTACAAGTTTTCATATGCTTTTATTTGCCAAGTTTTTTACTCCTTTAATGACATTCTTAGTATTCATCCGATATCTATCGATTCGGCCTAGTGGTTGACTATAAGTCACCACCATCAAGTAAACCGGTGTTTATTAACCCGGCCTAGATTTCGACTATAAGTCGCCAGTATGAGATAAGATAATGACCGGTGTTTATTAACCTGGCCTGGCTTTCGACTATAAGTCGCCAGTATGAGATAAGATAATGACTGGTATTTATTAATCCGGCCTGGTTTTGTTTATAAACCGGCAATCTATGATAATTACCAATGTTCAAATTTTGGGTTATCACCCTTACTACACTGGCTTGGTGAAACCAACAGTGTGATCAAATATCACTGGAACCGGTTTTCAAACCAAGTTATATTATTGAAATCTTTAAATAGCTACTCGGAAGAAGAGGAGGAGTTAACAGCATCTCTGATTCTCTTTTTGGAAGCTTTGTGACGCCCCCGATTTGTCCATACACTAATCATGCACGCAAATGTGTACGACCAAGATCAGGGACTCACTGGAAGATATCACAACACAACTCTAGACACAAATTAAAATAATACAAGCTTTATATTACAAGCCAGGGGCCTCGAGGGCTCGAATACAAAAGCTCGAAAACACAAGAGTTAGCGGAAGCAATAATATCTGAGTACAGACATAAGTTAAACAAGTTTGCCATAAGATGGCTAGCACAAAAGTAGTAACGATCGAAGAGGCATGGCCTCCTGCCTGGGACCTCCTAACTACTCCTCGAAGCCGAACTCCACGTAGAAACATCCTCGGGATCTTCTGGCTCCTGGACTCCATCAATCTGGTTGCATCATCCGAGAAGAAGGAACAAGAGGGGAAAAGGGGGAGAAAAGCAACCGTGAGTACTCATCCAAAGTACTCGCAAGCAAGGATCTACACTACAAATGCAATGATATCTGTGTAAGGGGGTAATATATGTGGGTTAAACTGCAGAATGCCATAATAAGAGGGGATAGCTAATCCAATCGAAGACTACGCTTCTGGTAACCTCCATCTTGCAGCAGAAGAAGAGGGTAGCTGGAAAGTAACAAGTATCCTCGTATCTCGCAGCCTCCGTCTTGCAGCAGTAGAATAGAATAGATGGTAAGTTCACCAAGTAACAACGTATAGCATAATCCTACCCGGTGATCCTCCCCTCGTCGCCCTGTGAGAAAGCGATCACCGGGTTGTATCTGAAACTTGTCTGGGTGTGTTTTATTAAGTATCCAGTTCTAGTTGTCATGAGATCAGAGTACAACTCCGGGTCGTCCTTTTATCGAGGGACACGGCTATTCGAATAGATTAACTTCCCTGCAGGGGTGCACCACATAACCCAGCACGCTTGATCCCATTTGGCCGGACACACTTTCCAGGGTCCCTACCTAAGCACAGCAGAGAGGTCAGCACGTCGGTCTAAGTCCTAAGCGCGCAGGGGTCTGGGCCCATCGCCCAACGCACACATGCACGTTGCGTACGCGGCCGGTAAGCAGACCTAGCCTCTCCTAATACCAGAGTAGGCTTTCCAGTCCAATCCGGCGCGCGCCGCTAAGTCGCTGACGTCAAGAAGGCTTCGGCTGATACCACGACGTCGAGTGCCCATAACTGTTCCCACACAGCTGGTTAGTGCGTATAGACCAAATGGCCAGACTCAGATCAAATACCAAGATCTCGATAAACGTGTTATTATGACATAACCGCGGACAACGACCAGGGCCAGGCCCACCTGTCTCCTAGGTGGTCGCAACCTGCCCTGTCGCTCCGCCACAAAGTAACCATCAGGGGGCTGTCGGGAACCCAGGCCCACCACTACCTGGGTGGAACCACCTGCCCCTTCAGCCCTCATCTCCGAACCATCATCATGTGTATGTAAAGTATGTATATAGTATATACCCGTGATCACCACCCGAGTGATCATGGCCCGATGGTATAGCATGGCAGACGGACAAGAATGAAGGGCCACTGATGGAATCCTAGCATCCTATACTAAGCATTAGGATAGCAGGTACGGGTATCAACAAATGTAGCAACAATGACAGGCTATGCAACAGAATACGATTATTCGATAGCAGTAACATACTACACTACTCTAATGCAAGCAGTAGAGAGAAGAATAGGCGATATCTGGTGATCAAAGGGGGGGGGGCTTGCCTGGAAGCTCGGCAGACGAAGGGAATCTTCGGAAGCGTAGCCGTAGTCGAACACCGAAGCATCAATGGTCTCGGGGTCTATCACAGTATCGGAGTCTACCGAAAATAAGCAAAGAAGGGGAAACAAATAAATAACAGAGCAAACAATAGCATCACAAAGCATAACATGGAAATACGCGGTGCTACGTGTGACCAAACGCGGTGCTCGGTGATACAGGCGAAGAGGAATAACATCCGGGAAAGTATTCCCGGTGTTAGGCATTTTCGGGCAGATGAAACGGAGGGGAAATGTTGCACGTTCGGTATGATAGAGATGTGTGGCGGACGAACGGACCGCGTATTCGGGTGCGTCTCGTCGTTCTGAGCGATTTTCATATATAAAACATTTTCATCCGAGTTACGAATTATTTTATTTTAATTTTCAATGATTTACTAATATTCTAGAATTTCTGGAAATATCATATTTAATTGATTCGAATTGACCAAGTCAACTTGACTAGTCAAAAGGGTAGGTGTGGCCTACATGTCATAGACTATTTAACTATACAAGTAATTAAAGACTAACTTATGTAAATGGGGGTCCTACATGTCATCTACTAGTAGACAAACTTAGCTCTAAACTAGTAGTACTAATTAAAATAAGTGCCGGCCACCCACGGCTGTGGCAAAAGCCAGCCGCGCACACACCACACAACTCACTATGCTAAGTGTTAGTCTGCTCTCTATTAACAAAAGATAGCTTTTTGTGATTTTTGTAGGATTTAAACGATGCATCAAATGAATTTGGTCCAATGGAGTCAAATGAAGTTTGTCAAGTGTACTACCTGCCCATATTTTTTTTAGTCCTCTTAACATTTGTTTAGTCTCTGTTTAGGGGCAGTCAAGGGGGTTACTTGATGTAATATACGCAAAGCTAGACACATCTACAGTAATTAGTAGCAGCAGCAACGCATGCAGTAGCAGCTAACCGGAGCAGCAAAGCAAAGGCAGCAGCAGTAGGTAGTAGCAATACTCTGCGGCAACAGCATTAGCTGGCAACGGCAAGCAGAGAAGCAAGTAGCAGCAGGCAGCAGCGGCACCGCGCGCGAAGAACATCAACGAGCGGCGCAGCCGCAAAGCAGAGCAGCGGCAGAGCAGTAGGCAGCGGCGGCACTAGCAGCGGCTAGGAGCAGCAGTGTCAACGCGCAACAGCGCATCAAGCAGTAGGGACGCGTACACGGAAGCGACATCGAATGGCAGCTCGAACTAGCTTCGGCCGTGGCGGCCACGTGCTTGGGAACGACGACTATGTCGACAAAAACGAGAGGCAAGCGGGGGAATCAGCGGAGGGCCTCACTGTGAGTGTCACGGCATGGTCGGGGAGGCTGGGGAGGTCGTGGTGGTGTAGTTCGACGGCGACGACGGCGAGGCAGTGGCGGCCGAGGCGAGGAAGTCGTCGATCCTGACGGTGTGGCGATCTGCTGCTCGAATTCGTGGTCGGAGAGGAAGCATCAGTCGTCGGTGGTGCTCCGGGCGTAGTCCTAGGCGGCGGGCAGCACGGCGGCTGCGAGAACGAGGCGCCATGGTGACGGCGTCCTCGATCCCCTCCAGAACAAGAAGAGGGCCAGAGCAAATTTGAGAGGAAGAGGGATATGGGGGATTTGGGGGCTAGGGTTTCGGGGAGAGAGAGAGGGAGCGGCCGGGGTCGCTCTTATCCCCTCGCCGACGGGGGTGGCGAGGTGGTCCGGCGGGGACGAGCGGGCACGGGAGCGGTCGGTCGAGCAGTAGAAGGAGGGAGGAGACCGAGAGCTGGGCTGGGCCGGCGGGTGGGTGAAGGCCCAGGCAAACAAAAAAAAGGGGGGGTCCTTCTTTGCCTTTTACTGTTCTTTTGCATTTTCTTTTAATACTTTTCTGTTTTCTAATTAGTTTATCCTATTTTAGGTTTTATAAAATATGGTCTAAGCCCCTAAATTAGTATTAGTAGTTAGGCCACTGCCACAAATAACTTGGCACCTTAATAATCATGTTTACATTTGTTTATTATTTAAAAGCATTTTATAATTGTTTTTAGTCCCTATTTTATTTATTATAGGGTATTAGAACACTTTACAAAAATGTTGGTTCACTACCATAATTAGCTATGAATTATTTTCCACAAGTTGATCATTTTAGTTTTCACATTTTGAAAACTTTAATTTTTGAACTTTTTTAAATTTGAATTTTACCTGGATTGAATCAACGTGAGATTATCAACAGTAATCGTGGTGACGTGGCATCATTAGCATTGAATTACTGTAGCGTAATTATCTGGGCGTCACAATTCTCCTCCACTACAAGAAATCTCGTCCCGAGATTTAAGCGGTGGAGTAAGGGGGGGGAGTGCTGGTAGCGAAAAGCTAACGAGTCTTCTCGGTCTTAGTTGCTCTTCTCGAAGAGGTTGATCCCTTTCGTTGATGTCTTCATTTCTCTGCTTCAAGTCATCGTAATCGTCATCCTTTTTTTTGGGATCTCCATCGTCCTACGAACGTGACCAGGGGAAAAACTTTGGAGGAACGTATCTCCACTAAGTCTGTGCATACGACGGCGAATTCAGAAAGTGATATACGAAGTACCCTACGAGTAGTATTTCAGTGAATGCATTGAGAACAATAAGCGGTGGTACCAAAGTTTCAATCGGGTAGGCAGTCATTCGATGCCTAACTAGAAGCTGGAATGGGGTCTTAATCAACGAGAATAATATGGTGTTTGATACCAGGATGAAACATGGTATAATTTAGCTCGTGAATTACACACGAAGCCAAGTGCAAAGAATACATTAGAATCAGGGTTGTTCAGGAGAGTCAGGTTTCGATCCCGTGGACCTGTGGGTTATGGGCCCACCATGTGGGTTAAGAGTAGGAAGGCGATGGCATCTTGCACAGAAAGCAAGGCATGTCAGAGGATAGTCTATCAGCTAAGTTGGCAACAATGTCGGTACCAAGGGCGGTGGACGAAGAGAACCATTTTCTTGCTCGTATAAACAAGGCGGACTAATAGGCAAGGTTCTCGTCCACCGGTAGTACCAGAATGTTATTAACAATAGAATCAAGGTCTTACAGACAGAGTTGTACACCAAGGTGTTTACATAAGCAGCAAATTATTACTGCTTATATTATATGTAGATCAAAGAAAGGTTAAACAAACAAATGGAAAGGAAAACTGTGATTACACACTATTATTATGAGTATATCCTTCCCATGGAGAAGCAGAACATGGCATACAGGGTACGAGGGCAAGTACCCAACCATTCAGATAAAGAGGCAAGGATTAATCAAGATGTTACCCATACAACGGTGTTTGGATAACTGGCCAAGAAACATTTAGCATTGGGCTTCAAATGCCCTTGTTGAAAATCGGAGTACCACAAACATGCTTCGAGATAGCATTGGCATGGTCTTGAAGCAAAGGTCGGACTTGGATACACAAAGGATTCATCAGGAACAACTTATAGAATAAGTCTTACAATTTCCTCCTGGAAGAATGGTTATCCTTGCAAAAGAGATTTTAATGATAGGTCCTCCAGCCAGGGGTGCTAGGCATGACATCATATTACCGAGTCATCAAAGGACCAATATTATAACTCTTGGAAAGTTGTCCCAGCCATCATATCTGACCGAGATTCAGATCCGATTGGTGTCATGATACCTCATACTCAGGATGTTCGAGAAGAAAAGGTGCAACACAAATCGACGAAATGACATTGCAAGATTCTCAAGAAATGAACTATGGGAGCGAGTTCCCGAAACAATAGTTCATCATTAAACCAAGGAGAGGATGAGAATGTGGCTGATGGGCTCAGCGAAAATCCATCAAGAATTCCAAATGGATGGATTTCCAAAATAATGTGAACATGAAGATGACACTTGTCAATTCAAATGATATAATGTTGTATGCTCGAGGAAAAACATACACCATTAATAATTAGTTGAAAGGTGTGCCCGAAAAATGACCTTAGGCAGCAAGATCAATGTTAGAGTGATGATTCAATAACCAACAGTCTAAGAACGAATTGTCGATCGTTAACTTCAAAGCGATAGGGTTGCTAGAAGTACAGAACTCAAGCAGCATTGTTAGCATATTGGTATCCCGGTTAAAAACAACACGGGGACCAAGGAAGAATGGTGATGGTGAGGAGTATCATCATACCGAGAATTTCTAAGAGGTGGAGCAATCCCCACAACATTCTCGACATAGAAGATAGTAATACTTCAATGCAGAACACAACACCAGCTGGAGAGCCAGTTGTATTCATAATGTGGACAAGTTCGCGATGAAAGGAAGTCAAGGGTGTTTTCGATGATAATAAAAATCATCGAGGGCAAGGAGGATATTTCTCATCATGAACATGGTTGACATCTCGGAAGAAGTCAAAGTATTGAAGGTGATCCGACACATTTGTCGGGAGGTTTCAAGAGGATGCAGTCAAACAACAACGACAACAAGCAAGGGATTGACGAAGTGGCAAGTTATAGGATCAATATATAAGATGCAAGCTCAGAACCAAAGTTGCCTTTCAAGACAAGCAACCTGATGTTGAAGGCTCGACGTAAGTCGTGCTCACACTGAAGAATTCGTGCACCAGAGAAGGACGAGGTAGCACAGTCAAAGATATCAAGACGAGGATGTACCCGATAGTCTCGGAATAAACCAGATTGAGTTTAAAATTTTCCCAGTAACATCTACTAGGGGTGTTGAATTTTTCGAGCGGAATTGATTTACTAAACGGTGTCCTCAGTTGGCGGCAACCTAGAACCCGTAGAGTGATTACGACAAGCAAAGGTATTACTTCATCAAAAGTTCAAAAGGTGTAGCGCAAAGGCATGATATCCTCGAGATATCAGAGGGTAAAACTCGAAGGTAGAACACGATAGAAGTTGAACCAGGTCATTGACCTATGACAGTAAATACTGTAACCCTGTCAAAAATTGACGAGGCACTGGAATGAATATCCCAACAGATATATTAGATTAGGACAGCATGGTCGGAACCATAACTGTAAGGAATCAATTCAAGAATACCGAAAGAATCATACAGCTGAATAATCATTTTGCAAGAAGCTTCCGAGACGGTCTACATCATTTTCATGGGCATGAACACAAGTTCAAGGTCGACTCCCACTTCTTTAATGCAAATCATTTCATTTACCTCTTGCTTTGAAAAAAAAAACTGTAATGTTCGAATTTTACCCGGTAGAACACCAGAAGGGTATGACTTGTGAAAACTTTTGGGTTCTCACGGATTAGGGAAGGCATAGGTTCAACCCATTGGGCATCTTAGTAACATATACCACAAGTTTCAAAAGTAAATATCACCAGCTCAAAAGGAGAGCACGGTTGTCAAAGAAGAGGATACAATTTACCGAAGGTATTATGCATCAGGGATAGAACTTCTCGAGGTTTTTTTGTATACGAAGGACACTGTCGGATAATATTTCAACAAAGGATCGAGCGATCCACAACGGAGCTGATGTGAGTATCTGTACTCACTCAGAGGAAGAAGAATGCAGAAGCATCAGATTCAAGAATCACCTTATTAGAATGATGCTTAAATAGAAAGAAATTATGGTTTCCAAAACGAAGGATCAGAAGCAGACGCTCTGATCCAGGATGGATAAGTTCAAAACACTTAGTTGGACAATCAATAAAGGTTTGAATTGCCGAGAACCAACTCATGTCCGGAATGATGTCTGAGCCGGAAAGATAATTTTAAAAAGGATAACCCGAAGATTGCGTGCATACGCACACATTGAATCAATAGGCTCAAAATGGCTAAGACAAGGGGTGTTAACGAAGACTACTAGTCATATGAAATTAACCATAATGCCAGCAGGCAAGACTTTCAAGAGTAACTGGCTGCAGAGGATTTTCGAAAGATCGAAAAGTATTCAGCAGAATTTTGTGAGACACATGAACAATTGAGAAGCACGGATCCTCGATAAATGTGACGAAATAACCGTAAGGGTTTTCATGCGAGATAAAACTGCAAGACAGTAAACTCAAAGGATTCACGGAACAACGGAGAATATTTCAAGGCATCTTGTAACGACAAGAGCGACGAGGAATGATCATGAGAATGACGAGTACAAGCAGATATCCATAGGGATATATCGGTGGCAGTGCAAAGGCGATGACCACAAGGGTCTAAAAAAATATCGAGAGATATCCTCAGAATCTTCTGACGAAGCAGGTGATCTTCTGGAATGAGGGCTCTCCGGGAGAAATAGTTACGAGAACCTAGAGTCAGAGTTAGCAAAAGCTTTTAACCCGAATAGATGAGAGATCAGAGTCCCAGAGTATAGATGATGAGTAAAAGATCCTAATACCACCCATTGGTGTTGTGGGCACGTAAGCCACACAACAAGTTAGTAAATTTGTTTTTCAAAGACTAGACTCAACTTCGGCCAAGGAGTTGGAAAGGGGGATTCCTACGGGCAGTCGGCTCTGATACCAACTTGTGACGCCCCCGATTTGTCCGTACACTAATCATGCACGCAAATGTGTACGACCAAGATCAGGGACTCACTGGAAGATATCACAACACAACTCTAGACACAAATTAAAATAATACAAGCTTTATATTACAAGCCAGGGGCCTCGAGGGCTCGAATACAAAAGCTGAAAACACAAGAGTTAGCGGAAGCAATAATATCGGAGTACAGACATAAGTTAAACAAGTTTGCCATAAGATGGCTAGCACAAAAGTAGTAACGATCGAAGAGGCATGGCCTCCTGCCTGGGACCTCCTAACTACTCCTCGAAGCCGAACTCCACGTAGAAACATCCTCGGGATCTTCTGGCTCCTGGACTCCATCAATCTGGTTGCATCATCCGAGAAGAAGGAACAAGAGGGGAAAAGGGGGAGAAAAGCAACCGTGAGTACTCATCCAAAGTACTCGCAAGCAAGGATCTACACTACAAATGCAATGATATCTGTGTAAGGGGGTAATATATGTGGGTTAAACTGCAGAATGCCATAATAAGAGGGGGATAGCTAATCCAATCGAAGACTACGCTTCTGGTAACCTCCATCTTGCAGCAGAAGAAGAGGGTAGCTGGAAAGTAACAAGTATCCTCGTATCTCGCAGCCTCCGTCTTGCAGCAGTAGAATAGAATAGATGGTAAGTTCACCAAGTAACAACGTATAGCATAATCCTACCCGGTAATCCTCCCCTCGTCGCCCTGTGAGAAAGCGATCACCGGGTTGTATCTGAAACTTGTCTGGGTGTGTTTTATTAAGTATCTAGTTCTAGTTGTCATGAGGTCAGAGTACAACTCCGGGTCGTCCTTTTACCGAGGGACACGGCTATTCGAATAGATTAACTTCCCTGCAGGGGTGCACCACATAACCCAGCACGCTTGATCCCATTTGGCCGGACACACTTTCCAGGGTCATGCCCGGCCTCGGAAGATCAACACGTCGCAGCCCTACCTAAGCACAGCAGAGAGGTCAGCACGTCGGTCTAAGTCCTAAGCGCGCAGGGGTCCGGGCCCATCGCCCAACGCACACCTGCACGTTGCGTACGCGGCCGGTAAGCAGACCTAGCCTCTCCTAATACCAGAGTAGGCTTTCCAGTCCAATCCGACGCGCGCCGCTAAGTCGCTGACGTCAAGAAGGCTTCGGCTGATACCACGACGTCGAGTGCCCATAACTGTTCCCACGCAGCTGGTTAGTGCGTATAGACCAAATGGCCAGACTCAGATCAAATACCAAGATCTCGATAAACGTGTTATTATGACATAACCGCGGACAACGACCAGGGCCAGGCCCACCTGTCTCCTAGGTGGTCGCAACCTGCCCTGTCGCTCCGCCACAAAGTAACCATCAGGGGGCTGTCGGGAACCCAGGCCCACCACTACCTGGGTGGAACCACCTGCCCCTTCAGCCCTCATCTCCGAACCATCATCATGTGTATGTAAAGTATGTATATAGTATATACCCGTGATCACCACCCGAGTGATCATGGCCCGATGGTATAGCATGGCAGACGGACAAGAATGAAGGGCCACTGATGGAATCCTAGCATCCTATACTAAGCATTAGGATAGCAGGTACGGGTATCAACAAATGTAGCAACAATGACAGGCTATGCAACAGAATAGGATTATTCGATAGCAGTAACATACTACACTACTCTAATGCAAGCAGTAGAGAGAAGAATAGGCGATATCTGGTGATCAAAGGGGGGGGCTTGCCTGGAAGCTCGGCAGACGAAGGGAATCTTCGGAAGCGTAGCCGTAGTCGAACACCGAAGCATCAATGGTCTCGGGGTCTATCACAGTATCGGAGTCTACCGAAAATAAGCAAAGAAGGGGAAACAAATAAATAACAGAGCAAACAATAGCATCACAGAGCATAACATGGAAATACGCGGTGCTACGTGTGACCAAACGCGGTGCTCGGTGATACAGGCGAAGAGGAATAACATCCGGGAAAGTATTCCCGGTGTTAGGCATTTTCAGGCAGATGAAACGGAGGGGAAATGTTGCACGTTCGGTATGATAGAGATGTGTGGCGGACGAACGGACCGCGTATTCGGGTGCGTCTCGTCGTTCTGAGCGATTTTCATATATAAAACATTTTCATCCGAGTTACGAATTATTTTATTTTAATTTTCAATGATTTACTAATATTCTAGAATTTCTGGAAATATCATATTTAATTGATTCGAATTGACCAAGTCAACTTGACTAGTCAAAAGGGTAGGTGTGGCCTACATGTCATAGACTATTTAACTATACAAGTAATTAAAGACTAACTTATGTAAATGGGGGTCCTACATGTCATCTACTAGTAGACAAACTTAGCTCTAAACTAGTAGTACTAATTAAAATAAGTGCCGGCCACCCACGGCTGTGGCAAAAGCCAGCCGCGCACACACCACACAACTCACTATGCTAAGTGTTAGTCTGCTCTCTATTAACAAAAGATAGCTTTTTGTGATTTTTGTAGGATTTAAACGATGCATCAAATGAATTTGGTCCAATGGAGTCAAATGAAGTTTGTCAAGTGTACTACCTGCCCATATTTTTTTAGTCCTCTTAACATTTGTTTAGTCTCTGTTTAGGGGCAGTCAAGGGGGTTACTTGATGTAATATACGCAAAGCTAGACACATCTACAGTAATTAGTAGCAGCAGCAACGCATGCAGTAGCAGCTAACCGGAGCAGCAAAGCAAAGGCAGCAGCAGTAGGTAGTAGCAATACTCTGCGGCAACAGCATTAGCTGGCAACGGCAAGCAGAGAAGCAAGTAGCAGTAGGCAGCAGCGGCACCGCGCGCGAAGAACATCAACGAGCGGCGCAGCCGCAAAGCAGAGCAGCGGCAGAGCAGTAGGCAGCGGCGGCACTAGCAGCGGCTAGGAGCAGCAGTGTCAACGCGCAACAGCGCATCAAGCAGTAGGGACGCGTACACGGAAGCGACATCGAATGGCAGCTCGAACTAGCTTCGGCCGTGGCGGCCACGTGCTTGGGAACGACGGCTATGTCGACGAAAACGAGAGGCAAGCGGGGGAATCAGCGGAGGGCCTCACTGTGAGCGTCACGGCATGGTCGGGGAGGCTGGGGAGGTCGTGGTGGTGTAGTTCGACGGCGACGACGGCGAGGCAGTGGCGGCCGAGGCGAGGAAGTCGTCGATCCTGACGGTGTGGCGATCTGCTGCTCGAATTCGTGGTCGGAGAGGAAGCATCAGTCATCGGTGGTGCTCCGGGCGTAGTCCTAGGCGGCGGGCAGCACGGCGGCTGCGAGAACGAGGCGCCATGGTGACGGCGTCCTCGATCCCCTCCAGAACAAGAAGAGGGCCAGAGAAAATCTGAGAGGAAGAGGGATATGGGGGATTTGGGGGCTAGGGTTTCGGGGAGAGAGAGAGGGAGCGGCCGGGGTCGCTCTTATCCCCTCGCCGACGGGGGTGGCGAGGTGGTCCGGCGGGGACGAGCGGGCACGGGAGCGGTCGGTCGAGCAGTAGAAGGAGGGAGGAGACCGAGAGCTGGGCTGGGCCGGCGGGTGGGTGAAGGCCCAGGCAAACAAAAAAAAGGGGGGTCCTTCTTTGCCTTTTACTGTTCTTTTGCATTTTCTTTTAATACTTTTCTGTTTTCTAATTAGTTTATCCTATTTTAGGTTTTATAAAATATGGTCTAAGCCCCTAAATTAGTATTAGTAGTTAGGCCACTGCCACAAATAACTTGGCACCTTAATAATCATGTTTACATTTGTTTATTATTTAAAAGCATTTTATAATTGTTTTTAGTCCCTATTTTATTTATTATAGGGTATTATAACACTTTACAAAAATGTTGGTTCACTACCATAATTAGCTATGAATTATTTTCCACAAGTTGATCATTTTAGTTTTCACATTTTGAAAACTTTAATTTTTGAACTTATTTTAAATTTGAATTTTACCTGGATTGAATCAACGTGAGATTATCAACAGTAATCGTGGTGACGTGGCATCATTAGCATTGAATTACTGTAGCGTAATTATCTGGGCGTCACAAGCTTCAACCTTGAGTTGGGCTGCCTCTTGCTTAAGAGCCATATTGTAGAATTGGTCAAATTCATCCGGCTCGAACAAGGTGAGAGCTAGTTGGAGTTCATCCTTCAGACCACCACGGAACTGATAAATCTTGCTCTTGACATCTGGGATGTCTTTCTTGGCATAGCGAGCGAGATTCTGGAACTTGACATTGTATTGATAGACGGATATGGTGCCTTGCTTCAGGTTGCGGAATTGCTCACGCATGCCTTCAATGACACTAGTTGGAATGTGGTGAGAGCGGAAATCCTTGCAGAAGTCAGTCCACGAGATTTCACGTCCCCCTCTGGAATCTTTGTACTATTGCCACCAATCAGCGGCTTGATCCTTGAGTTGGAAGGCGGCAAACTTGACATAATCCTGAGGTCTCATGTTACTACATTCAAAGTGCTTTTTGATGTCTGTGATCCAGTCTTCAGCATCTAGCGGATCCACACAGTAACTGAACGACTTCGGTTGGTTTGCCAGGAATTGGTTGAGAGTCGCAAAGTGAGGTTGATTGAACAGATTACCTTGGCCTTGGTTTCCATGACCACCTTGATTTGCTTGGTTGGCTTGAAAGTTCTGCATAATTTGCATAAGCATCTGGGTGTTCTGGTTTGTCGCTTGCATAATTGCTCTCCAGGCCTCAGACGGAGGAGGAGGGGAAGGAGGACGTTCAGGAACACGCTCTTCTTCACCCTCTAGGTTAGCGTTGGGAACCTTCTTAGGAGCCATCCTGAATGAGATGATAACTATTAGCCATTGATTGAAATATATAAGTTGAACCAACGGCTAGAATTGAAACATAAATCTTCACAAGAACATTCGAACAAAATGAACGAGTGTAATCCACAGCTTAATGGTACAACAATCTACTCGAGAAGCCACTTGGGAGAACAAAAGATAAATAAAAACAACAAGGAGCAGATAGAACAAATACAAGATAGAAGCTTCGTTCCACATGTTCGTGCTGAAAGCTCATGGAACGTGTTACAAAAGGGTTTTGCAATCCCCGGATCAGCATAGCCAAGGACCCTTTAAGATGCAACTCCTGATTGGAACAACGCCCATAAAACCACTTCACTCAATGTTGAACCCCGAACTCCATATCATGCATTCGTTGGAAGAATGCCTACGAGCTACTAGATGAACCCACCTATTAATTTCTGAAAGTTTCCGGTAATGGAATCGGGTGTTGGGGATACAGGGGAAGCACCGCGCACTCAACTCTAATCCTACATCCAGCTGTATCCATCCTTCAACACATAACTAGTCACCATCGGAAACTATTTACCACGGACCTTTGAAACGCATCTGCTATACAAGCTGTGGCAATACTCCCGAACTACCTCCCCAGTACTGGGTGATGTCGGGATTATCTCACCACTAACCGCATAGAAGAGTTTTCGATGTCGGCCGTCTTAAGTATTCTCGAACTGCTATGATAGATTGTAACGACAACACCTCGGAGCTCAACTCCCTGGGACACTGCCACAACCCCTAAATGATAGGAGGCATAGAGAACAATGTTCTCGTCACAAAGATATCGGAACAATCCAAACAATACTCGCGTGATCCTTAAAAGAATTTAGTGAATTTTTGAGAGTAGAAGAGATAGAACAATCGTCAGGAGTCCTCACCAGAGCGATGAAGGGATGAGGAGCAAAAAGAAATCCTACTCTCCTATATATATAGGACTCAAAACATTTTCATGTGTGTGCCTAGACTCAACCGTGATAGAGTTGCCAAACATGCTAAACAACAGCACCAGAATATTCTACACATTTTTCTACCTCAAATGCATATAAAGTTTGTTGAATTTGGAGTTGTAGATATTTAGTTATGATTTTTACAAGTTTTAGCCTATTTAAAACAAGAATAAATTCAAACAACATTTCAAATGTTTTTAAACATGGCAGCAAGTAGCATATTCATAATCTACATAAAATTCTAAGCACTTTTCATATATAACTCAAATTCATCAGAAACATATTTATGCAGATATTAAATAAACAAGAAAAACAGAAAAGAAAAAGAAAAACAAAACAGAAAAAAGAAGCAGAAAATGCGCAAGGGCCAGAGTGACCCAGGGCTTGCTAGCCCAAGCCACTGACAGAGGGCCCGGCTGGCGCTGAGATGGCAACGTGGGTGCGCGCGGGGTGGAGACGACGCTGTGAGGCTGGCAGGTGGGGCCCTGCTGTCAGCCTCACGCAAAAGGGAAAAAGGGGCAAATAACCACTGCGCCCGCAAGGAATCGAACCCACGACCACTTGCTATCTGACGAAGAGACAAACCACTACGCTACTGAAAGTTTCACGAAAGATAGCAGGTGCAAACTCTAAAGACTAAGCAGCAAAAAGCAGAGCATGGGAAGCGCTGGCCTCGTCAGAGCCGCTCCGGCGACCAAACAAGATGACGGAGTGGTGCGAGATGCTCCTGGAGGAGTTCCGCATCCATCCAGCACGCTAGCAGCACCTACAGAGAACTACAGCGCCGGCGACGAGCAACGGCAGAACGGCGGCAATGGAGCAACGGCGAGGCGATGCAGAGGCCTAGGCGGAGCACTGACTAGACAGGCAGCTTCTACACGACGAGACGAAGCGAACGGACAGCAAGCGAAGCATTAGAGGGGTCGGAACACGAAACAGACAACGGGAAGAGACGGGCATGACCGGGTGCAAGTGGCAACACGAATGCAATGCAATGCACATGACAACATGACATGGATGGATGCACACACGCACACGACAAAACGAAGAAACCCGAAAAGAAAGAAGAGCCCAGAATGGAATTGATGAAGTCACGTTTCATATATTGCCATAAATGAAAGGTATCACATAAGGGGTGTTCCAAACTCTCCTACACTACAAAAAGATCTTGTCCCGAGATCTAGGACTGGAAGAAGGAGGGATACTCGGAACGAAGGTGATCTTCTTGTTCCCACGTAGCTTCTCAGCCGGTATGGTGTGACCACTTTACTTTTAAGAACTTGATGGACTTGTTGCGGGTTTTGCGCTCATTTTCTTCAAGAATAGCAACAAGGTGCTCATGATAAGACAAGTCTTGTTGAAGATCAATCTCCTCGAACGGAATGGTGCGTTCAGGTGTCTTGAAGCACTTGCGGAGTTGAGACACGTGAAACACATCATGAGCATTTGCAAAGTTGGAGGGAAGCTCGAGTTGGTAGGCTAGATCGCCTCTTTTGCCAAGAATCTTGAAAGGGCCCACGTATCTAGGAGCAAGCTTCCCTTTGATAACAAATCTCTGGGTGCCTTTCATAGGAGAAATACGGAGATAAACATGATCCCCAATGTTGAAAGCCAAATCATGATGCTTGCCGTCATAGTAACTCTTTTGACGCGATTGAGCGGCTTTGAGATTCTCACGTATGACTTTTCACATTTCTTCGGCTTCTGAGATCAAATCATTGCCAAGAAGTTGACGTTCACCAGTCTCGGACCAGTTGAGCGGGGTACGACACTTTCTGCCATAGAGGATTTCAAAATGAGCTTTGCCGACACTTGCTTGGAAACTATTGTTGTAAGAGAATTTAGCAAATGGGAGACAATCTTCCCACTTCATACCGAAAGAGATGACACAAGCTCTCAGCATGTCTTCGAGGATCTAGTTCACTCTTTCGACTTGACCACTTGTCTGAGGGTGAAACGCAGTGCTGAAACGAATCTTAATGCCCATGGCGGACTAAAACGAGTCCCAGAACTTGGATGTGAACAAACTTCCATGGTCTGAGGAGATGACTTGAGGAATGCCATGCAACGAAACAATTCTGGAAGTGTACAGCTCTGCCAGCTGAGCTGCGTTGATGGATTCTTTGACGGGGAGGAAGTGAGCTACTTTAGTTAGCTTGTCAATGACTACAAAGATAGCATCATTCCCCTTGTTGGACTTAGGAAACCCAGTGACGAAATCCATTTCAATGTGATCGAATTTCCACTCGGGAATAGGTAGAGGTTGAAGGAGACCGGCTGGACGTTGATGCTCTGCCTTCACTTTTCTGCAGACATCACATTCATTCACGAATTGGGCAATCTCCCTTTTCATGCGAGTCCACCAATATGATTGCTTGAGATCTTGGTACATCTTGGAACTTCCGGGATGAATCGAGAGAAGGGAGTCATATGCTTCGTTCATTATGAGCTTCTTGAGATCACCCTTGGGAACCACAATTCTATCCTCAAAGAACAAGGTGTCTTTCTCATCAACGCAATAGCACTTGTATTTGGGAGTACCCTTAGCAATACCATGTTTCACTTTCTGCACCATAGCATCACTGAGTTGGGCCTCACAGATATGATCTTCCAAGGTAGGAGCAACTTGAAGATTTGCAAGAAAGCCTTGCGGAACAACTTGGCGGTTGAGCTTCCTGAATGATTCACAAAGTTCAGGCTGGAACGGTTTGAGAAGGAGACTGGTGTAATATGCCTTTCTGCTCAAGGCATCTGCAATGACATTGGCCTTGCCAGGTGTGTACTCAATGCTTGGATCATACACTTGGATCATCTCAACCCAACGAGTCTGACGAAGGTTAAGGTTTGGCTGTGTGAAGATGTACTTCAAGCTCTTGTGATCGGTGAAGATGTCCACTTTTCTTCCCAACAGAAGGTGTCTCCACGTGATCAAGGCATGTATAACTGCTGCTAGCTCGAGACCATGTGTGGGGTAATTCTTATCATTTGGTTTCAACTGACGAGAAGTGTATGCCACAATCTTCTTGTATTGCATGAGAACACCACCAAGTCTGTCGGGACCCCGATCCTAAGTCACATAGGTCTAGCATGTAACACATCATATCACTTTGCGGCCTCACGCACGGTATCCCCACGAGTGCCACCTTACCTATCCCAGGACCGTTTGCGCATTTTGGCACACGTATATGATAGTGTCGCTAGCATCCATATGACAGAGAACCCGGGCCGACATGACTAGTTATAAACCAAAAGTGGCACTAAATTACAGAGACATGCATACATGACCCAGCAACGAACGTGTCGGTCATCAACGTATGAACCCAAGTCATAGCAAGCTACAAGGACTTAAAGGAACAACGCGTGACATTTCCCCTAAGGGACAGACACAGGAACGAAGAAGGACACATGCCGGCCAACCTAAGTGTTCCGGAGCAGTAGAAAGCTACCAAGGCTCAGTGGAAGCACTAGGACACATTTCCCTGTAAGATAGGCTACCAAGAGTAAACAACTAGGTGCCGGATCCCACACATAGCAATACACATTACACATACGCATAACATGCAAGTTTTGAGGTACAACATGGCATCACAACATAACTCAACGACTCATATAGATAAGGCCCAGAAGAGCCATCATAGCATTAATTACAAACAGGGGTCACATGACCCAACATACAGAGCATACAGGCAACGGAAGCATAACATGTCTGGGTATAGACAACTACAAAAGAAAAAGGCTGAGAAGTCTGACTATCTACAACACCCTCCCAAGGGTACAAGATCGTAGCTGAGGTAACAAGCTAAACGTCGAAGTCCACGCGGAATCACTAGTGAGACTGAAGTCTATCTGCAAAACATAAATTAAGCAAACGTGAGTACAAAGGTACTCAGCAAGTCTTACATCAGAACTAACTACATATGCATCAGTATCAACAAAGGGATGGTGGAGTTTAACAGCAGCAAGCCAGCTTTGACTCAGTGGCTATCCTGAACTACGACTGCAAGTAACTCTTTTGAGGTGGCGTACACGAGTCCACATATTCACCAATCAATACACCACTATGGATCCGCTCCCGTCTCCCTACGAGAAGGACATCCATAGCACTCACACTTATCTTGAGCATTTTAGAGTATCCACTTTCACTTGTCTATGTACCACGTAAGCATCCAAGAAGTCCATAACCGCGGACTCGGCTATTCGAATAGATCATGTTAACCCTCCAGGGATGTACTTCTTCACACACGCTCTCGGCACTTACCGCCATGTACACGTAGTGTATCTCGGTAGCCTTCAAGCGGAAGCCTGGCGGGGGTGTCGGCCACGACCTGACTAACCACACAAGACTCTAGTCCAGGTTTATCGCCTATTCGGGTTCCATCCGTAAGGAGATCCGGCCGGGGTGTCGCTCACGGCCCCAAACGATGTGTACAGGGTTCCGAAGCACACCAACCGAGTGCCACTTGGTACAACGGGCCACTGCACCTAGTCTGTCCCAAGCCCACCTGTACCGGGTGCCACTTGGTAGACTACTAGCACTACCTACAAACACCAGAAACTAGCTGCAACTCCTGGACAGAGATCTAGTTGATTAATAAGTCGAGAGGGGTCGAGTTACCGGAACCCAATGTGTGGTAGTAGCTAGTCATTGGACAACTTACACAGAACTCAGTTCTTAAGGACGGTCCCAGTGAGACAACCCACCATGTACTCCTACATGGCCTCTCACCGCTACCTTTACCAAATCGTGTTGACACACTTAGCTCACACATAGTAGGACATATTCATCACCATTCCAATTCATCCTCGATGAATCAGACCTGACACAACTCTAAGAAACAGCAGGCATAACCAGAAAGCATGAATGAGTAGGCACAACATGGCTCACACAACTCCTACTCATGCTAGTGGGTTTCAACTATTTATTGTGGCAATGATAGGTCATGCAGAGGAAAGGGGTTCAGCTACCGCAGCAAAAAGCAGTTCAATCGTTGTTGTCCTAATGCAGTAAAAGAGAGCAGGAGCGAGAGAGTGGGATTGTATCGGAATGCTCAAAGGGGGTTTGCTTGCCTGGCACTTCTGAAGCTAACACTATGTCTTCATCGGTGTCATCGATCTCATCGCTGGAACAACGTCTACTGAGAGGGGGCAAACACTGAAAACAGAGAAAGAACACAATCAATGCAATGCAAAAATATGATGCATGATCATGACATGGCAATATGCTGCGATTTGAGCTAATGCAACTAGCAATGAATTAAATGAAGCTGGTTTGAATCCAACATTCAAATTCAAACTCCACATGTGGTTATTTAAATGTCATTAATTGATTTGACCTGATCAGCAGGTTTAACTTGTTCAAACATGCATAAAAATGCCATAAACAGATTCATTGAATTTTTCTGATCATTTTTCATATACAAATTATTTTCATTGGAGTTATAGATTATTTTTTGTGATTTTTTGAAGTTTGGGGTATTTTCTAAAATTCATAAATCATTTTCTAATTTATTTTAATTCCAGAAAATACTTACTGCATCAGCATGACTTCATGCTGACGTCGGCAGGTCAGCAGGCTGGACCAAGTCAAACCTGACTAGTGGGCCCCACCTGTCAGTGTCTCAACTTATTAACTAAGTTAATTAACACTAACTTAAACCTAACACTAATTAGGTAGGGGCCTGGGCCCACACGTCAGTGAGCCAGGGGCTAATCCTACATTAATTAAACCTAAACTAGGTAATTAGCAGGGACTGGCCCCACACGTCAGTGACTCAGCTGAGTCTGTTAGTGGTTAAAACGGGTCAAACCCGCCGGCGTTTAGCCGCCGGCGAGGCCGAACGCGGCGGAGGGCTGCGGGAACGGGCTGTGGTGCCCCGTTCGCAGCGTGGTTGGGCTCGTTCGAGAGCCCAGACCAGCGCGCGTCGGGTGGGGGCGCCATACGGGCCTGGGGTGGCCGGAGGCGAGAGCGTGGAGCTCGGTCGCGGCGGCCGAAGCTCGGGCAAGGTTGGAAAAGGTGTTGTGGGGCACGGCGGGGCGAACGGCTGGGTGCTACGGCCTCCTGGTGAGGTGCTGAGCACAGTGACGCGCTCGGTTTCGAGCTTACGAGTCTATGGCCACGACGGCGACATGGCCGGCGGACCCGAGCTCTCGGCCGTGATAGCCAATGGGGTTAGGGGGCAGCTCGAGCGACGTGGCTAGGGGGAGAAGGAAGAGGAGCTCACGGCGATCTCGATGGCGTCATCAGCGAGCTCGGGGACGTCCTTGTTGCTTCGAATCGAGCTGCGGTGATCGCCGGCCGTGGCGATGAAGACGGTGGTGATGGCGTGGCATCGGGGCACTTGCGTCGCGTGCGTTAGTGTAGAGCTTCAGGGATTCGAGGCGGAGCTCGTGGGCTAACTGGTCGTGCGTGGGGATGCTGGTGGCCGCGGCTGCAGTGGACGGCGGCGACGGCAGCACTCGGGTGGCTGCGGGAACGCGAGGGGAAGGAGGGAGAGCGACCAGAGAGAGAGGGGAGAGGACGAGCGGGTCGAATCATCTCCAGGCGCGTGGACAGGGAGGAGGATGAGCCTCCAGCGCGAAGCAGGAGGTGGCCGAGGGCGAGCGCGCGCGCGACACGCACCTGCTCCTACTAGCAGGTGGTAGGAGACGGTGCGGTGATGGACTGGGCCGACTCTGGTGGGCTGGGCTGGGCTGCTACAGGAGAAGGCCAGGTGGCTGAGGCTCGTGGGCCAGGTAAGTCCTTCTCTCTCTCTCTTTTCAAATTTTTCTGTTTTCTATTTTCTGTAATTGTTTTGGCTTTATTAAAAATGCCAGAGCATTTTCAAAAATCATGAGACTGATTGTGGCCACTGTTTGGATTATTTCCAACAGCCAACATTTCATTTCATGAGTATTTGGACATTTAAAATAATATATAAAATTTAAATGCCCAAATGCAAATATGGTATGATTTACATCAGTGCCCAAAATATTCCACAAAAATGTTCACTATTTTTTGTTTGGTCTCACAGCCTTGCCAAAATTATCAACATTGATGAAGGCATTTTGGGTCATTGGAAATATTTTTGGGTTGAACCTAGTGGAGTTCTTTTGGTGCTAGGGTTTGAACAAACCCCATTTCAAGTTTCAAAAGAAATTAGACATGATGCAACAATCAAGACTAGTCCACAAGCAAAAGTAAAACTAGGACTGTGACAAAGTCCTTGCAAAGAAGCATCAGAAAAGACTTCATAGGGCTTGGACTCATCCGGAGGAGTAAGAACCGGAGCATAAATGAGCTTCTCTTTGAGTGTTTTGAATGCCACATCACAATCAGGAGTCCAGGAGTACTTGACATTCTTCTGCAACAGGTTGGAAAGAGGCTTGGCAATCTTGGAGAAGTTCTCAACGAACCTTCTGCAATAGCTAGCAAGACCAAGGAAGCTTCGGATTTGCTTGACATTCTGCGGGGTTTCCCAGTTGACAATAGCTTCAACTTTCTCGGGGTTCATAGAAATACCCTCAGCAGAGATGATATGGCCAAGATATAAGACCTTATCCAGCCAGAATTCACACTTGGAGAACTTCTCATAGAACTTGTGTTCACGGAGCCTGTCCAGAACCAAACGGAGGTGCTTGGCATGGTCTTCTTCATTCTTGGAGAATACCAAGATATCATCCAGATAGACGAGAACAAACTCATTGGTGTAGGGGTTGAATATGAAGTGCATCATCCTCGAGAAGGTGGGTGGAGCATTAGCGAGGCCAAAAGACATGACCGTGTATTCATAGGAGACATAGCTTGTTCTGAATGCGGTCTTGGGAATATCTTCTTCACGGATACAGATCTAGTGATAACCCATCCGGAGATAGAGCTTTGAGAACACCTTTGCTCCTTTGAGCTGCTCGAACAATTCATTGATATTGGGGAGCGGATACTTGTTCTTTATTGTCTGCTTGTTCAATGGCCGATAATCAATGCAAAGGCGTTCCGTGCCATCCTTCTTCTTGACAAATAGAACACCACAGCCCCAAGGAGAAGTACTAGGCCTGATTAGACCCATACGCTCTTGCTCATCGAGTTCTTTCTTCAGCTCCTTCAACTCATCAGGGGAAAGCTTGTACGGACGCCGGCATGCTAGCTCGGTACCGGGCTCGAGTTCAATGACAAATTCAACTTGACGATGGGGAGGCATGCCTGGAAGCTCTTCAGGGAAAACATCTTCATATTCATTGACCATCGGAATCTGAGAAATGGCATTAATCTTGCCCTTGTCATTGAGAGAGAATAGCCTGATTGTGTTATCTCCAGCTGCGAAGATAATCACGTCTTCGTCAGGATGAGTTAGCTTGACCTCCTTATTTGCACAATCAATGTTGGCATCATACTTGGAGAGCCAATCCATCCCAAGAATAAGATCAATGTCGGAGTTACCGAGAATAACCGGAGAAACCAGAAAACGGTAATCACCCATATGAATACATACATCCGGAACAACTGAATTGGATCTCATCAAAGAACACAGAGAAATAATGCGCAACGGTTTATCCAAATAAGATGATGAGAATTCATTCTTGGTAAAGAATGGCCTTGACATGAAACTGAGTGATGCACCAGAGTCAAACAAAACTTTCGCAGGAATTGAGTTAACTGAGAGGTTACCCATTATGACATCAGGAGACTCCTCTGCTTGAGCTGCGTTCATAAAGTTCACTCTTGCTGACTTGGGATTGTGCTTGACAATTGCAGTGCTGACAGGTGGAGGAGGCGGAAGGCGCCTTGGGTTGGGACACTTGTTAGCATAGTGACCCTTCTGAGTGCACTTGTTGCAAACCACTTCTGAGAGAGGACGGTGATAAGGACCACTTGACTTTGAAGCTTGAAAGTGAGTGTTGGACTGAATGCTTGGGTTGGGTGGGTGGGAGAAACCACAGCCACCTGAGTGCTTATTGTTGTTGTTTGGAGGGCAAAACACTGGAGAAGGCGGAAGCCAGAACTTCTGCTGCTTTGCGACCACTTGGGAAGAAGAGGAGGAGTTAACAGCATCTCTGATTCTCTTTTTGGAAGCTTCAACCTTGAGTTGGGCTGCCTCTTGCCTAAGAGCCATATTGTAGAATTGGTCAAATTCATCCGGCTCAAACAAGGTGAGAGCTAGTTGGAGTTCATCCTTCAGACTACCACGGAACTGATAAATCTTGCTCTTGGCATCTGGGATGTCTTGCTTGGCAGAGCGAGCGAGATTCTGGAACTTGACATTGTATTGATAGACGGACATGGTGCCTTGCTTCGGGTTGTGGACTTGCTCACGCATGCCTTCAATGACACTAGTTGGAATGTGGTGAGAGCGGAAATCCTTGCAGAAGTCAGTCCGCGAGATTTCACATCCCCCTCTGGAATCTTTGTACTGTTGCCACCAATCAGCGGCTTGATCCTTGAGTTGGAAGGCGACAAACTTGACATAATCCTCAGGTCTCACGTTACTGCATTCAAAGTGCTTTTTGATGTCTGTGATCCAGTCTTCAGCATCTAGCGGATCCACACAGTAACTGAACGACTTCGGTTGGTCTGCCAGGAATTGGTTGAGAGTCGCAAAGTGAGGTTGATTGAACAGATTGCCTTGGCCTTGGTTCCCATGACCACCTTGATTTTCTTGGTTGGCATGAAAGTTCTGCATCATTTGCATAAGCATCTGGGTGTTCTGGTTTGTCGCTTGCATAATTGCTCTCCAGGCCTCAGACAGAGGAGGAGGGGAAGGAGGAAGTTCAGGAACACGCTCTTCTTCACCCTCTGGGTTAGCGTTGGGAACCTTCTTAGGAGCCATCCTATATGAGATGACAACTATTAGCCATTGATTGAAATATATAAGCTGAATCAACGGCTAGAATTGCAACATAAATCTTCACAAGAACATTCGAACAAAATAAACGAATGTAATACACAGCTTAATGGTAGAACAATCTTCTCGAGAAGCCACTTGGGAGAACAAAAGGTAAATAAAAACAACAAGGAGCAGATAGAACAAATACAAGATAGAAGCTTCGTTCCACATGTTCGTGCTGAAAGCTCATCGAACGTGTTAAAAAAGGGTTTTGCAATCCCCGGATCAGCATAGCCAAGGACCCTTTAAGATGCAACTCCCGATTGGAACAACGCCCATAAAACCACTTCACTCAATGTTGAACCCCGAACTCCATATCATGCATTCGTTGGAAGAATGCCTACGAGCTACTAGATGAACCCACCTATTAATTTCTGAAAGTTTTCGGTTATGCAATCAGGTGTTGGGGATACAGGGGAAGCACCGCGCACTCAACTCGAATCCTACATCCAGCTGTATCCAGCCTTCAACACATAACTAGTCATCCTCGGAAATTGTTTACCTCGGACCTTCAAAACGCATCTGCTATACAAGCTGTGGCAATACTCCCGAACTACCTCCCCAGTACTGGGTGGTGTCGAATTATCTCACCACTAACTGCATAGAAGAGTTTTCGATGTCGGCCATCTTAATTATTCTAGAACTGATGCGATAGATTTGTGACACAACACCTCGGAGCTCAACTCCCCGGGACACTGCCACAACCCCTAAATGACAGGAGGCATCGAGAACAATGTTCTCGTCACAAAGATATCAGAACAATCCAAACAATACTCGCGTGATCCTAAAAAAAATTAGTGAATTTTTGAGAGTAGAAGAGATAGAACAATCGTCAGGAGTCCTCACCAGAGCGATGAAGGAATGAGGAGCAAAAAAACATCCTACTCTCTGATATATATATATATATATATATATATATATATATATATAGGACTCATAACAGTTTCATGTGTGTGCCTAGACTCAACCATCAACAATTCGATCAATCTGGGGGGCTCCTAGGTCGGAGAAGGCTCTGAATACCAACTTGTAATGCCCATTATGATACTATACCTCCTACGTGTCGAGGCACGACTTAAAGGCATAATCTCATACGAGAATGATCTCAAGTATGGTAACTTTGTACAACTCATGTAAAAGAGGGGATGAAAGTGTAATAGAGTAGTTGGCTTACAATCGCCATGTCACACAATGGAATAAATTAACATACATCATCCAATAACATTAGAGTCTGACTACGGGCGAAGATCCAAATGAAAGATACCATAAATAAAGCAACACAAGGTCCCGATCATCCTAGTAAGAGCCCTACTGATCCTCGAGGTAAGACATGTAGTATCGCCCATGTTCTTCATCGAACTCCCAATACAACTCTGAACCACCAGCTGTGTAGTTCTCAATGGTACCTGCATCTGGTGTTGTGTAGAAATATGTCAGCCACGGAGGACTCAGCAATCCCATTCCCTGGTAGCAATACTATCAAAGCCTTGGGTGTGGAACAAGGCTGAAAACAAGGTTGCAGCAGCCCTAGCATTAGCTTACGTGTTTAGAGCAAGAAGAGAAGGAGCCAACGATCGTCAAAGTGATCATGAATTGATCCTATCTAAGCACGTCAAACATAACCCCACTCTGTTCACTTCCCGAACCCCTTCGGAAAACGACCGTCACGGTTACTCACGCTCGTAGTGTATTAAGAACATAGTGTCAAGTTTTCTACAACCGGATATTAAAAAATTCCCATCTGCCACATAACCGCGGGCACGACTTTCGAAAGATCAAACCCTGCAGGGGTGTCCCAACTTAGCCCATCACAAGCTCACGATCTGCGGAGTCGCAAGTCCAAGGTGGGAAGACCCGAGTGTTCTCGGAATCCCATGCTCAAGATATTCCGACAAAGGTAAAACTAATCCAGCAAGACCTCCCGGCGTGCCGACACCCTGATAGTAGCCGCGCGTATCTCATCTCAGGCCACGACTGGATGAGTCATCCTACAGGTTTTTACCAGCCCTTGAGTTTCCTCGAGGTGGCCCCGCAGTCTGCTCAGTTTGGACCAACACTCATGTGGAGCACTGGCCCAGGGTTGTTAATTAAGAACTCAGGTTTGCAATGCCCTTATGCAAGTTTTAGTTATTAAGAAAATGTAAAACCAATGTTGGGCCTTGCTGGAAAAGCTTTAGCGCTAAGCGGGTTATCAAGGGGGCCCATAAACCCCAACCGTGTTAGGGACGCAAAATCAAGGAACATAACACCGTTTTAAACGGTTCCTAAAGAGGCATTAGTGGAACAAAACACCTAGCAAGAGGCTTAGCCTTCCACCCATTACCAATATATATATATGATTTAGTTGAACAGATTATATATTGTGATATCCCAATAATAACTTCATCATGAAGCAAAAATCTTCAAATCTTCTCATGCAACTAACAATGCTATAAGAGGGCTGAGCGAAGCTTACGTAGCCAAACAACGGTTTGCTAGGTTGGGTGGTTAGAGAGTTTCATGGCAACAATAGGAGGCTGACAAACAGACATAGGCATCGAGGCAATAAGCTAAAGAGCGAGATATCTAGCATAGGCAAAGATAATAGTGATATCTGGGTAAGGTCATCTTGCCTGTTGATTCCACGGAGGGATCGTAACCTTGCTCCTCACACTCAACCTCGGTAGAAACCTCATACTCCGTATCGTCACCAGGCTCTAACCAAACACAACAATGCAACAACAAAACAAAATAAATCAACATGCAGTGCTCAACCACATGATGCATGAACATGAAGCATATGAACATGGAAAGAAATGATGCATGGCCTAGGGGTCACAAGAGTGCAATATCATCATGTTCAAACAAGATCATACACAAGAAAGAAACAAGCAAAGGATCAACTAACAAGTTTATGTAGTTTGTTCATACAAGCAACCAACAAGTTTTTAGGAGTTGGTTAACATGGCAAGGGTGCAACTAACATTACAGCAACATGCTAGCACATTTAAATGGGCTGGAAATAAATAACAACAATATCCAGAAACTCCCATATTAATTTAAATGTATTTGGGACAGATCTGAAAACTTCTGTGATAGAGTTGCCAAGCATGCTAAACAACAGCACCAAAATGTTCTACACATTTTCCTACCCCAAATGCATATAAAGTTTGTTAAATTTGGAGTTGTAGATTTTTAGTTATGATTTTTTACAAGTTTAAGCATATTTAAAACAAGAACAAATTCAAACAACATTTTAAATGTTTTTAAACATGGCAACAAGTAGCATATTCATAATCTACATAAAATTCTAAGCACTTTTCATATATAACTCAAATTCATCAGAAACATATTTATGCAGATATTAAATAAACAAGAAAAACAGAAAAGAACAAGAAAAACAAAGCAGAAAAAGAGGCCTAGGCGGAGCACTGACTAGACATGCAGCTTCTACACGACGAGACGAAGCGAACGGACAGCAAGCGAAGCACTAGAGGGGTCGGAACACGAAACGGACAACGGGAAGAGACGGGAATGACCGGGTGCAAGTGGCAACACGAATGCAATGCAATGCACATGACAACATGACATGGATGGAATGCACACACGCACACGACAAAACGAAGAAACCCGAAAAGAAAGAAGAGCCCAGAATGGAATTGATGAAGTCACGTTTCATATATTGCCATAAATGGAAGGTATCACATATGGGGTGTTACAAACTCTCCTACACTACAAAAAGATCTCGTCCCGAGATCTATGACTGGAAGAAGGAGGGATACTCAGAACGAAGGTGATCTTCTTGTTCCCACGTAGCTTCTCGGTCAGTATGGTGTGACCACTTTACTTTCAAGAACTTGATGGACTTGTTGCGGGTTTTGCGCTCAGTTTCTTCCAAAATAGCAACAGGGTGCTCACGATAAGACAAGTCTTGTTGAAGATCAATCTCCTCGAACGGAATGGTGCATTCAGGTGTCTTGAAGTACTTGCGGAGTTGAGACACGTGAAACACATATTGAACATTTGCAAAGTTGGTGGGAAGCTCGAGTTGGTAGGCTAGATCGCCTCTTTTGCCAAGAATCTTGAAAGGGCCCACATATCTAGGAGCATGCTTGCCTATGATATCGAATCTCTGGGTGACTTTCATAGGAGAAACACGGAAATAAACATGATCCCCAATGTTGAAAGCCAAATCACGATGCTTGCCGTCATAGTAACTCTTTTGACGCGATTGAGCGGCTTTGAGATTCTCACGTATGACTTTGCACATTTCTTCAGCTTCTGAGATCAAATCATTGCCAAGAAGTTGACGTTCACCAGTCTCGGACCAGTTGAGCGGGGTACATCACTTTCTGCCATAGAGGATTTCGAAATGAGCTTTGCCGACACTTGCTTGGAAACTTTTGTTGTAAGAGAATTCGCCAAACGGGAGACAATCTTCCCACTTCATACCGAAAGAGATGACACAAGCTCTCAGCATGTCTTTGAGGATCTAGTTCACTCTTTTGACTTGACCACTAGTCTGAGGGTGAAACGTAGTGCTGAAACGAACCTTAGTGTCCATGGCTGACTGAAAGGAGTCCGAGAACTTGGATGTGAACAAACTTCCACGGTCTTAGGAGATGACTTGAGGAATGCCATGCAACGAAACAATTCTGGAAGTGTACAGCTCTGCCAGCTGAGCTGCGTTGATGGATTCTTTGACGGGAAGGAAGTGAGCTACTTTAGTTTAACAAGCTTAATATCTGACAAAAAGACCACTGCGCCCGCAAGGAATCGAACCCACGACCACTTGCTATCTGACGAAAAGACGAACCACTGCGCTACTGAAAGTTTCACGACAGATAGCAGGTGCAAACTCTGAAGACTAAGCAGTAGAAAGCAGAACAGGGGAAGCACTGGCCTCGTCAGAGCCGCTCCGGCGACCAAACAAGACGGCGGAGTGGTGCGAGATGCTCCTGGAGGAGTTCCGCATCCATCCAGCACGCTAGCAGCACCTACAGAGCACTACAGCGCCGGCGACGAGCAACGGCAGAACGGCGGTGACGGAGCAACGGCAAGGCGATGCAGAGGCCTAGGCGGAGCACTGACTAGACAGGTATCTTCTACACGACGAGACGAAGCGAACGGACAGCAAGCGAAGCACTAGAGGGGTCGGAACACGAAACGAACAACGGGAAGAGACGGGCATGACCGGGTGCAAGTGGCAACACGAATGCAATGCAATGCACATGACAACATGACATGGATGGAATGCACACACGCACACGACAAAACGAAGAAACCCGAAAAGAAAGAAGAGCCCAGAATGGAATTGATGAAGTCACGTTTCATATATTGCCATAAATGGAAGGTATCACATAGGGGGTGTTACAAAAGCTTTTAATCCATTATATTGAAGGGTCCGATGCTCAGTTGGTAAAGCACAAGGCTGTCAACCTTGTGGACGTGGGTTACAAGCCCCATGATGGGGGTTACATCATAAGGTGTTATTTTCATTGAAGTATATATCAAGTCCCAGCTCAATATTATCTTACTGAGCCGGCCCTTAGGGGATACACGTTGTTGTTCAAAAGTTTACATGATTATATTTACAAAGTCCCTGCTCATTATTGCATAGTGACCTGGCCCTTGGGGGCTACACATTGTTGTTCAAGTCTACATGATCATATTTATAAAGTCCATGCTCATTATTACATAATGACCCGGCCCTTGGGGGCTACACTGGTTGATGTTTTTGAGCATCAGGCAATTACAAGTCCTAGGTTGCTGCAAGCATGACAACCCGGCACTTGGGGTCTACATAATATGGAGTATTCAATTTTTACTAGTGACTGGGATGAACAATCTGGATTTCTTCAAGGTTGCAACATTTATATTGAAACAAGTCTTAAGCTATCACTATGTTCTCCTCTTAAGACTTGGGGGCTACAGGTAATATGCATATAAAGGAGGAACATCTTCAAATTCCCAGTTTCTGGCAAATCAGGAAGATTAATTGTGTGACCCGGCGTTGGCAACAATTATAACCCAGAGTTTATTAATAGTCATGACCCGGGATCATCAGTTTTTATAACCTAGCAATTTTGGCAATCATAAACCGGCAAGTTCTACATTTTCAAACCGGATGAATATCAGTTGAATATTTTAAGACCAATATTTTTGTCGAATCAGAGCATTGAAGGCCGATTCAAATGGATTGTTTATTTACAAAATATCTTCTGCATGGAAATTGATTATGAAGCTGGTCTATTGTCTCAGATTTTTTAGAAGGAAGAAATGACAAGGGTTTAAGGATGATCAGGTGCCGGTTCATAAGAATATTTAACCCGGAGCACAAGCCGCCAAATTTGTTCTTGTGTTTATGTTGCAGATCAGTTTAACATGGATAAATCCAAATTAAACTGGGGGCTAATGTCGGGGATATACCCCGTGGCGTAAACTGGCTAGAAGTATAACCCGGCCAGACTTGGCGACTCATGGGTGACCTGGCGAGCGGGCCAGAGGAATAATAAGAGCCGGTGGCCCAGAAGGCGCTTTATGGAATGCCGATTCATGTTATGGTGGGACGGTTTATGAGGAAAGCACAAGGAATATTCTCCTACAAAGGAAGCAAGACTAGGACTCCACTTGTAATATAGTAATCCTAATCCTACTAGGACTAGTCATGTACCCACCCCTTCAACATATATAAGGAGGGGCAGGGCTCACCAAAGGGGGACGAGTTCTCACAAGTTAGAAGAACCATATTCTTTAGGGCTAGACACAACTAAAGGAGACCCGGTTTATGTGGGGACTCCATGAGGATCATAATGAGATCTAGCCTCAAACATCGTGTAGGGATATTACCGGATGATGTTTCCCGGGGCCCGAAGCTGTATAAATTTGTGTCTTGTGTGTTGCGTCTCTCGATTCCGCTCAACCCCTCTCAAGCTACCACATAGATGCACGGCTCCACGACTAAGTCCTTATGCCAGGACATCTATCGTGACAAAACCACGACATGTATCTTTCTTTTAATTGTAATAATATCTTTCATATGCTTAGCATAAGGATTTTTTTACGCATATCAGACAAACGCATACGCAAAAAGATAGGTCTGATCATTTCAGCAAAGCGCTCAAAATCCTCATCATCCTTTCTCTTGGATGGTTTAGGAGGAAAAGGCATGGGTTTCTGAACCCATGGTTCTCTTTCTTTACCGTGCTTCCTAGCAACAAAGTCTCTCTTATCATAACGTTGATTCTTTGATTGTGGGTTATCAAGATCAACAGCAGGTTCAATCTCTACATCATCGTTATTGCTAGGTTGAGCATCATCATGAACATCATCATTAACATTATCACTAGGTTCATGTTCATTACCAGATTGTGTTTCAGTATGAGAAATAGAAATATCATTGGGATTCTCAGGTGTGTCAACAACAGGTTCACTAGAAGCATGCAAAGTCCTATCATTTTTCCTTTTCTTCTTCTTCGAAGGAATAGGTACATCAACATTAGTTCTCTGAAAATCTTGCTCAATTCTCTTAGGGTGGCCCTCAGGATACAGGGGTTCCTGAGTCATTCTACCCCCTCTAGTCACAACTCTAACAGCATTATCATTTTTCTTACAATTTAATTCATTGAGCAAATCATTTTGTGCTTTAAGTACCTGTTCTACTTGAGTGGTAACCATAGAAGCATGTTTACTAATGAGTTTAAGTTCACCTTTAACTCTAGACATATAATCACTCAAATGTTCAATCATATAAGCGTTACGTTTCAATTGTCTACCAACATAAGCATTGAAGTATTCTTGTTTGACAATAAAATTGTCAAACTCATCTATGCATTGGCTAGCAGACTTATAACGAGGAATATCACCTTCATCAAATCTATAGAGAGAATTTACCTTTACTACCTATGTCGGGTTATCAATACCATGTATTTCTTCAATAGGTGGTAAATTCTTAACATCTTCGGCTTTAATACCTTTTTCTTTCATGGATTTCTTTGCCTCTTGCATATCTTCAGGACTGAGAAATAGAACACCCCTTTTCTTCGGAGTTGGCTTTGGAGTTGGTTCAGGAAGTGTCCAATTATTTTCATTACTCAACATATTATTCAATAGCAATTCAGCTTGCTCAACAATTCTTTCCCTGAAAACACAACTAGCACAACTATCCAGGTGGTCTCTGTAAGCATCGGTTAGTCCATTATAAAAGATATCAAGTATTTCATTTTTCTTAAGAGGATGATCAGGCAAAGCATTAAGTAATCTGAGAAGCCTCCGCCAAGCTTGTGGGAGACTCTCTTCTTCAATTGGCACAAAATTATATATTTCCCTTAAGGCAGCTTGTTTCTTATGAGCGGGAAAATATTTAGCATAGAAGTAATAAATCATATCCTGGGGACTACGCACACAACCAGGATCAAGAGAATTAAACCATATTTTAGCATCACCCTTTAAGGAGAACGGAAATAACTTAAGGATATAATAGTAAAAAAATTCCTCATTGGTGAATAGGGTGGCTATATCATTTAATTTAGTAAGATGTGCCACAATAGTTTCAGATTCATAGCCATGGAAAGGATCAGATTCAACCAAAGTGATTAACTCAGGATCGACAGAGAAATCATAATCCTTATCAGAAATACAGATAGGTGAAGTAGCAAAAGCAGGGTCATATTTCATTCTAGCATTCAAAGACTTTTCTTTCAGCTTAGCTAACAGTTTCTTAAGATCATACCTATCATTACAAGCTAAAAGATCTCTAGCAGTTTCTTCATCCATAACATAACCCTCAGGCACAACAGGCAATTGATATCTAGGGGGAGAATCTACATCATCACTTTCATCAATATTATCAGTTTCAATAATTTCATTCTCTCTAGCCCTAGCAATTTGTTCATCAAGAAATTCACCTAGTGGCACAATATTATCAAGCATAGAAGTAGTTTCATCATAAGTATTATGCATAGCAGAAGTGGCATAATCAAGAACATGCGATATATCAGATTAAATAGGAGGTGTAGGTGTCGCAAATTTACTCATAACAGAGGGTGAATCAAGTGCAGAGCTAGATGGCAGTTCCTTACCTCTCCTCGTAGTTGAGGGATAAATCTTGGTTTTTTCGTCTTTCAAGTTCTTCATAGTTATCAAAAGATATAAATCCCAAGTGACTCAAAGAATACAGCTATGTTCCCCGGCAACGACGCCAGAAAATAGTCTTGATAACCCACAAGTATAGGAGCTCGCAACAGTTTTTGAGGGTAGAGTATTCAACCCAATTTTATTGATTCGACACAAGGGGAGCCAAAGAATACACTCAAGTATTAGCAATTGAGTTTTCAATTCAACCACACCTGGAAGACTTAATATCTGCAGCAAAGTATTTAGTAGCAAAGTAGTGTGGAAGTAACGATAACAGTGGCAAAAGTAACGGTAGCAGTTTTCTAGTAATTGTAACAGTGGCAAAGGAAAAGTAAATAAGCAAAGATCAACATGTGAAAAGCTCGTAGGCAATGGATCAGTGATGGATAATTATGTCGGATGCGATTCCTCATATAATAGTTATAACATAGGCTGACACAGAACTAGCTCCACTTTATCAATGTAATGTAGGCATGTATTACGAATATAGTCATACGTGCTTATGGGAAAGAACTTGCATGCCATCTTTTATCCTACCCTCCCGTGGCAGCAGGGTCCTATTGGAAACTAAGGGATATTAAGGCCTCATTTTAATAGAGTACATAACCAAAGCATTAACACTTAGTGAATACATGAACTCCTCAAACTACGGTGATCACCGGGAGTGGTCCTGATTGTTGTCACTTCGGGGTTGCCGGATCATAACATATAGTAGGTGACTATTGACTTGCAAGATAGTATCAAGAACTCACATATATTCATGAAAACATAATAGGTTCAGATCTGAAATCATGGCACTCGGGCCCTAGTGACAAGCATTAAGCATGGCAAAGTCATAGCAACATCAATCTTAAAACATAGTGGATACTAGGGATCAAACCCTAACAAAACTAACTCGATTACATGGTACATCTCATCCAACCCATCACCGTCCAGCAAGCCTACGATGGAATTACTCACGCACGGCAGTGAGCATCATGGAATTGGTGATGGAGGAAGGTTGATGATGACGATGGCGACGATCTCCACTCTCCGGAGCCCCAAACGGACTTCAGATCAGCCCTCCCGAGAGAGATTAGGGCTTGGCGGCGGCTCCGTATCGTAAAACGCGATGAATCCTTCTCTCTAAGTTTTTCTCCCCGAAAGTGAATATATGGAGTTGGGGTTGAGGTCGGTGGAGCATCAGGGGGCCCACGAGACTGGAGGCGCGCCCCCACCCTCGTGGACAGGGTGTGCACCCCCTGGTCTTGATTCTTTCGTCAGTATGTTTTATATATTCCAAAAATACTCTCTGTTGATTTTCAGGTCATTCCGAGAACTTTTATTTCTGCACAAAAATAACACCATGGGAGTTCTGCTAAAAATAGTGTCAGTCCGTCTTAGTTCCTCTCAAATCATGCAAGTTAGAGTCCAAAACAAGGGCAAAAATGTTTGGAAAAGTAGATACGTTGGAGACGTATCAGGGCCCCACCGGACCAGCTCCCCGCCGACGACGAGTGGATAAGAGCCTCCCGTGCTCCCACTCTCCTCCCACTAGAACCCTGGCCGCCCACTACCCCTCCCACCTCGCCTCTCCCATCAGTGCTCTCTCCCTCTCGTTCTCCACCTCCCCTCCTCCAGATCCGCCGCGTCCACCGCCACCGTCGCCATGAACGACGCCGCCTGCGTGGCCAGCGTGCTCCCCACCACCTAGGAGCTCGCCAGAAGGACCCCCGCCGTCCGCCTCGTCTTCTCCGACCGCGCACGCGAGCCGGGTAACCCCACAACACCGCCCCGACCTTTCTTCCTCTGCTTCGGCCATCGCGAGCTCGCCAACGACTCCGGCCACCTAGTCGTCCTCGGGTTGTCTCAGCAATGGTGGTGATCTTCCTCTTCTCCTACCCCTCGCCGTTCGCTCGCCCGTGCCCCCTAGCAAGTTCACCACCACGTCCGTGAGCTTGCCGCCGCTGCTCGCTCCTCCACCGTGGCCACCGTGGTCCGAGCTCGCAGTTGAGTTCCTGGGCTCTCTAGGAACCCAACGGACCTAGCCCCGCCCCATGCCGTGCCTCACCTCGCCGTAGCCACCATCGCCCGAGGGTCGCCGCCGACTACAATCGTCGCAGTGGCCAACCCCGAGCTCCCTACCTCGCGTCGCCGCCGTAGATCAACGTTGTTTGGCCCCCGCGTTCGAACGCACCAAGCCTTAGGCCCCCTGTAGCGTGGTTCCGGCCAACTCCGGCGAGACGCCGCCGCTGGATTGGTCGCCAGAGCAACTCCGGCACCGGCCGCCGACGTGGCAAGGTGGGACCCGCCCCAGGGTCGCTGACAAGTGGGTCTAGGGGGCCCGTTGACTGGGTTTGCCCAGTCAACGTGCTGGCTGGGCAACTCCAACCACTGACGTACGGGCCCCACCACCTTAATCCACTAATTAAATGATTTAATAGTTAAAACTAATTAGGAATACTAATTAGCATATGACATGTGGGGCCTACCACCTAATTAACCCCATTTAGTTAGTTTAAAACTCTGTTAGCTCTATGTCTATGACATGTGGGTCCCACTGGACCCACAGGTCAGGTTTAACCTGGTCAGGAAGTCTGTTGACTGCTGACATCATCCCCACGCAATATTGATGTCTTATTCCTGATGGGGAACGTAGTATTTCAGGAAAAAATCCTACGATCACACAAGATCTATCCAGGAGAAGCATAGCAGCGAGCGGGGAGAGTGTGTCTACGTACCCTTGTAGACCGAAATCGGAAGCGTCTAGTGACGCGGTTGGTGTAGTCAAACGTCTTCGCGGTCCAACTGATCCAAGCACCGAACATACGGCACCTCCGCATTCAGCACACATTCAGTCGATGACATCCCACGAGCTCTTGATCGAGTTGAGCGTCACGGGAGAGTTTCGTCAGCACCACAGCGTGGTGATAGTGATGATGAAGTTACTGGCGCAGGGCTTCGCCTAAGCTCTGCAACGATATGACCGAGGTGTGTAACTATGGAGGAGGGCACCGCACATGGCTAAAACTGATGTTAACTTGTGTGTCCTAGGGTGCCCTCTTGCCCCTGTATATAAAGGAGAAAGGGGGGCCGGCCGGCCCCATAGGCGCGCCCAAGGAGGGGTACTCCTACTAGGAATTGGAATCCTATTCCTAGTAGGAGTCCACCAAGAGGGAAGGAGGGGAAAGGAAGGAGAGGGAGAGGGAGAAGGAAGGGGGCACCGGCGCCCCCTTTCCTTGTGCAATTCGGACCAAGGGGAAGGGGCGCGCGGCCCAGCCCTGGCCGGCCCTCTCTCTCTCCACTAAGGGCCCAAGTGGCCCATTAGTTCCCCCCGGGGGTACTAATACCCCTCCGGCACTCCGGTTTAATCCGGAACACTTCTGGTGTCCGAATATAGTCTTCCAATATATCAATCTTTACTTCTCGACCATTTTGAGACTCATCGTCAAGTCTGTGATCACATCCGAGACTTTGAACTATCTTCGATGCATCAAAACACATAAACTCATAATACCGATCGTCATCGAACGTTAAGCATGCATACCCTACGGGTTCGAGAGCAATGTAGACATGACCGAGACTCATCTCTGGTCAATAACCAATTGCGGAACCTGGATGCTCATATTGGTTCCTACATATTCTACGAAGATCTTTATCGGTCAAACCGCATAACAACATACGTTGTTCCCTTTGTCCTCGGTATGTTACTTGCCCGAGATTTGGTCGTCGGTATCATCATACCTAGTTCAATCTCGTTACCAGCAAGTCTCTTTACTCATTCCGTAATACATCATCTCGTGACTAAATCATTAGTCATTTGCTTGCAAGGCTTATTATGATGTGTATTACCGAGAGGGCCCAGAGATACCTCTCCCACACTCGGAGTGACAAATCATATTCTTGATCTATGCCAACACCACAAGAACCTTCAGAGACACCTGTAGAGCATATTTATAATCACCCAGTGTGATGCCCCCGATTTGACCGTACACTAATCATGCACGCAAATGTGTACGGCCAAGATCAGGACTCACGGGAAGATATCACAACACAACTCTACACACAAATTAAAATAATACAAGCTTCATATTACAAGCCATGGGCCTCGAGGGCTCGAATACAGAAGCTCGGGAGCAACAAAGTTAGCGGAAGGAACAATATCTGAGTACAGAGATAAGTTAAACAAGTTTTTCCTTAAGAAGGCTAGCACAAACATCAACGATCAAAAAGGCAAGGCCTCCTGCCTGGGACCTCCTAACTACTCCTGGTCGTCAGCTGTCTCCACATAGTAGTACGCTCCGTCGGGGTAGTAGTAGTAGTCGACTGGGGTGGCATCTGGCTCCTGGGATCCGCCATCTGGTTGTAACAACCATAAAGAAGAAGAAGAGGGAAAAGGGGGAGCAAAGCAGCCGTGAGTACTCATCCAAAGTACTCGCAAGCATCAGATCTATACTAAGTATGCATCAGTATCAAAGGAGTAAGCTGTAAATGTGGACTGAACTGCAGAATGCCAGAAGAGGAGGGGAAAGCCTAGCCTATCGAAGACTAGCATCTTCAAGCATCTTCTGGAAACCACCATCTCGAAGAAGTAGAAGAGAATAAAGAATAGCATTTTATTATTAACAAGCATGTTGTAGTATTAACAGCCTAGAGATCCTTCCTCGACTCCCTACGAGGAAGTAATCTTGCAGCCACATATCCATCACATATCTCAAGTATCTATTTCTAGTTGTAATAGATCAGGATATAAGACTGGACGTCCGTTACCGTGGACACGGCTATTCAAATAGTTAACTTCCTTGAAGGGGTGCACCACATTACCCTCATGCCCGATCATCTCTAGCCGGACACACCTTTCTAGGTCAATGCCCGGCCTCGGAAGATCAATACGTCGCAGCCCTACCTGGGCTCAACAGAGAGGTGCCCGCCGGTCTACATCCTAAGCACTCCGGGGTCATGGGCCATCGCCCGTTGCACTCTGGATCATTGCACGTAGGGCGATCCAAGCCACCTCCACTAGGGAGCTGACCAAGCCGTGCCGCAATGCTGAACTGGACCTCTGACAAAGCTTCGGCTAATACCACGATGCTGAGGCCCATAACTATTCTCGTGTGGTGGTTAGTGCGTAAAGGCTAGAGGCCAACTCACAACAAATACCCAAATCTGTTAGTGCATTATTGATAGAAGTGACGGCTGTCGGGACAAGTCCGGGGCTATCATCCCTCCTGGGTGATACCGCTAAATAGCCAGCCGCCACCATAAGAACTCCCGCGGGTGCTCTCCGGGCCTGCCCGCCTTTCACAATGGTCTCAAGTAAAGTCCATGTAACCGTGTGTCCAAAACATCAAGGTGGAAAACCCGAGGAATCACCCCCGATGAATTCCACTCGATGTGTCCGTCAAGGAGAACTATGAGGAATCACCCCCGAGGTTCACACTTGAGGGGTTGCACGATAGAGTCGTATCAGGAATGGAGAAAGAGGAATCACCCTCGATGACCACGACCGAATAGCTACACTACAGAGTTATCATCATGAGTGCGTTACGAGGTTTTACCCTCGGCACCCGATAGTACCTCTGCAGAGTCGAGCAACAAAGGGGGTGTGATGTGATGTGAAGTGTCGGGCTTCGATCTTCGATCACGTTGCTCGAGTCGTCGATGATGAAGCAGGGTTAGCAAGGATAGTCGGGCTTCGGTCTTCGATCACGTTGCTCGAGTCGTCGATGATGAAGCAGGGCAACAAGGACAGTCGGGGTCACTGATGGATCACTAGCCAACCTATACTAAGCAATTTAGCATAGCATGTAGGTAACAATAGCAGGTACAAAAGAAGGCTATGCATCAGAATAGGATCAATCAATAACAGTAGAAAAATCTAATGCAAGCATGAGAGAGAATGGAATGGGTGATATCGGGATGATCAAAGGGGGGAGCTTTCCTGGAAGCTCTGCTAAAACGGAAGGAGGGTCATCGTCGACGTAGTCGATCACCAGGGCATCAACAGGAGTCTCGGGGTCTACCGGAGAGAAGAGGGGGGAAGAAACAATGAATACATAGCACGCAGTTGCAATACAGATGCACGACATGGCAATAAGCGGTGCTAGGGGTGTTCTAACACAGTGCTACACGATACCGGCGAAGGGGGAAAACACCCGAGAAAGCATTCCCGGTGTTAGGCATTTTCGGACAGGCGAACCGAAGGGGGATAGTGCAATGTTCACTATATTAGGGATGTGTGGCGGACGAACGGATCACGTATTCGGATTCGTCTCGTCGTTCTGCGCAACTTCCATATATAAAACTTTTTCATCCGAGTTACGGATTATTTTATATGATTTTTCAAAGTTTTATTAATATTCTGCAATTTATTATTAATTCGAAAATAAAAGTAAAATGCTACGGGTACCCAGCTCTGTGTACAGAGAAGTGTACTAGAGGCTGACAGGTGGGCCAGGGGGTCCCAGTTGACCAGTCAACATTTGACTAGTTAACAGGGGGTGGGCCCCCTGTCATAGGCACATTTTAACAAACTATAGTTTTGAATTAACTAACCTAATTAATTAGTTTAGTTAAACCTAATTAGTTTAGTTAATTAATGTTTTAATTAATTAATATATTATTATTATTTATTTATTTTAAACTTTCTTTCTTTTTTTTGTTACAGGGGACTGGGCCCCGCCTAGCAGTGGCCCGGGGCCTAGCGGGGCGGGTTAACGGGCGCAGCGGGGGTGCAGGCGTCCGCACGAGGGGGCGGACCCGGGCGCGGTGCGGCGGCGCCCCAGTGGCCAGCGAGGCGGCAAGGGCGTGGCCGGTGCCACCGGGGCGGCGAAGAGGCGGCAGGGCGAGCAGGGGGCGCGAGCGCGACGAGCGCCGGCATGCAGTGGCGGATGGGGCTGAGCGGGGGCGAAGCCGACGAGGCTTGGAGGCGACGGGAGCTGGTCGGCAGCCGTAGGCGGATGCGGGCAGTAGACGGCCCCGGCGTGGCCAGGCGCGGCAACGCGTCTGCGACAGTGGAGGCGAGCCACGGCGAGGGGAACGGGGCGAGCAATGGCATGGTGGCTGCGGGGCGGGGCGGGGCGCAGCGGCGGTGGGAGGTCGGCGATGAAGCGCAAGCGGGGACGAGGCCCGGGCGCGGCCGAGGATGGCAGGGCGGAGCAGCAGGGCAGCACTGCAGTAGCAGCAACGGGGCGGCAGCGGCGTAGTGGCAGCTAGCGCAGGGGAGCAGCGGTGGCACACACCAGCTGCAGCCTGGGAGTGCCCGGAGCACAGCAGTCAGGGCGACCACGAGCCCGTCCGAGGTTCATGCGGCACGGGTCGCAGGCGAGGGCAGGTGTGAGCGCGAGCTCGAAAGGAGCTCGGGCGCGGTGCGACGATCTACGGCTACGACAGGAAGAGGTTAGGGGCACGGGGATCGAAGCAAACGGGGCGAGGAGGAGCGCGTGCTCACTACGGTTCGGTAGGGGAGGGCAGCGGGCTCGGGGAGGATCGACGGTGCCGGAGTTCGCCGGGAAGAAGCGGCAACCAAGGACGAAGAAGGGCTCGATTCCTTCATTGTAGATCGCCCCGGTTTCAACCAACGGTCGAGGAAGAAGAAGCGGTGGCCGACGCACTTCCCAGACAAGGTTCCCGTGCGCGGGGGCGCTGGTGGCCGCGGGATCGAGCGGCGTATGGTGGCGGCTGCGTTCGGGAGAGAGAGGGGATCTGCAGGGATCAAGACTAGAGGGGGAGTGAGGAGTGGGCGAGCGTGGGAGAAATATCTCAAGCGGAGGCCTCGGTGGAGGCCTTATCGTCTCCCGCATCGTCGGCGAGGTGGTGCGGTGCCGACCGTGTGCGGGAGCGCCCTGTAGCGGCCGAGTCCAAGGAACATGAAGGAAGGGGGAACCGGCCGGAGGGGCTTGGTGGGCCGGCTGGGCCGACCTGGTGGGTCGAGGCCCGGGGGGCAGGGGCTCTGCCCCTCTACTTTTTTTTCCCCTTTTTCTTTTTTTTTTCTTTTTATAGTTTCTGTTTTCACTAAGTTATAATTTATTTCTTTGTTTTATAAAATAGAACACTAGACCCTAAATTAGTATTAATAATTATTCCACTGCCACAAATAATTTGACACATTAATAAAACATGTTTGTATTTGTTTATTATTTAAGAAGCATTTAAACAAATGTTTAGCCACTATTATATTCACCAAAAGGGCATTTAAATACTTTATAAGATATAGGTTTCTACATGACAAATATCCAAAGATTATTTTCCACACTTTGAACATTTTAGTTTGAAAGTTTGGAAAGTTTTGTCGTTTGACTTGATTTTGAAATTTGAATACGAATGGGATTTGAATCAACACGAGCATATCAGCAGTAACAGTGATGACATGGCGTCATTGGCAGAGGTTTACTATAGCTTAATTATCCGGGCGTCACAATTCTCCTCCACTACAAGAAATCTCGTCCCGAGATTTAAGGCGTGGAAAAAGGGGGAAGCTATAAGGATGGATGTCTGAAAGGATCGGCATCCGGTAGTTATCTCAAGGAAGATGATTTTAGAAGCACCAGTAAACGTATCGAGAGTGATATACGGAGGTTCATCAAGTTTCAACCAGGTAGGCATCCAGCTGATGCATAAAACAGGTGATAAAGGGGTTCAGAGCAATGAAGAATAATGTTGCCTCTGTTACCGGAAAGAAACATGGGGAGGAATTTAGCTCGTGAATTACATATGAAGTCAAGTCCAAAGAAGTTTTCGGAGTTAAGGTTGTACATGAGAGTCAGGTTTCGATCCTGTGGAACTGTGGGTTATGGGCCCACCATGTGGGTTAAAAGCAGGAAGGGTGCTAACATTGTGTACGGTTATGATAGTAAGGCAGGTAAGGGGATAGCCTGCCAATTAAGTTGGCAACAACGTTGGTACCAAGGACGAGGGACGAAGCGAACCATTTTCCTGCTCGTTAAGACGAGGCGGACCAATAGGAAAAGTTCTCGTCCATCGATGGCTACCGAAATGTTATCAACAATAGTAACAAGGTCTTAAAGAGTTTGTACACCGAGGTGTTTACATAAGCAGGGAATTTTCACTGCTCAGATATGTCAGTTTACAAGAAAGGTTGAACGAAACAATGGAAATTAAAGTGTAGACTCGAATCAGTTATTGGTGTTCTCGAGTGTAACAACTCAGAGCCCATGTAAAATTTGAATCGGCGAGAAATAACAGTTGATGACGAACTCATAATAAGTTATGTAGTTCCGTGATATTCTCGAGATACCAGAGGGTAATACTCGAAGGTAGAACGGGATAAAGGTTGGATAGGTGAAAGGATCCGCAGAAGACAAGTGGTTTAACTTGTCTGAGAAAAGGGGATCAAAGAAGATCAATATGGTAGGAACCACAGTTGCAAAAGAGCAAATATAGATACAATATGAACTTATCACAAGGGGAGTATTATTATAACAAGAAGCTTCCATGATAAGTTCCACACCGGGTCCATGGGCATGAACACAAAGGTTCAAGATCGACTCCCACTCCATCAATGCATAACCTTCCATTTACTTCTCGTCTTCGACGAAGTTGTAGAATTGAAAATTTATCCGAAGAAAATGCTAGTAGATATAACTCGCATAATCTTCGGATTCACACAGATTGGGGAAGGCGTAGGTTCAACCCACTTGGGCATATTAGAACATATACCACGAACTTCATGAGTAAACAACTCAATCCCGAAGGCAGAGTATGGTTGAGAAAGTAGGAGATACCATTTACCAAAGGCATTATGTATCCGAGAAAAGGCTCACAAGGTTACCGAATATGAAGGACACTATCGGATAAAACACATAAAAGGATCTGATGGTTCACAAGGGATCTGATGTGAGCATCTTTACCCTACCAGAAGAAGAATGAATACAAGGAGGTCAGACTATATAAAAAACTGACTAATTTAAAGCTCGAATGCAAAGGAATTATGATTTCCAAATCGAGGGATCAATAGCAGAGGCTCCGATCAAAGACAAGTAAGATGAATAGATGTAGATCAACAATTAATCAAGGTTTGATTTGTCAAACACCAGCTCATGTCCGGAGTGATGTCTAACCCAAGGGAAGAATTTTAATTAGGACCGATGATCGCGAGCATTCACAATCAAATCGAATCAAATGCTTAAAATTATGATAACAAAGGATGCTAATGAGTATTGCTAGACATATGGAGACGACCATAAGGCAAGCAGATAAGTACTTGCAAAGCAATAGTTGGAGAGTATTATCGGAAGATCGGATAGTACTTCAAAGTACCTAGTGAATCACTTGATCAACTAAGAATGAACAAATCCTCGAAAAGTGTGAGGAATTATCCATAGGGGTATTCATGCGGAAAGAAACTGGAGGGCAGTAAGCATACAAGATCCTCGGAACATCCAAGAGTATTTTAGGGCATCTTGCAATACCAAGAGCAACTGGGGATGAAGGTACGAAGGACAATGTAGGTAGTTAACCAGAAGGATTTATCGATGGTAGGGATCACAACGAAAAAGGGCACAAGGGTCTCGGGAAAACATCGGAGAGTATCTTCTGGTGCACCAAGCAATCATCTGGAGTGAGGGGCTCTCCGGAAGGAAGTATTTATGAGAACCTAGAGTTAGAGTTAACAAAATCATTTAACCCGAATAGAAGAGAGATCAGAATCCCAGAGTATAGACGAGGAATAAAAGATCCTAATACCACCCAATTGGCGAAGTGGGCTCGTATGCCACACAACCATGTTAGTAAATCAGTTTTTCAAAGACTAAACTCAACTTCGGCCAAGGAGTTGGAAAGGGGGGGTCCTACAGGCAGTCGGCTCTGATACCAACTTGTGACGCCCTCGATTTGACCGTACACTAATCATGCACGCAAATCTGTACGACCAAGATCAGGGACTCACGGGAAGATATCACAACACAACTCTAGACACAAATTAAAATAATACAAGCTTCATATTACAAGCCAGGGGCCTCGAGGTCTCGAATACAGAAGCTCGAGAGCAACAGAGTTAGCAGAAGGAACAATATCTGAGTACAGACATAAGTTAAACAAGTTTTGCCTTAAGAAGGCTAGCACAAACATCAACGATCGAAAAGGCAAGGCCTCCTACCTGGGACCTCCTAACTACTCCTGGTCGTCAGCTGTCTCCAAATAGTAGTAGGATCTGACAGGGTAGTAGTCGTAGTCGACTGGGATGGCATCTGCTCCTGGGATCCACCATCTGGTTGTAACAACCAGAAAGAAGAAGAAGGGGGAAAAGGGGGAGCAAAGCAACCGTGAGTACTCATCCAAAGTACTCGCAAGCATCAGATCTATACTAAGTATGCATCAGTATCAAAGGAGTAAGCTGTAAATGTGGAATGAACTGCAGAATGCCAGAAGAGGAGGGGAAAGCCTAGCCTATCGAAGACTAGCATCTTCAAGCATCTTCTGGAAACCACCATCTTGAAGTAGTAGAAGAGAATACAGAATATCATTTTATAATTAACAAGCATGTTGTAGTATTAACGGCCTAGAGATCCTTCCTCGACTCCCTGCGAGAAAGTAATCTCGCAGCCACATATCCATCACATATCTCAAGTATCTATTTCTAGTTGTAATGGATCAGGATATAAGATTGAACGTCCGTTACCGTGGACACGGCTATTCGAATAGTTAACTTCCCTGCAGGGGTGCACCATGTTACCCTCACGCTCGATCATCTCTGGCCGGACACACCTTTCTGGGTCAATGCCCGGCCTCAGAAGATCAACACGTCGCAGCCCTACCTAGGCTCAGCAGAGAGGTCCCCGCCGGTCTACATCCTAAGCACTCCGGGGTCATGGGCCATCGCCCGTTGCACTCCGGATCGTTGCGCGCAGGGCGATCCAGGCCACCTCCACTGGGGCGTCGACCAGGCCGTGCCGCAATGCTGAACTGGACGTCTGACAAAGCTTCGCCTGATACCACGATGCTGAGGCCCATAACTATTCTCGCGTGGCGGTTAGTGCGTAAAGGCCAGAGGCCAACTCAGAACAAATACCCAAATCTTCTAGTGCATTATTGATATAAGTGACGGCTGTCGGGACAAGTCCGGAGCTATCACCCCTCCTGGGTGATACCGCTAAACAGCAAGCCGCCACCGTAAGAACTCCCGCGGGTGCTCTCCATGCCCACCCGCCTTTCACAAAGGTCTCAAGTAAAGTCCATGTAACCGTGTGTCCAAAACAACAAGGTGGAAAACCCGAGGAATCACCCCCGACGAATTCCACTCGATGTGTCTGTCAAGGCAAACTATGAGGAATCACCCCCGAGGTTCACACTTGAGGGGTTGCACGACAGAGTTGTATCAAGAATGGAGAAAGCGGAATCACCCTCGATGACCATGACCGAATAGCTACACTACAGAGTTATCATCATGAGTGCGTTACGAGGTTTCACCCTCGGCACCCCATAGTACCTCTATAGAGTCGAGCAACAAAGGGGGTGTGATGTGATGTGAAGTGTCGGGCTCCGATCTTCAATCACATTGCTCGAGTCATCGATGATGAAGCAGGGGTAACAAGGACAGTCGGGCTTCGGTCTTCGATCACGTTGCTCGAGTCATCGATGATGAAGCAGGGCAACAAGGATAGTCGGGGTCACTGATGGATCACTAGCCAACCTATACTAAGTAGTTTAGCATAGCATGTAGGTAACAATAGCAGGTACAAAAGCAGGCTATGAATCAGAATAGGATCAATCAATAACAGTAGCAAAATCTAATGCAAGCATGAGAGAGAACGGAATGAGTGATATCGGGATGATCAAAGGGAGGGCTTGTCTGGAAGCTCTGCTAAAACAAAAGGAGGGTCGTCGTCGACGTAGTCGATCACCAGGGCATCAACAAGAGTCTTGGGGTCTACCGGAGAGAAGAGGGGGGAAGAAACAATAAATACATAGCACACAGTTGCAATACAGATGCACGACATGGCAATAAGCGGTGCTAGGGGTGTTCTAACATAGTGCTACGCGATACCGGCGAAGGGGGAAAACACCCAGGAAAGCATTCCCGGTGTTAGGCATTTTCGGACAGGCGAACCGGAGGGGGATTCTTCCATGTTCACTATGCTAGGGATGTGTGGCGGACGAACGGATTGCGTATTCGGATTCGTCTCGTCGTTCTGAGCAATTTCCATATATAAAACTATTTCATCCGAGTTACGAATTATTTTATATGATTTTTCAAAGTTTTATTAAAATTCTGCAATTCATTATTAATTCGAAAATAAAAGTAAAATGCTACGGGTACCCAGCTCTGTGTTCAGAGAAGTATACCAGAGGCTGACAGGTGGGCCAGGGGATCCTAGTTGACCAGTCAACGTTTGACTGGTCAACAGGGGGTGCCCCCCCTCTCATAGGCACATTTTAACTAACTACAGTTTTTAATTAACTAATCTAATTAATTAGTTTAGTTAAACCTAGTTAGTTAAGTTAATTAATGTTTTCATTAATTAATATATTTTTATCATTATTTTTTAAAACTTTCTTTCTTTTTTTGTTATAGGGGACTGGGCCCCGCCTGGCAGTGGCCCGGGGCCTAGTGGGGCGGGTTAACGGGCGCTGCGGGGGTGCGGGCGTCCGCACGAGGGGGCGGACCTGGGCACGGTGCGGCGGCGCCCCGGCGGCCAGCGAGGCGGCAAGGGCGTGGCCGGTGCCACCGGGGCGGCGAAGAGGCGGCAGGGCGAGCAGTGGGGCCGCGAGCGCGCGCGCGGCAGTGGCTGGTGGCGCGGGGTGGGCGCGACGAGCGTCGGCATGTAGCGGCGGATGGGGCTGAGCGGGGGAGAAGCCGGTGAGGCTTGGAGGCGGTGAGAGCGGGCCGGCAGCCGGAGGCGGATGCGGGCAGTAGACGGCCCCAGCGTGGCCAGGTGCGGCAACGCAGCTGCTATAGAGGAGGCGAGTCGTGGGGAGGGGAACGAGGCGAGCAATGGCGTGGTTGCTGCGGGGCGAGACGGCGCGCAGCGGTGGTGGGAGGTCGGCGACGAAGCGCAAGCGAGGACGAGGCCCAGGCGCAGCCGAGGACGGCAGGGCGGAGCAGCAGGGCAGCACTGCAGTAGTAGCAACGAGGCGGCAGTGGTGTAGTGGCAGCTAGCGCAGGAGAGCAACAGTGGCACACACCAGCTGCAGCCTGGGAGTGGCCGGAGCACAGCAGTCAGGGCGACCACGAGCTCGTCTGAGGTTTGTGCGGCATGGGTCGCAGGCGAGGGCGGGTGTGAGCGCGAGCTCGAAAGGAGCTCGGGCGCGGTGCGACGATCTACGGCTACGAGAGGAAGAGGCTAGGGGCACGGGGATCGAAGCAAACGGGATGAGGAGGAGTGCGTGCTCACTATGGTTCGGTAGGGGAGGGCGGCGGGCTCGGGGAGGATCGACGGCGCAGGAGTTCGCCGGGAAGAAGCCGCAGCCGAGGACGAAGAAGGGCTCGATTCCTTCATTATATATTGCCCCGGCTTCAACCAACGGTCGAGGAAGAAGAAGCGGTGGCCAACGCACTTCCCAGACAAGGTTCCATGCGTGGGGGCGCCGGTGGCCGCGGGATCGAGCGGCGTACGGTGGCGGCTGCGTTCGGGAGAGAGAGGGGATCTGCAGGGAGCAAGACGAGAGGGGGAGTGAGGAGTGGGGTGAGCGTGGGAGAAATATCTCAAGCGGAGGCCTTGGTGGAGGCCTTATCGTCTCCCACGTCGTCGGCGAGGTGGTGTGGTGCCGACCGCGTGCGGGAGGGCCCAGTAGCGGCCGAGTCCAAGGAACAAGAAGGAAGGGGGAACCGGCCGGAGGGGCTTGGTGGGCCGGCTGGGCCGACCTGGTGGGTCGAGGCCCGGGGGCAGGGGCTTTGCCCCTCTACTTTTATTTTCCCCTTTTTCTTTTTTTCTTTTTATAGTTTCTGTTTTCACTAAGTTTTAATTTATTTCTTTGTTTTATAAAATAGAACACTAGACCCTAAATTAGTATTAATAATTATTCCACTGCCACAAATAATTTGACACATTAATAAAACATGTGTGTATTTGTTTATTATTTAAGAAGCATTTAACAAATGTTTTTGCCACTATTATATTCACCAAAAGGGCATCTAAATACTTTATAAGATATAGGTTTCTACATGAAAAATATCCAAAGATTATTTTCCACACTTTGAACATTTTAGTTTGAAAGTTTGGAAACTTTTGTCGTTTGACTTGATTTTGAAATTTGAATACGAACGGGATTTGAATCAACACGGGCATATCAGCAGTAACAGTGATGACGTGGCGTCATTGGCAGAGGTTTACTGTAGCTTATATATCCGGGTGTCACACCCAGTTACGTTGTGACGTTTGATAGCACACAAGATGTTCCTCTGGTATTCGGGAGTTGCATAATCTCATAGTCATAGGAACATGTATAAGTCATGAAGAAAGCAATAGCACTAAAACTAAACGATCAAGTTGCTAAGCTAACAGATGGGTCTTGTCCATCGCATCATTCTCCTAATGATGTCATCCCGTTGATAAAATGACAACTCATGTCTATGGTAAGGAAACATAACCATCTTTGATTAACAAGCTAGTCTAGTAGAGGCATACTAGGGACACTTTGTTTCGTCTATGTATTCACACATGTACTAAGTTTCCGGTTAATAAAATTCTTGCATGAATAATAAACATTTATCATGATATAAGGAAATACAAATAACAACTTTATTATTGCCTCTAGGGCATATTTCCTTCCGTCTCCCACTTGAACTAGAGTCAATAATCTAGAGTACATACTAATGATTCTGACACCCTGTAACGACCAAACCTCGAAGGATTTGAGTCTCTGTGCTTACCGTGCTAGTCCCTGAATCGAACTCGCTAGCACACACAATATAGATGAATACCAGAATACAAGTGCATCATTTATTACAACGTATGATCCAGAGTATATAAAATAAAACAATCTGCATAGCTCATGGCTAGCTATTATCCAATCACACAGCGGAAATTAGCAGAAAAATAACGATGAGTCCCATCATAGCCCAACTGGCGATGCTGAGTGCAGACTCGTGACCCTAACGGTACCTTACTCCTCGTCTGAAAATCCTGCAACATGAGACGTTGCAGCCGTATAGGTCAATACATTGAATGTATTGGCAAGTTACACAGGAGAAGTAATAAAGCAGACCTACATGTATATGCATAGAACAACAAAGGAAGGCTTTTTTTTTGAACCAGCAGAATACAAAATAAAATAAAATAAAACACACCATATAAAATCTAAATAAAAATACCTTGTCACTCAGCAAATATAGCCCTATAATTATAAACTACAGGAACACTAGTTCCAAAACTAATGCAATTTTGTAAAAGGATTTTAATGCATTTGGCCACTCAATCAACATATAAAACCACAATTAAAATATTTTGAGGATTGCAAAAATTACCAGAACATATCAAACCAACTGGAAACATTATTCTGGACATTATGAACATTTTAAAAAACAGGGGAGAAGTCATGTTATCTCCACTCCAATTAAATTGCCTTTAGTTGCATAATGAAAAGAATATTGCAGAAAGACATATAATGCAATAAAATATGATATGCAAGTGAATGATCTATTAACATCCAAATTAGGAAAATTGGGATGTTACAAACCTACCCCCTTAAGATGAATCTCGCCCTCGAGATTCGGGCTGGCTAGGAAATAGGTGTGGGTGCTCCTGCCTAAGATCTTCCTCTCATTCCCAGGTAGCTTCTTCCTCTGTATGATGATCCCACTGAACCTTGCATAACTTAATTGTCTTGGTGCGAGTAACTCTCTCTGCTGTCTCCAAAATCTTAACAGGTTTCTCCTCATATGTCAAATCACTCTCCAACTGAATTGCATCAAGTGGCACTGTGTCCCTCAATGGAACATCCATCATCTCTGTGTGGCACTTCTTCAACTGAGATACATGAAACACATTATGAACTCCAGACAAAGATTCTGGCAACTCCAGCTGATAAGCTACCTCTCCTCTACGCTCCAAGATCCTGTAAGGCCCCACGAAACGTGGTGCTAACTTACCCTTAATGCCAAACCTCTTAATTCCACGAAGTGGTGAAACTCGAAGATATGCACGGTCTCCTACCTCATATGTCACCTCTTTGCGCTTTGCATCTGCATAACTCTTCTGTCTGGATTGTGCTATCTTCAACCTGTCACGAATCAGCTTGACCTTCTCCTCAGCATCTCTAATCAAGTCTGGTCCAAAGAACTATCGCGCTCCAACCTCATCCCACATCAACGGTGTCCTGCACTTCCTGCCATACAATACCTCAAACGGTGCCATCTTCAGACTAGCCTGATAACTATTATTATATGAGAACTCTGCATAAGGTAAATTATCATCCCAACTGGACCCATAGTCCAAAACACAAGCTCTCAACATATCCTCCAAAATCTGATTTACCCTCTCTGTCTGCCCATCAGTCTGTGGATGGAAAGTTGTACTGAACTCCAGCCTGGTGCCCAAGGATTCATGCAACTGACGCCAAAATTTTGATGTGAACTGAGTACCTCTATCAGACACTACCTTCCTTGGAACTCCATGCAGACAAACAATTTTAGACATGTAAACTTTAGCTAGCTGAGCACTGGTATAAGTAGTCTTTACCGGAATAAAGTGAGCAACTTTAGTCAAGCGATCAACAATTACCCAAATAGAATCATAACCTGACCGAGTCCTGGGTAAACCTGTAATGAAATCCATACCAATCTGATCCCATTTCCACTCAGGTATAGGCAATGGCTGTAACAAACCTGCTGGCCTTTGATGTTCTGCTTTAACTCTCTGGCACACATCACATGTAGCAATATACCCAGCAATCTCCCTCTTCAGGCTAGGCCACCAAAATATTTCCCTCAAGTCCAAATACATCTTAGTATTACCTGGGTGAATAGAATAAGGTGAATCATGTGCCTCCTGAAGAATTAATTTCCTGATGTCTGCATCTTGCGGTACACAAACACGCTTCTCAAACCATATGGTCCCATGTTCATCCTCATGGAAACCTTCTGCCTTACCTTTAGTCATATTCTCTTTTATTGCAGCAATCTCTTTATCACCCTTTTGAGCTTCCCTGATCTTGTCAAGCAAAGTAGGCTTCACCTCAAGTGTTGCCAAATATCCCTTAGGAACCATCTCCAACCTGAGATCCCTGAACTGATCACACAACTCTTGTGGCATATCACTAATATCAACTGCATTAACATGGCTCCTACGACTCAATGCATCAGCAACAACATTAGCCTTACCAGGATGATACTGCACATTTAAATCATAATCCTTAATAAGCTCCAATCATCTCCTCTGCCTGAGGTTCAAATCTTTCTGAGTAAAAATATACTTCAAGCTCTTATGATCAGTAAATATATCACAATGATTACCAATAAGATACTGCCTCCAAGTTTTCAAAGCATGCACAACTGAGGCTAACTCCAAATAATGTGTAGGATAGTTATGCTCATGATTCTTAAGCTGACGTGAGGCATATGAAACAACTTTACCTTCCTGCATCAGAACACTCCCAAGTCCCTGACGAGAAGCATCACAATATACCTGGAAGTCCTTATGTATATCAGGCAGAATTAAGACTGGTGTTGTAACCAAACGCTGCTTCAATTCCTGAAAGCTGGCTTCACATTCATCAGTCCAAGCAAATTTCTTCTCCTTCTTCAACAATTCAGTCATAGGCTTTGCAATTTTAGAAAAGTTCTCAATAAACCTCCTATAATAACCTGCAAGGCCCAAAAAGCTGCGAATCTCCCCAACTGTTGTGGGTGCCTCCCACACTGTAACTACAGCAACCTTAGATGGATCAACTGCAACTCCATTACCTGACACAACATGTCCAAGGAATGCTACCTCATCCAACCAAAATTCACATTTGCTGAACTTGGCATACAACTGATGTTCCCTCAGCTTCTCCATCACCAAACGCAGATGTACCTCATGCTCTTACTTATTCTTGGAGAACACCAATATATCATCAATGAAAACAACCACAAATTTATCCAAGTACTCCATAAACACCTTGTTCATCATATTCATGAAGTATGCAGGAGCGTTAGTAAATCCAAATGACATAACAGTATATTCATACAACCCATACCTCGTAGTAAAAGCAGTCTTTGGAATATCTTGCTCACGAATCTTTAATTGATGATAACCAGAACGAAGATCAATCTTAGAAAACACAGTAGCTCCCTCCAACTGGTCAAACAAATCATTTATCATAGGCAAGGGGTACTTATTCTTAATGGTTACCTCATTCAGAGAACGATAATCAACACACATCCTCAAGGTACGATCTTTCTTCTCCACAAACAAAACTGGAGCTCCCCAAGGTGATGAACTTGGGCGAATAAATCCTTGTTCCTGCAATTCCCTTATCTGCTTCTTCAATTCCTCCAATTCCTGAGGAGGCATTCTATACGGTCTCTTTGCAATAGGTCCGGTGCCTGGTATTAAATCAATAAGAAACTCAATATCTCTGTCTGGTGGCATACCTGGCAACTCCTCTGGAAACACATCTGGGTAGTCCCTCACAACTGGCACATCTTCCAGACTACCCCCCTTAAGAGAGTTCACTTGCACCTGATTATGCTTATACTTACATACATATCTGATCCTCTTACCTCCTGGTGCACTGAGAGTAATAGATCGACTGGCACAATCAATAAGACCTTTATATTTAGTCAACCAGTCCATACCCAAAATAACATCAATACCTTGTGACTTCAATATAACCAAATCTGTGGGAAAAACATGCTTCCCAATGGACAAAGGCATCTGAAAACATCCCAAACTTGCTGCCATCTCAGCCCCCGGAGAACTTACTAGAATAGGTGTCTGAAGTGCTACAGTAGGCAACTTATGTTTATCCACAAATACCCTTGAGATGAATGAATGTGATGCACCAGAATCAAAAAGAACAAGTGCAGGTACCGAATTAATCAAGAACTTACCAATCACGGCATCAGGTTCATCATAAACCTCCTCCACATTAACATGGTTAACATGACCCTTTTGGAAGGGGTTTGGCTTGCTGACTCCAAAATTTCCATTACCGTTCTTGCTCTCTGGGCAAGCGTTGGAGTAGTGGCCCATCTGCCTACACTTATAGCACTGAACCTGGCTAATGTCCCTCTGCACAGGCACTCTGGTGGTTCTGGTTATTACTCCCTCCATTACCATTACCATTACAATTACCTTTGACATTGCCATTGTTACTCTTGTGCCCATTGTGATTATGATGGCCATTATGGTTGTGGCCATTCCCTCCATGATGATTATGTCCATTACCTCCATGATGATGATGATGCCCATTACCTCCATTACCCTGATATGAAGTGCGTGGCTTCTGTTGTGGTCCTGAATTATACCTGTTATTGATGTTGTACTTCCTCTTGCGATTCTCTATGGCCTGATGCTTCCCCTCTAGCATAATAGCCTTATCAATCAGCTGCTGACAATTATCAAAAGTGGCCACTGTCAACTGAAGGCTCGACTCATCATTTAGGCCCTCCAAGAATTTCTCCTGCCTAGCTGCATCAGTGTTAACATCATTAGGAGCATAGCGTGCAAGATTATTAAATTCATCCACATACGCATTAACTGCGCGTCCTCCCTGACGCAAACTGCGAAACTTCTTCTTTTTCAAACTCATAGCACCAGCAGACACATGTGCAGCACGAAAAGCAGTCTAAAACTGAGTCCAAGTGATACCAGCAATGGGATAAGAGACCAAGTAGTTGTCCCACCAAGCTGCGGCAGGACCCTCCAACAAATGTGCGGCAAACCTCACCCTCTCTGCATCAGTACATCCAGCCGTCTCCAGGTTCTTATTGACTCCACGGAGCCAATCATTAGCCACAATAGGTTCAGGGGAACTAGAGAACCTCTGAGGATTCAACCTCAGGAACCTCGTAAGCATATCCACGGGTGGTGGGTTGTTGTTATTGTTGTTCTGGTTGTTCTGGTTCTGCACAAGCAACTGGATCAACTGCGTCTGTCCCTGAAGCAACTGTTGCATGTATGGCGGTATGTCATTGCCATTGTTCTCTCCTCCTGCAGCATTGCGCCTATTCTCACGCCTCGGCGGCATCTGGTGGGCAAGCATAGAAGAGTTATAGATATAATAGGGCCAAAGCTATATATATAGATATATTCTACCCATATGCATATATGATCAAGGCAATAAAACACAACAACGAATGACACAAACAAACAAACAAACAAACAATCACAATAATATAGTAGTATATATATATATGCATATATAGTCAAATAATTTTGACGAGATAAAATTTAACAAGCAAGCTACCAATCAAGCAAACAATCTAGTATCTTCATACCACAAAAGTGGACATAATCAGATACGCTAACACGATAACGTTGCAAAATAAAACAAGCATATATGGTGGTCTCAGCACTAGTTCCTACTTAACTGTTTAAGATACTTGAGGGGATGAACTAATAAACAGTAAGAAGTATAACTAGTTTATAAAATAATTTTCACTCCTATGGCTTTTCTAATCCATTTTCTAGGGTCACGTCCTACAGTCAACACACTGCTCTGATACCATCTGTAACGACCAAACCTCGAAGGATTTGAGTCTCTGTGCTTACCGTGCTAGTCCCTGAATCCAACTCGCTAGCACACACAGTATAGATGAATACCAGAATACAAGTGCATCATTTATTACAACGTATGATCCAGAGTATATAAAATAAAACAATCTGCATAGCTCATGGCTAGCTATTATTCAATCACACAGCGGAAAGTAGCAGAAAAATAACGATGAGTCCCATCATAGCCCAACTGGCGATGCTGAGTGCAGACTCGCGACCCTAACGGTACCTTACTCCTCGTCTGAAAATCCTGCAACATGAGACGTTGCAGCCGTATAGGTCAATACATTGAATGTATTGGCAAGTTACACAGGAGAAGTAATAAAGCAGACCTACATGTATATGCATAGAACAACAAAGGAAGGCTTGGGGGTTTATTTTGCAGAAAGCTGATTTTGTCCTCATAACTACCTAATAGTCAATTTTTCATTTAGTTCCTTTAATACTACAATTGAATGCACAAGGTTGAGTTGGCAAAATCAACTCCAACCTACCCATTTATTAAGTTGCCCACAAATATTATTAAGTGTCACATCTGTCAAGATCATCCAACAACTGTAATGGCATAGTCGCTCAAAATTACCCATAACCGGGGGCACGGCTAATCATGATTAGTTTTATTACTCTGCAGAGTTTTGCACACTTTACCCACTAGACTCAACCCGAAGATTGAGACGAAGCCTTTCAGAAGTAGTCACCTCCACCCCCGGCAGCCGGTACACCTATCCATATCTACATCTGCTAGCATACCTGGGCGAGGATCCCACAACCTACTCAACTAAGCCAGAGCCCATATAGCTAGTGGTCGCGCATGGAAGCTACTAGTCATTAAGTCTGTCTGATCTTTTTGAGCCTGGGCAGCCGTCCACTTACATTCAGAGGGTAAAAACCATGATGTTCTTAAGACCACCCATCAATACCACTTCCGCCCAGAGGTGAGTTAAGTCCTGAATTACTACTCAGTTTGTTAAATATTAATAATCCTCACATAAGCTCAATGTATTCAGGAACCAACCCCGTCTACAAGCATAGCAAAACTATACCTACCACGATTTGCAAAAGACAGGAGATAGTTCAACAATATAGCTCAATTTATAACAATCCTATATTGCATAAGTTTATAGTGTGGCATAACCTACAATGCATAGGAAAACAATAGGTAAAGGATGATCAACATGTAACTTGCCTTGGTTCTGGTTCAAAAGGTCACACTCCTGACAATAGCTCGCGTCGCACTCCGGACAATCTACACGTTTCACACAATATAACAAATCAATCACTGAAACTCCAAAGAAACCAAAATAAAGCCAACAGCAAGAAAAATCATTTTAAAATTCAACAACAGCAGCAAAACAACATGTACAGATCATCTATATTGCACTACGGTCACAATGCAAAAAGAATCACTCGATTCCGCTAAACGGTTTAAAAGATATGGCCTCCGGAAGCTTTAATTCAAATTCAAATGAATTCAAATTTGAATTGTGAAAACATGTGCAAAATTGGTACTGTGTTAAAGAGATGATTTTTCTGAGTGCATAGGAAAAAGAATCAAATAATTTGGATTTACAGAATAAAAGATATAGCTAATTGAAGTTTTGAGGAAAAATAAGAAAAAGACAAAAGAAACAGAAAACGCCTGGACACTGCAGCAACTCCTGTAGACGCCCTGTAGCGAACTGCCACGTGGCAGCAGCCCATTGGCTCGAGGCGCGTGGCTCACCAAACGACAAAAGGAGCGGCGGCGGCGATCGGGCGGCGACGGCGGGGCTCCTCCGGTGGGTTTCCGGTGAGGCAGAAGAGGCGGGCGGCTGCGGCGTGGAGTGGCGGAGGCTGTGGTGGCGTTGTACGGCGGCGAGGTGGGCTGTAACGGCGGCAGTGATGGTGTGGACTCCGGCGGCGGCGGGTGTCGGCGGTGGCGATCCTCCGGTGGCCTCCTGGTCACCCAACTATGTCAAGAAGCTGCGCATACGAGAGGAGGTTCTAGGAGAGGGGAGAGGCGCGGCTGAGGGTGCTTACGGCGGCGAAACCGACCGTTGAACGGCGGCGGACGGCGGCGCTCCTCGCGAGATCCAACTCGGCTGGCAGAAGCGTAAGGGCGAGGGAGAGGATTGAGACGGCTGCGGTAGGGTTTCCCTGGGCCTTAGCTCGCTCCTGGCGCGTCGGGTGGGTGCGAGGTGGACCCGGAGCACGAGCTCAGGTCGGGCTCGGCCTCGGCGTGCGCGCTCGGGCGCGGTGTCTCCGGCTCGGGGTGGAAGGGGAACAGGGGAGGGGGTCCACGGTCAGTGAGGGGAGCGACGGGTCGGGTGAGACGCCGCGGGTCGGGTCGGGTCGGGCGAGCGTACCGCTTCGCGTCGGGTGGCTGGGCCGCGCGGTGGCTGGCTGGCTGCGGGCCGGCTGGTGCGCTGCGCTGCTGTCTCTTTTTTTTTTTGAACCGGCAGAATACAAAATAAAATAAAATAAAACACACCATATAAAATCTAAATAAAAATACCTAGTCACTCAGCAAAAATAGCCCTATAATTGTAAACTACAGGAACACTAGTTCCAAAACTAATGCAATTTTGTAAAAGGATTTTGATGCATTTGGCCACTCAAACAACATATAAAACCACAATTAAAATATTTTGAGGATTGCAAAAATTATCAGAACATATCAAACCAACTGGAAACATTATTCTGGACGTTATGAACATTTTTAAAAACAGGGGAGAAGTCATGTTATCTCCACTCCAATTAAATTGCCTTTAGTTGCATAATGAAAAGAATATTGCAGAAAGACATATAATGCAATAAAATATGATATGCAAGTGAATGATCTATTAACATCCAAATTAGAAAAATTGGGATGTTACACACCCATGGAGTCTTGGTGTTGATCATGTTTTGCTTATGGAAGAGGCTTAGTCAACAGATCTGCGACATTCAGATCCGTATGTATCTTACAAATTTATATGTCTCCATCCTTGACTTGATCGCGGATGGAATTGAAGCGTCTCTTGATGTGCTTGGTTCTTTTGTGAATCCTGGATTCCTTCGCCAAGGCTATTGCTCCAGTGTTCTCACAAAATATTTTCATTGGACCCAATGCACTAGGTATTACACCTAGATCAGATATGAACTCCTTCATCCAGACTCCTTCATTTGCTGCTTCCGAAGCAGCGATGTACTCCGCTTCACACGTAGATCCCGCCATGATGCTCTGCTTGGAACTGCACCAACTGACAGCTCCACCGTTCAATAAAAATACATATCCGGTTTGTGACTTAGAGTCATCCGGATCAGTGTCAAAGTTTGAATCGACGTAACCATTTACGATGAGCTCTTTTACACCTCCAAAAACGAGAAACATATCCTTTGTCCTTTTCAGGTACCTCGGGATGTTCTTGACCGATGTCCAGTGATCCACTCTTGGATTACTTTAGTACCTCCCTGCTAATCTTATAGCAAGGCACACATCAGGTCTGGTACACAGCATTGCATACATGATAGTTCCTATGGCTGAGGCATAGGGAATGACTTTCATTTTCTCTCTATCTTCTGCAGTGGTCGGGCATTGAGTATTACTCAACTCCACACCTTGTAACATAGGCAAGAACCCTTTCTTTGACTGATCCATTTTGAACTTCTTCAAAACTTTATCAAGGTATATGATTTGTGAAAGTCCAACTAAGCGTCTTGATCTATCTCTATAGTTCTTGATGCCTAATATATAAGCAACTTCACGGAGGCCTTTCATTGAAAAATTCTTATTCAAGTATCCCTTTATGCCATCCTGAAATTCGGTATCATTTCCAATTAACAATATGTCATCCACATATAATATCAGAAATGCTGCAGAGCTCCCACTCACTTTCTTGTAAATACGGGGTTCTCCAAAATTCTGTATAAAACCATATCCTTCGATCACCTCATCAAAGCGTATATTCCAACTCCGAGATGCTTGCACAAGTCCATAGATGGATCGCTGGAGCTTGCACACTTTGTTAGCACCTTAGGATCGACAAAACCTTCTAGTTGCATCATATGCAACTCCTCTTTGAGGTATCCATTAAGGAATACAGTTTTGACATCCATTTGCCAAATTTCATAATCATAACATGTGGTAATTGCTAACATGATTTGGACAGACTTAAGCATCGCTACGGGTGAGAAAGTATCATCGTAGTCAACTCCTTGAACTTGTCACAAACCTTTCGCAACAAGTCGAGCTTGGTGGACAGTAACATTACCATCGGCGTCAGTCTTCCACTTAAAGATCCATTTATTTTCAATGGCTTGCCGATCATCGGGCAAGTCAACCAAAGTCCACACTTTGTTCTCATACATGGATCCCATCTCAGATTTCATGGCCTCAAGCCATTTTGCGGAATCTGGGCTCATCATCGCATCCTCATAGTTCGTAGGTTCGTCATGGTCAAGTAACATGACTTCCAGAACCGGGTTACCGTACCACTCTGGTGTGGAACGTACTCTGGTTGACCTACGAGGTTCAGTAGTAACTTGATCCGAAGTTTCATGATCATTATCATTAGCATCCTTGCTAATTGGTGTAGGAATCACTGGAACTAGTTCAGTAGTAACTCATCAAGTTCCACTTTCCTCCCACTCACTTCTTTCGAGAGAAACTCCTTCTCTAGAAAGGATCCATTCTTAGCAACGAATATCTTGCCTTCGGATCTATTATAGAAGGTGTTGGGGAACATAGTATTTCAAAAAAATTCCTACGATCACGCAAGATCTATCTACTAGATGCATAGCAACGAGAGGGGAGAGTGTGTGCACATACCCTCGTAGACCGGGAGGGGAAGTGTCTAGTGACGCGGTTGATGTAGTCGAAATTTCGTCGTGATCCAACCGATCAAGCACCGAACGTACGGAGCCTCCGCGTTCAGCACACGTTCAGCTTGATGACATCCCATGAGCTCTTGATTCAGTAGAAATTCGTAGGAGAGTTTCGTCAGCATGATGGCATGGTGACGGAGATGATGAAGCTACCGACGGAGGGCTTCGCCTAAGCACTGCAACGATATGACCGACGTGTGTTTCTGTGGAGGGGGCACCACACATGGTTGGGAGAGATCAACTTGATCAACTTGTGTGTCTATGGGGTGACTCTACCCCCGTATATAAAGGAGTGGAGGAGGGAGGCGGCCCTCTCTATGTGGCACCCTAGGGGAGTCCTACTCCCACCGGGAGTAGGATTCCCCCTTTCCTAGTAGAACTAGGAGCCCTTCCAAGTAGTAGGAGTAGGAGAGAAGGAAAGGGAAAAGAGAAGAGAAGGAAGGAGGGGGTGCAGCCCCTCCCCCTAGTCCAATTCGGACTAAGACTTGGGGGCGCAGCCTCCTCTCTCTCTTTCCCCTAAAGCCCAATAAGGCTCATATACTCCCCGGCGAATTCCCGTAACTCTCCGGTACTCCGAAAAATACCCGAATCACTCGGAACCTTTCCGATGTCCGAATATAGTCGTCCAATATATCGATCTTTACGTCTAGACCATTTCGAGACTCCTCGTCATGTCCCCGATCTCATCCGGGACTCCGAACTACCTTTGGTGCATCAAAACACATAAACTCATAATACCGATTGTCATCAAACGTTAAGCATGCAGACCCTACGGGTTCGAGAACTATGTAGACATGACCGAGACTCATCTCTGGTCAATAACCAATAGCGGAACCTAGATGATCATATTGGCTCCTACATATTCTACGAAGATCTTTATCTATCAAACCGCATAACAACATATGTTGTTCCCGTTGTTATCGGTATGTTACTTGCCCAAGATTCGATCGTCGGTATCTCAATACCTAGTTCAATCTCGTTATCGGCAAGTCTCTTTACTTGTTCCGTAATACATCATCTCGTGACTAACTCATTAGTCATTTGCTTTCAAGGCTTATTATGATGTGTATTACCGAGAGGGCCCAGAGATACCTCTCTGACACTCAGAGTGACAAATCCTATTCTTGATCTATGCCAACACCACGAACACCTTCGGAGACACCTGTAGAGCATCTTTATAATCACCCAGTTACGTTGTGATGTTTGATAGCACACAAGGTGTTCCTCCGGTATTCGGGAGTTGCATAATCTCATAGTCATAGGAACATGTATAAGTCATGAAGGAAGCAATAGCAGTAAAACTAAACGATCATAGTGCTAAGCTAACGGATGGGTCTTGTCCATCACATCATTCTCCTAATGATGTGATCCTGTTGATCAAATGACAACACATGTCTATGGCTAGGAAACATAACCATCTTTGATCAATGAGCTAGTCTAGTAGAGGCATACTAGGGACACTCTATTTTGTCTATGTATTCACATATGTACTAAGTTTCCGGTTAATACAATTCTAGCATGAATAATAAACATTTATCATGATATAATGAAATAAACAATAACTTTATTATTCCCTCTAGGGCATATTTCCTTCAGTCTCCCACTTGCACTAGAGTCAATAATCTAGATCACATCACCATGTGATTAACACCAATAGTTCACATCACCATGTGACTTAACACTTTATAATTCACATCGCCATGTGACCAATACCCAAAAAAGGTTTACTAGAGTCAGTAATATAGTTCACATCGCCATGGGATTAACACCCAAAGAGTACTAAGTCGTGATCATGTTTTACTTGTGAGAGAGGTTTAGTCAATGGGTCTACCACATTCATATCCGTATGTATTTTGCAAATTTCTATGTCTACAATGCTTTGCACTGAGCTGCTCTAGCTAAATGCTCCTACTTTCAATATGTATCCAGATTGAGACTCAGAGTCATCGAGATCGGTGTCAAAGCTTGCATCGACGTAACTCTTTACGACGAACTCTTTATCACCTCCATAACCGAGAAATATTTCCTAAGTCATCCCGTAACTAAGGATAATTTTGACCGTTGTCCAGTGATCTACTCCTGGATCGCTTTTGTACCTCCTTGTCAAACTCATGGAAAGGTACACAACGGGTTTGGTACACAGCATGGCATACTTTAAAGAGCCTATGGCTGAGGCATAGGGATTGACTTTCATTCTTTCTCTATCTTCTATCGTGGTAGGGTTTTGAGTCTTACTCAACTTCATACCTTGCAACACAGGAAAGAACTCTTTCTTTGACTATTCTATTTTGAACTACTTCAAAATCTTGTCAAGGTACGTACTCATTGAAAAAACTTATCAAGCGTCTTGATCTATCTCTATAGATCTTGATACTCAATATGTAAGCAGCTTTACCGAGGTTTTTCTTTGAAAAAAACTCCTTTCAAACACTCCTTTATGCTTTCCAGAAAATTCTACATCATTTCTGATCGACAATATGTCATTCACATATACTTATCAGAAAGGCTGTAGTGCTCCCACTCACTTTCTTGTAAATACAGGCTTCACTGCAAGTTTGTATAAAACTATATGCATTCATCACCTCATCAAAGTGTATATTCCAACTCCGAGATGCTTGTACCAGTCCATAGATGGATCGCTGGAGCTTGCACACTTTGTTAGCACCTTTAGGATTGACAAAACCTTCTGGTTGCATCATATACAACTCTTCTTTAATAAATCCATTAAAGAACGCAGTTTTGTTATCCATTTGCCAAATTTCATAAAATGCGATAATTGCTAACATGATTCGGACAGACTTAAGCATTGCTACGGGTGAGGAAGTCTCATCGTAGAACTTGTTGAAAAACTTTCGCAACAAGTCGAGCTTTGTAAACAGTAGCATTACCATCAGCGTCGGTCTTCCTCTTGAAGATCAATTTATTTTCAATGGCTTGCCGATCATCGGACAAGTCAACCAAAGTCCACACTTTATTCTCATACATGGATCCCATCTGACATTTCATGGCCTCAAGCCATTTTGCGGAATCTGGGCTCATCATCGCTTCCTCGTAGTTCGTAGGTTCATCATGGTCTAGTAACATGACTTCCAGAACCAGGTTGCCGTACCACTCTGGCGCGGAACGTACTCTGGTTGATCTACGAAGTTCAGCAATAACTTGATTCAAAGTTTCATCATCATCATCATTTGCTTCCTCACTAATTGGTGTAGGAATCACTGGAACTTGTTTCTGTGATGTACTAATTTCCAATTCGGGAGAAGGTACAATTACCTCATCAAGTTCCACTTTCCTCCCACTCACTTCTTTTGAGAGAAACTCCATCTCTAGAAAGGATCCATTCTTAGCAATGAATATCTTGACTTTAAATTTGTGATAGAAGGTGTACCCAACAGTCTCCTTTGGGTATCCTATGTAGACACATTTCTCCGACTTGGGTTCGAGCTTATCAGGTTGAAGTTTTTCACATAAGCATCGTACCCCCAAACTTTAAGAAACGACAACTTTGGTTCTTACCAAACCACAGTTCATAATGCGTTGTCTCAGCGGATTTAGATGTTGCCCTATTTAACGTGACTGCAGCTGTCTCTGATGCATAATCCAAAACGATAGCGGTAAATCAGTAAGAGACATCATAGACCGCACCATACCTAATAAAGTACGGTTACGACGTTCAGACACACCATTACGTTGTGGTGTTCCGGGTGGCGTGAGTTGTTGATGTCTACACACGCTTCTACTCTTGTAGACTATGTTGGGCCTCCAAGCGCAGAGGTTTGTAGGACAGCAGCAATTTCCCTCAAGTGGATGACCTAAGCTTTATCGAACTCAGGGAAGTAGAGGTTGAAGATGGTCTCTCTCAAGCAACCCTGCAACTAAAATACAAGAAGTCTCTTGTGTCCCCAACACACCTAATACACTTGTCAGATGTATAGGTGCACTAGTTCGGCGAAGAGATGTTAAATGGCAAGTGATATGGATGGCAAAACAAAGTAATATAAATCTGTAATAAAAAGTGCAGCAAGCAAACAAGCGGTAAACGTGAGCACAAATGGTATTGCAATGGTGTAAACTAAAAGCTAAAGAAAACTAAAAAGGAAACTAAAAGCAAGACGCTCCAAGCATAGCACATAACACATGAAGTGATAAAAATATAGTGGAACGAAAGACGAACTAATAATGTTGATGGAGAAGGGGATGCACGGGGGCATCCCCAAGCTTAGACGCTTGAGTCTTCTTGAATATTTCTTGGGGGTGCATGGGGGCATCCCCAAGCTTGAGCGTTTGACACTCCTGAATTTTTTTATCATCTTCCCTCGCACACTTGAAAACTCCCTTCATACATAACTCATCATAATCTGATTAGCGAGGTTAGTAACCTTAATAAAATAATTGTTCCTTGCTGGAAATAAGGATATTCTTGAAGGTCTACTGTTTCTCAAGATTGCCAAAAGGTTTTTGCAAAGAAAAAGCAAGCTCAAGGTTTGCAAAATGAAGGAAAGGCAAAACAGGACAGAATTTGTAAAAAACAGACCAGCAGGTAGTAAATGATTTTTTTTCGTGGCACTTCTGCAACTCTAATCAAAAAACTCAGAACAGACGCCCGAAAGCCAATTGTATAGAGCACGCTGTCGAAAAAATTCAGACCAAAAAGATGATCTGGTGATTTTATACGAATTTTTCTATCCAAGGACAGAATCTGTTTTCTGGACAGCACGTCACAACTTTTGAACTTTCTTGTAATCAGAGGCTACACTTGGCACAAAGCTGAAAAATAAAGATACAATGATGATGCTACTATAGTAACAACATCAAGACACAGCAAAAGCAAAATAAAATTTTATTCATTGTGGGCTGCCTCCCAAAAGCGCTTTCTTTTATACCTTTAAGCTAGGCATAAGACTTTAATGATGCTCTCGTAGGAATAAGAGTTGAAGAACAAAAGAGAGCATCAAGAAGCAAATACCAAACACATTTAAGCCTAACATGCTTCCTATGCATAGGAATATTGCAATAGAATAATTCATTGAAGCACAAAGCAATAAGCATAGGAAGGCAAAACAAGCATAACTTCAAAATATTCACCATAAAAAGAGGAAACTTCTTATTATTAAGATATTTAGAACCATGTCTCCCTCTCTCATTATAAATTTCAGTGGCATCATGGATGAACTCAACAATATAACTATCACATAAGGCATTATTTCCATGATCCAAAAGCATAAAAGTGTCATTACTCTTCATATAAGCAAAATCTTTCTTATTAGGAATAGTGGGAGTAAGACTATCATAACCATCATGGTAATCATCGTATTTAGGAGGCATATCATAATCATAATAAATTTTATCCTCAATAGTAGGTAGACTGAAAATATCATATTCATCATTGTGATCATCATATATAGGAGGCATAGTATCATCAAAGTAAATTTTCTCCTCAAAAGTTGGGGGACTAAAAATATCATGTTCATCAAACGTGTCATCCCCAAGCTTAGAGCTTTCCATGTCATTAGCAATATTGATATTAAATAAAAACATACTAATAACATCACCACCATCATGATTGTTATGCAAATAATAAAGTTCCAAAGGTTTTTTAATTTTCTCTTCGAACACATCATGTCCAAGTTCAAGGTAGAGCTTATAAAGCTCTCTCATATTTTTGTTGTTTTCCATTAAACAAAACTAGTGAAAATAAAAACAAGAAATAAAAAGATTTAATTGCAAGATCTAAAGATATACCTTCAAGCACTCACCTCCCCGGTAACGGCACCAGAAATAGCTAGATGTCTACACACGCTTCTACTCTTGTAGACTATGTTGGGCCTCCAAGCGCAGAGGTTTGTAGGACAGCAGCAATTTCCCTCAAGTGGTGACCTAAGGTTTATCGAACTCAGGGAAGTAGAGGTTGAAGATGGTCTCTCTCAAGCAACCCTGCAACTAAAATACAAGAAGTCTCTTGTGTCCCCAACACACCTAATACACTTGTCAGATATATAGGTGCACTAGTTCGGCGAAGAGATGTTGAATGGCAAGTGATATGGATGGCAAAACAAAGTAATATAAATCTGTAATAAAAAGTGCAGCAAGCAAACAAGCGGTAAACGTGAGCACAAATGGTATTGCAATGGTGGAAACAAGGCCTAGGGATCATACTTTCACTAGTGGCAACTCCCAACAACATTAACATAATCGAATCACATGATATTTCCCATAAAAATGCAATGGAGACGCACCCGGAGGTCATTCCTTCGTGGTCAAGAGAGGACGAGAATTATGTAGGGCTACAAAAGCACACCTCAAAGTTCGTAGTTCTCAATCTAAGGATTTCCCAATGTCACCGCGGCCATCCAAATAGAGTCCCACAATTACCACAACATAACTAAAGGATAGTCAAAGACAAGCACCAAGAGACTCTCAATCTTCAATCAACACACAAGAGAGGAAATCACTCATGAAAATATTTTTCTAATCCATGTCCAATAGACCGCTGTCACCTTGGTCTCAGGAATTATACTAGATAAAGACAAGTGAGTACATCAATCCAATACATAGAGGAAGGGGAAACATCATGGGATCACCCTAGATTAACATAGCCTATGAACACAACGAAGATCACATCATGGGAGAGAGATATAACCACATAGCTACACGTACGAGCCCTCGGCCCCGGAGAAGACTACTCACGCATGGACATGGTGAGGAGGAGGTTGATGATGGTGTTGATGGAGAGGTGCAGCCCCGCGAGGAGGCGGCGGCCGGCGGCGGCCACGGAGGCGGCGGCGGCGAGGAGGAGACGGCGGCGGCCCTAGGGGGCGGCGGCAGCCCTTGGGGGCGGCGGCGGCCCTAGGGGCAGCGGCTCCTTGGCCCCCCTTCTTCCTTGTGGATGGTGCTGCAATGGTGCTGGTCCTCCCCTCGAAGACGGCGGCTTGGGAGGAGGAAAATTCGTGGCCCTTGGTGACCTAGGTTTCCTCTCTTTATATAGACTCTCGGATTCCCGTCATCAGATTTTGGGCCTTAGTAAAACGGGCTTTACTGGGCCGTCCGAACTCCGATTTGGACGAATTTTATATCCAGAAGCATCGCCTCGAAATTCCCCACAACTTTCGCAACTAGACATTTTCCGTTTGACGTCGTCTTCAGGCCGGAACGTGACCATATTTAAAAAACGTTCTCAGACAGATTTCAGGAAAGTCAGAGTCCTACTCCAATCCGACTCCTTTTGCGTTTTTGTCAATTTCCAAGTAATTCCTACACAATAAAGTGTAAAACAAGAACATTGTGCGCTTTTGCAACCATTAGTAGGTTAGTCCAAATATGATAAAAAGTGTATGGAAGTGCATAAATATCATAGCAATATCACATAAAAAGGGCATGGAGCAAGCAGAAATTATAGATACGTTTTGGACGTATCAGTTGTAAAACTATTCCACATTGTTTCAAATGAAGACTAAACTCGTAACTCAAATATTCACCTCCACGATCAGATTGTAAAAACTTTATTTTCTTGTTACGATGATTCTCTACTTCACTCTGAAATTCTTTGAACTTTTCAAATGTTTCAGACTTGTGCTTCATCAAGTAGATATACCCATATCTGCACAAATCATCAGTGAAGGTCAGAAAATAACGATACCCGCCGCGAGCCTCAACACTCATCGGTCCACATACATGAGTATGATTTCCAATAAATCAGTTGCTCGCTCCATTGTTCCGGAGAACGGAGTTTTAGTCATCTTGCCCATGAGGCATGGTTCGCAAGCACCAAGTGATTCATAATCAAGTGATTCCAAAAGTCCATCACTACAGAGTTTCTTCATGCGCTTTACACCAATATGACCTAAACGGCAGTGCCACAAATAAGTTGCACTATCATCATTAACCTTGCATCTTTTGGCTTCAATATTATGAATATGTGTATCACTACGATCGAGATCCAACAAACTATTTTCATTGGGTGTATGACCATTGAAGGATTTATTCATGTAAACAGAATAACAATTATTCTATGACTTTAAATGAATAACCGTATTGCAACAAACATGATCAAATCATATTCATGCTCAATGCAAATGCCAAATAACATTTATTTAGGTTCGACGCTAATCCCGAAAGTATAGGGAGTGTGCGATGATGATCATATCAATCTTGGAACCACTTCCAACACACATCGTCACTTCACCTTTAACTAGTCTCTCTTCATTCTGCAACTCTCGTGTTGAGTTACTAATTTTAGCAACTGAACTGGTATCAAATACCCACAGGTTGCTATGAACACTAGTAAAATACACATCAATAATCTGTATATCAAATATACCTTTGTTCACTTTGCCATCCTTCTTATCCGCCAAGTATCTAGGGCAGTTCCACTTCCAGTGACCATTTCCTTTGTAGTTGAAGCACTTAGTTTCAGGCTTGAGTTTAGCTTTGGGTTTCTTCACGAGAGTGACAACTTGCTTGTCATTCTTCTTGAAGTTCCCCTTCTATCCCTTTGCCCTTTACTTGAAACAAGTGGTCTTGTTAACTATCAACACTTGATGCTCTCTCTTGATTTCTACCTTCGCCAATTTCAGCATCGCGAAGAGCTCGGGAATTACTTTCATCATCCCTTGCATATTATAGTTCATCACGAAGTTCTACTAACTTGGTGATAGTGACTAGAGAACTTTGTCAATTACTATCTTATCTGGAAGATTAACTCCCACTTGATTCAAGTAATTGTAGTAACCAGACAATCTGAGCACATGCTCACTGGTTGAGCTATTCTCCTCCATCTTGTTGGCAAAGTACTGTTAGAGGTCTTATACCTCTCGACACAGGCATGAGTATGAAACACTAATTTCAACTCTTGGAACATCTCATATGCTCCGTGGCATTCAAATCATTTATGAAGTCCCGGTTATAAGCCGTAAAGCATGGTGCACTAAACTATCAAGTAGTCATCATACCGAGCTTGTCAAACGTTCATAACGTCTACATCTGCTCCTGCAATAGATATGTCACCTAGCGGTACATCAAGGACATAATACTCCTGTGCAGCAATGAGGAAAATCCTCAGATCATGGAACAAGTCCACATCATTGCTACTAACATCTTTCAACTTAGTATTCTCTAGGAACATATCAAAAAAACGGGGAGCTACATCGCGAGCTATTGATCTACAACATAGATATGCTAATACTACCAGGACTAAGTTCATGATAAATTAAAGTTCAATTAATCATATTACTTAAGAACTCCCACTTAGATAGACATCCCTCTGGTCATCTAAATTATCACGTGATCCAAATCAACTAAACCATGTCCGATCATCACATGAGATGGAGTAGTTTTCAATGGTGAACATCTTATGTTGGTCATATCTACTATATGATTCATGCTCGACCTTTCGGTCTTCAGTGTTCCGAGGCCATGTATGTACATGCTAGGCTCGTCAAGTTTAACCCGAGTATTCCGCGTGTGCAAAACTGGCTTGCACCCGTTGTATGTGAACGTAGAGCTTATCACACCCGATCATCACGTGGTGTCTCGGCACGACGAACTTTCGCAACGGTGCATACTCAGGGAGAACACTTGTACCTTGAAATTTTGTAAGGGGTCATCTTATAATGCTACCGTCGTACTAAGCAAGATAAGAAGCATAATAAGATAAACATCACATGCAATCAAAATATGTGACATGATATGGCCATCATCATCTTGTGCTTTTGATCTCCATCTCCAAGGCACCGTCATGATCACCATCATCACCGGCGCGACACCTTGATCTCCATCGTAGCATCGTTGTCGTCTCGCCAACTATTGCTTCCACGACTATCGCTACCGCTTAGTGATAAAGTAAAGCAATTACATGGCGATTATATTTCACACAATAAAGCGACAACCATATGGCTCCTGCCAGTTGCTGATAACTTTACAAAACAAGATCATCTCATACAATAACGTATCACTCATCATGTCTTGACCATATCACATCACAACATGCCCTGCAAAAACAAGTTAGACGTCCTCTACTTTGTTGTTGCAAGTTTTACGTGGCTGGTACGGGCTTAGCAAGAACCGTTCTTACCTACGCATACAAAACTACAACGATATTTTGTCAAGTATGTGTTGTTTTAATCTTCACAAGGACCGGGTGTAGCCACACTCGATTCAACTAAAGTTGGAGAAACTAACACCCGCCAGCCACCTGTGTGCGAAACACGTCGGTAGAACCAGTCTCGCGTAAGCGTACGAGTAATGTCAGTCCGGGCTGCTTCATCCAACAATACCGCTGAATCAAAGTATGACATGCTGGTAAGCAGTATGACTAGTATCGTCCACAACTCACTTGTGTTCTACTCGTGCATATCATCTACGCATATACCTGGCTCATGATGCCACTGTTGGGGAACATATTATTTCCAAAAAAATCCTACGATCACGCAAGATCTATCTACTAGATGCATAGCAACGAGAGGGGAGAGTGTGTCCACGTACCCTCGTAGACAGGGAGCGGAAGCGTCCAGTGACGCGGTTGATGTAGTCGAACTTTCTTCGCGATCCAACCGATCAAGCACCGCGTATAGAGCCTCCGCGTTCAGCACACATTTAGCTTGATGACGTCCCACGAGTTCTTGATCTAGTAGAACTTCGCAGGAGAGTTTCGTCAGCACGACAGCTTGGTGACGGAGATGATGAAGCTACCGGCGCAGGGCTTCGCCTAAGCACTACAATGATATGACCGAGGTGTGTTTCTGTGGATGGGGCACCGCACACGGTTGGGAGAGATCAACTTGATCAACTTGTGTGTCTATGGGGTGCCTCTACCCCCGTATATAAAGGAGTGGAGGAGGGGGAGGGCCGGCCCTCTCTATGGCGCGCCCTAGGGGAGTCCTACTCCCGATTCCCCCTTCCCTAGTAGAACTAGGAGCCCTTCCAAGTAGTAGGAGTAGGAGAGAAGGAAAGGGAAAAGAGAAGAGAAGGAAGGAGGGGGCGCAGCCCCTCCCCCTAGTCCAATTCGAACTAAGCCTTGGGGGGGCGCTGCCTCCTCTCTCTCTTTCCCCTAAAGCCCAATAAGACACATATACTCCCCGACTAATTCCCGTAACTCTCTGGTACTCCGAAAAATACCCAAATCACTCGGAATCTTTCCGATGTCCGATATAGTCGTCCAATATATTGATCTTTATGTCTCGACCATTTCGAGACTCCTCGTCATGTCCCCGATCTCATCCGGGACTCCGAACTACTTTCGGTACATCAAAACACATAAACTCATAATATCGATCGTCATCAAACATTAAGCGTGCGGACCCTACGGGTTCGAGAACTATGTAGACATGACCAAGACTCATCTCCGGTCAATAACAAATAGCGGAACCTGGATGCTCATATTGGCTCCTACATATTTTACGAATATCTTTATCGGTCAAACCGCATAACAACATATGTTGTTCCCTTTGTCATCGGTATGTTACTTGCCCGAGATTCAATCATCGGTATCTCAATACCTAGTTCAATCTCATTACCGGCAAGTCTCTTTACTTGTTCCGTAATACATCATCTCGTGACTAAATCATTAGTCATTTGCTTGGAAGGCTTATTATGATGTGTATTACCGAGAGGGCCCTGAGATACCTCTCCGACACTCGGAGTGACAAATCCTATTCTTGATCTATGCCAACACCACGAACACCTTCGGAGACACCTGTAGAGCATCTTAATCACCCAATTATGTTGTGACGTTTGATAGCACGCAAGGTGTTACTCCGGTATTCGGGAGTTGCATAATCTCATAGTCATAGGAACATGTATAAGTCATGAAGAAAGCAATATCAGTAAAACTAAACGATCATAGTGGTAAGCTAACGGATGGGTCTTGTCCATCACATCATTGTCCTAATGATGTGATCCTGTTGATCAAATGACAACTCATGTCTATGGCTAGGAAACATAACCATCTTTGATCAATGAGCTAGTCTAGTAGAGGCATACTAGGGACACTCTGTTTTGTCTATGTATTCACATATGTACTAAGTTTCCGGTTAATACAATTCTAGCATGAATAATAAACATTTATCATGATATAAGGAAATAAATAATAACTTTATTATTGCCTCTAGGGCATATTTCCTTCAGAAGGTGTACCCAACAGTTTCCTTTGGGTATCATATGAAGACACATTTCTCCGACTTGGGCTCGAGCTTATCAGGTTGAAGCTTTTTCACATAAGCATCACAACCCCAAACTTTAAGAAATGACAACTTTGGTTTCTTGCCATACCACAGTTCATATGGCGTCGTCTCAACGGATTTAGATGGTGCCATATTTAACGTGAATGCAGCTGTCTCTAAAGCATACCCCCAAAACGACGGTGGTAAATCGGTAAGAGACATCATAGATCGCACCATATCTAATAAAGTATGGTTACGACGTTCGGACACACCATTACGATGTGGTGTTCTGGGTGGAGTGAGCTGTGAAACTATTCCACATTGTTTCAAATGAAGACCAAACTCGTAACTCAAATATTCGCCTCCACGATCAGATCGTAGAAACTTTATTTTCTTGTTACAATGATTCTCTACTTCACTCTGAAATTCTTTGAACTTTTCAAATGTTTCAGACTTGTGCTTCATTAAGTAGATACACCCATATCTGCTCAAATCATCAGTGAAGATCAGAAAATAACGATACCCGCCGCGAGCCTCAACACTCATTGGTCCACATACATCAGTATGTATGATTTCCAACAAATCTGTTGCTCGCTCCATTGTTCTGGAGAACGAAGTTTTAGTCATCTTGCCCATGAGGCATGGTTCACAAGAACCAAGTGATTCATAATCAAGTGATTCCAAAATTTCATCTGCATGGAGTGTCTTCATGCGCTTTACACCAATATGACCGAAATGGCAGTGCCACAAATAAGTTGCACTATCATTATCAACTTTGCATCTTTTGGCTTCAATATTATGAATATGTGTATCACTGCAATCGAGATCCAATAAGAATAGACCAATCTTCAAGGGTGCATGACCATAAAAGATATTACTCATAAAAATAGAACAACCATTATTCTCTCATTTCAATGAATAACCATCTCACAACAAACAAGATCAAGATATAATGCTCATGCTCAATGCTAGCACCAAATAACAATTATTTAGGTCTAAAACTAATCCCAAAGGTAGATGTAGAGGTAGCGTGCCGACGGTGATCACATCGACTATGGAACCATTTCCCACGCACGTCGTCACCTCGTCCTTAGCTAATCTTAGTTTAATACGTAGCCCCTGTTTCGAGTTACAAATATTAGCAACCGAACCAGTATCAAATACCCAGGTGCTACTACGAGCATTAGTAAGGTACACATCAATAACATGTATATCAAATATACCTTTGTTCACTTTGCCATCCTTCTTATCCGCCAAATACTTGGGGCAGTTTCGCTTCCAGTGTACAGTCCCTTTGCAGTACAAGCACTCAGTTTAAGGCTTGGCTCCACACTTGGGTTTCTTCGCGGGATTATCAACTGGCTTGCTATTCTTCTTGAAGTTCCCCTTCTTATCCTTGCCCCTTTTCTTGAAACTAGTGGTCTTGTTAACCATCAACATTTGATGCAACTTTTTGATTTCTACCTCCGCAGCTTTGAGCATAGCGAAGAGCTCGGGAATTGTCTTCTGCATCCCTTGCATATTATAGTTCATCACGAAGCCTTTATAGCTTGGTGGCAGTGATTGAAGAACTCTATCAATAGCACTATCTTCGTCAACTTTGCAACCAAGTTGAGTCATATGATTGTAGTACCCAGACATTTTGAGCAAGTGTTCACTGATAGAACTGTTCTCCTCCATTTTGTAGCTATAGAACTTATTGGAGACTTCATATCTCTCAATTCGGGCATTTGGTTGAAATATTAACTTCAACTCTTGTAACATCTCCTATGCTCCATGACGTTCAAAACGTCGTTAAAGTCCCGATTCTAAGCCATAAAGCATGGCACACTAAACTATCGAGTAGTCATCATAACGAGCTTGCCAGACGATCATAACGTCTGGAGTTGCTCCTGCAGCAGGCCTGTCACCTAGCGGTGCTTCCAGGACATAATTCTTCTATGCAACAATGAGGATAAACCTCAAGTTACGGACCCAGTCCGTGTAGTTGCTACCATCATCTTTCAACTTAGCTTTCTCTAGGAACGCATTAAATTTCAAGGGAACGGTAGCACGGGCCATTGATCTACAACAACATAGATATGCAAAAAACTATCAGGACTAATTCATATTAAATTAAAATTCAATTAATCATATTACTAAAGAACTCCCACTTAGATAGACACCCCTGTAGTCATCTAAATGATCACGTGATCCAAATCAAATAAACCATGTCCGATCATCACGTGAGATGGAGTAGTTTTCAATGGTGAACATCTTATGTTGATCATATCTACTATATGATTCACGCAAGACCTTCCGGTGTCCAGTGTTCCGAGGCCATGTCTGTACATGCTAGGCTTATCAAGTTTTACCCGAGTATTCTACATGTGCAAAAACTGTCTTACACCCATTTTATTTGAACGTAGAGCTTATCACACCCGATCATCACGTGGTGTCTCGGCACGATGAACTTTCGCAACGGTGCATACTCAGGGAGAACACTTGTACCTTGAAATTTTGTAAGGGATCATCTTATAATGCTACCACCGTACTAAGCAAAATAAGAAGCATAATGTAATGCCCAGTATGAGATTATACCTCCCACGTGGCGAGGCATGACTTAGAGGCGTAATATCTTACTAGAATTATCTCAACAATGGTATCGTTGCACAACTCATGTAAAAGAGGGATGAAATTGTAAAAGAGTAGTTGGCTTACACTCGCCAGGTCACACAATGCATTACATAAACATTCATCATCCAAATAACATCAGAGTCAGACTACGGACGAAGATCCAAATGAAAGATACTATAAATAAACAACACAAGGTCCCGATCATCCTAGTAAGAGCCTTATTGATCCTCTGGATAAGACACGTAGTATCGCCCACGTTCTTCGTCGAACTCCCAGTACAAGTCTGAACCACCAGCTATGCAGTTCTCAACGGTACCTGCATCTGGTGTTGTAGAATCTGTGAGCCATGGAGGACTCTGCAATCCCGTTCCCGGGTAGCAAAACTAACTAAGCCTTGGGTGTGGAACAAGGCTGAAGAACAAGGTTGCAGCTGCACTAGCACTAGCTTACGTGTTTAGAGCGAGAAGAGAAAAGCCAACGATCGACAAGTGATCACGAAGTGATCCTATCTAAGCACGTCAAACATAACCCCATCGTGTTCACTTCCCGAACCCCTTCGGAAAGCGACCGTCACGGTTACTCACGCTGGTAGTGCATTATGAACATAGTGTCAAGTTTTCTACAACCAGATATTAACAAATTCCCATCTGCCACATAACCGCGGGCACGACTTTCGAAAGATCAAAACCCTGGAGGGGTGTCCCAACTTAGCCCATCACAAGCTCACGATCTGCGGAGTCGCAAGTCCAAGGTGGGAAGACCCGAGTGTTCTCGGAATCCCGTGCTTAAGATATTCCGACTAAGGTAAAACTAATCCAGCAAGACCTCCCGGCGTGCCGACACCCTGATAGTAGCCGCGCGTATCTCGTCTCAAGCCACGACCGGATGGGTGATGCTACAGGTTTTTACCAGCCCTCGGGTTCCCCCAAGGTGGCCCTGCAGGACCCCGAGTTTGGACCAACACTCATGTGGAGCACTGGCCCGGCTTGTTGATTAAGAAAAGGGTTTATAACTCCCTATGCAAGTTTTAGTTATTAGGCAAATGTAAAACCAAAGTTGGGCCTTGCTGGAAAAGCTTTAGCGCTAAGCGGGTTATCGAGGGGGCCCATAAACCCCAACCGTGTTAGGGACGCAAAATCAAGGAACATAACACCGGTTTAAACGGTTCCTAGAGAGGCATGAGTGGAAAAAAACACCAAGCAAAGGCTTAGCCTTCCACCCATTGCCAAAATATATAGATGATTTAGTTTAACATATTATATAGTGTGATATCCCAACAATAACTTCAACATGAAGCAAGAATCTTCAAATCTTCTCATGCAACTAACAATGCTATAAGAGGGGCTGAGCGAAGCTTACGTAGCCAATCAAAGGTTTGCTAGGTTGGGTGGTTAGAGAGGTTCATGGCAACAATAGGAGGATAACAAACAGACATAGGCATCGAGGCAAAAAGCTAAAGAGCGAGACATCAAGCATAGGAAAAGATAGTAATGATATATGGGTCAGGTCATCTTGCCTGTTGAATCCTCGAAGGGAACGTAACCTTGCTCCTCACACTCAACCTCGGTAGAAACCTCGTACTCCGTATCGTCACCAGGCTCTAACCAAACACAACAATGCAACAACGGAACAAAATCAATCAACATGCAGTGCTCAATCACATGATGCATGAACATGAAGCATGTGAACATGGAAAGACATGATGCATGGCCTAGGGGTCACAAGAGTGCAATATCATCACAACCAAACAAGATCAACCACAACATGAAACAATCAAAGGAACATTTTAACAAGTTTATGTGGATGACCAAACAAGCACCCAATATGTTTTAAATAGGTTGTTTAACATGGCAAGGGTGCAACTAACATAACAACAACATGCTAGCACATTTAAATGGGCTGGAAATAAATACAACATTATCCAGAAACTCCCATATTCATTTATTTGCATTTGGGACAGATTTGAAAAAACTTTTGTGAAAGAGTTGTCAAACATTCCAAACAACAGCACCAAAATATTCCACACATTTTTCTACCCCAAATGCATATAAAGTTTGTTAAATTTGGAGTTGTAGATATTTAGTTATGATTTTTGCAAGTTTAAGCATATTTAAAGCAACTTTAAATTCAAACAGCATTTAAATGTTTTAAACATGGCAGCGAGTGACATATTCATAATCTACATAAAATTCTAAGCACTTTTATATAGGGCTCATATTCATCTAAAACATAAATATGCAGATATTAAATAAATAAGAAAAACAGAAAATAAAAAGAAAAACAGAAAAAGAAATAAAACAATATAAGCGCCAGGGTCTAAAGTGACCGAGGCTCAGCTAGCCACACCCACTGACAAGGGTCCCGGCGGAGCTGAGCTGGCGAAGCGGGTGCGCGCGGGGGCTGGGAAACGAGCTGTGAGGCTGGCAGGTGGGGCCTACCTGTCAGCCTCAGGCGAAAACTAAAAATGGGCGAATATCCACTGCGCCCGCGAGGGATCGAACCCACGCCCTACTGCTGAAATTGATGGAGACAAACCACTGCGCTACTGAATCAATCTCGACAGATAGCGGGTAGGATAACTGAAGAATAAACAGCACAGGCAGAACAGGGGAGGCGTTGGCCCTCATCGGAGCTGCTCGTCGGAGCTGCTCCGGCGACCAATTGACACGGTGGAGGGGTGCGATCGACTCCTTCAGGAGTTCCGCATCCAACCCGCACACTAGCTACGCCTACGGGGCACTACATCGCCGGCAGCGAGCAACTACAGCACGGCGGCGACGGACCAACGACAAGGCGATGCAAGGCTCTAGGTGGCACGGCGATGGCACAGGAAGAACCTACGCGACTAGGCGAAGCGAACGGGCAGCACGGCAAGAGCTAGAGAGGTCGTAACACTCGTCGGCGACGAGGTCCGACGACGATGCGCTCGGGCGCTCGGTGAACTAGGGCCTAGAGTATGCGCAGAAAGGGGAAAAGTGCTTGGGAAGAGAGAGGAGCTCACCACGAGCACGACGGTGTGCTCGGCTGGCCCCGGCATGGACGGAGTCGACGACGGCGTGCCTCGAACACCTACGGCCACCGTAGAGGAAGGAGAGGAAGAAGAGCTCGACGGAGAGGCGATCGGGTCCGCGTAGTTGAAGTAGAGGAAGAAGACGACGTCGAGGAAGCAGGTAGACAGCTCTGGCGAGGCTGAAGACGATGCGGGGCTCGCTGGCGACGAGTGCCTGCTCTCAGATGCGCTCGGGTGTCGAAGGGGGCGGCGGATCTGAAGGATCTCAGCTCTCCAGACGGCGAGAGGGGAAAGAGGAGACCTAGAGAGGAGTGGAGGACAAGACTTGGGTTTAAAAGGAGGGCTCGGCGCATGGCCTCGACGTCCGTGAACTGATGGTGAGCGCGGCGCTGCTCTGCTTTTCTGATGGAGGAAGACGGAGGCGCGTGGTTGTGTCACAGACAGGTGGGGCCACGCGCTCGGAATGGCTATGGCGCGACGGCTGCGCCTGTGGCTGGGCCTGCGGTGGAGTTGGGCCACGCAGAGAGGGAAAGAAGAGGTGGGCCTGTGCAGAGAGAGAGGGAGAGGGAGGATGTGGCCCAGATACACTGCACGCTGCTGCTTTTCTCCTTTTTCTTTAATTTCTTCAGGCGGAAATGAAAAAGAAAAGCACGGAATAAAATAGGAAAAGTTAGGGGAAAAGAAAAATATCCCCATGCTCAGTGAATTATGCCCTATTTAAATAAATTTACTAGGACATTTTTAGAGGCAGAAAAAATAAAAGGATTTTGGATATGGCATGGAGCAAGATTAAAAGGAGGAGAAAGAAACACTATGGCAGTTGGCTAGGTGGCTTGCATAATAGAGCAAAGAAGAGGTCAGAAGAAAAAGAAAGAAGAAGAAGAAGAAGAAGAAGAAGAAGAAGGGAGAAGAGGGGTAGGGTTTAGCTAGGCTTAGCTTAACCCACACACAACAACATCACAAGGTCTCACACATGCACAAATAAAGTAAACTATGATGCCATGATGATATGATGATGAGCAATGCAAGGATGCAAAATAATAAAAGGTATGGCAATGCAATAAAATAAATGACAAGAACCCCCAAGGATAATGAGAAGGATCAAAGTGGAAGTTTTATTGCCATTATTGGAAAGTGTTCCATATGGGGCATTACAAAATCTCCTACAGTACTAAAAGATCTCGTCCCGAGATCTAGGACTGGAAGAAGGAAGGATACTCGGAATGAAGGTGATCTTCTGGTTCCCACGTAGCTTCTCGGTCGGTATGGTGTGACCACTTCACTTTCAAGAACTTGATTGACTTGTTGCGGGTTTTGCGCTCTGTTTCCTCAAGAATAGCAACAGGGTGCTCATGATAAGATAAGTCTTGTTGAAGATCAATCTCCTCGAACGGAATGGTGCGTTCAGGTGTCTTGAAGCACTTTCGAAGTTGAGACACGTGAAACACATCATGAACATTTGCAAAGTTGGTGGGGAGCTCAAGTTGATAGGCTAGATCGCCTCTTTTGCCAAGAATCCTGAAAGGGCCCACGTATCTAGGAGCAAGCTTTCCTTTGATACTGAATCTTTGGGTTCCTTTCATAGGAGAAACACGGAGATAGACATGATCCCCAATGTCGAAAGCCAAATCACGATGCTTGCCATCATAGTAACTCTTTTGACGTGATTGAGCGGCTTTGAGATTCTCACGTATGACTTTGCACATCTCTTCAGCTTCTGAGATCAAGTCATTGCCAAGAAGTTGACGTTCACCAGTCTCAGACCAGTTGAGAGGGGTACGGCACTTTCTGCCATAGAGGATTTCAAAAGGAGCTTTGCCGGCACTTTCTTGGAAACTGTTGTTGTAAGAGAATTCGGAAAACGGGAGACAATCTTCCTACTTCATGCCAAAAGAGATGACACAAGCTCTGAGCATGTCTTCGAGGATCTGGTTCACTCTTTCGACTTGACCACTAGTCTGAGGGTGAAAAGCAATGCTGAAACGGATCTTAGTGCCCATGGCTGACTGAAAGGAGTCCAAGAACTTGGATGTGAACAAACTTCCATGATCTGAGTAAATGACTTGAGGAATGCCATGTAACGACACAATTCTGGAAGTGTACAACTCTGCCAACTGAGCTGCGTTGATGGATTCTTTGACGGGAAGGAAGTGAGCTACTTTGGTTAGCTTTTCAATCACTACAAAGATAGCATCATTCCCATTCATGGACTTAGGAAACCCAGTGACGAAATCCATTTCAATGTGGTCGAATTTCCACTCGGGAATAGGTAGAGGTTGGAGGAGACCGGTTGGACGTTGATGCTCTGCCTTCACTCTTCTGCAGACATCACATTCATTCACGAATTGGGCAATCTCCCTTTTCATGCGAGTCCACCAATAAGATTGCTTGAGGTCTTGGTACATCTTGGAACTTCCGGGATGAATCGAGAGGAGGGAGTCATGCGCTTCGTTCATTATGAGATTCCTGAGATCACCCTTGGGAACCACAATTCCGTCCTCAAAGAACAAGGTGTCTTTCTCATCAACACGATAGCACTTGTATTTGGGAGTACCCTTAGCAATACCATGTTTCACTTTCTGCACCATAGCATCACTTAGTTGGGCCTCACGGATCTGATCTTCCAAGGTAGGAGCAACTTGAAGATTTGCAAGAAAGCCTTGCGGAACAACTTGGAGGTTGAGCTTCCTGAATGATTCACAAAGCTCAGGATGGAACGGCTTGAGAAGGAGACTGTTGCAATATGCCTTTCTCGTCAAGGCATCTGCAATGGCATTGGCCTTGCCAGGTGTGTATTCGATGCTTGGATCATACTCTTGGGATCATCTCAACCCAACGAGTCTGGCGAAGGTTCAAGTTAGGCTGTGTGAAGATGTACTTCAAGCTCTTGTGATCGGTGAAGATGTCCACTTTTCTTCCTAACAGAAGGTGTCTCCACGTGATCAAAGCATGTACCACTACTGCTAGCTCGAGATCATGTGTGGGGTAATTCTTCTCATTTTGTTTCAACTGACGAGAAGTGTATGCCACAATCTTCTTGTCTTGGATGAGAACACCACCAAGTCCTTGTAAAGAAGCATCACAGAAGACTTCATAGGGCTTGGACTCATCCGGAGGAGTAAGAACCGGAGCAGAAATGAGTTTCTCTTTGAGTGTTTTGAATGCCACATCATAATCAGGAGTCCAGGAGTACTTGACATTCTTTTGCAACAGGTTGGAAAGAGTCTTGGCAATCTTGGAGAAGTTCTCAACGAACCTTCTGCAATAGCTAGCGAGACCAAGGAAGCTTCGGAGTTGCTTGACGTTCTCAGGGGGTTCCCAGTTGACAATAGCTTCAACTTTCTCAGGGTTGACAGAAATACCCTCAGCGGAGATGATATGGCCAAGATATAAGACTTTATCCAGCCAGAATTCAAATTTGGAGAACTTCGCATAGAACTTGTGTTCACGGAGCCTGTCCAGGACCAAACGGAGGTGCTTGGCATGATCTTCTTCATTCTTGGATAATACCAAGATGTCATCCAGATAGTCGAGAACAAATTCATTGGTGTAGGGGTTGAATATGAAGTGCATCATCCTCGAGAAAGTGGGTGGAGCATTTGCAAGGCCAAAAGACATGACCGTGTATTCATAAGAGCCAAAACTCATTCTGAATGTGGTCTTGGGAATATCTTCTTCACGGATACGGATCTGGCGATAACCCATCTGGAGATCGAGATTTGAGAACACCTTTGCTCCTTTGAGCTGCTCGAACAATTCATTGATATTGGGGAGCAGATACTTGTTCTTTATTGTCTTCTTGTTCAATGGCCGGTAATCAACACAAAGGCGCTTCGTGCCATCCTTCTTCTTGACAAATAGAACACCACAGCCCCAAGGAGAATTACTAGGCCTGATTAGACCCCTACTCTCTTGTACATCGAGTTGTCTCTTCAGCTCCTTCAACTCATCAGGAGAAAGCTTGTACGGACGCCGGCATGCTGGCTCGGTACCGGGCTCGAGTTCAATGATGAATTCAACTTAACGATGCGGAGGCATGCCTGGAAGCTCTTCAGGGAAAACATCTTCATACTCATTGACCACCGAAATCTGAGAGATGGCATTAATCTCGCCCTTGTCATTGAGAGAGAATAGCTTGATTGTGTTATCTCGAGAGGCAAAGATAATCAAGTCTTCGTCAGGATGAGTAATCTTGACTTCCTTATTTGCACAATCAATGTTTGCATCATGCTTGTAAAGCCAATCCCTCCCAAGCATAAGATCAATGTCGGAGTTACCGAGAATAACCGGAGAAACCAGAAAGCGGTAATCACCCATATAAATAGATATATCCAGAGCAAACACACTAGAATGCATTCGTCTCCTCGGAGAAATAACTGATAACTCCGTTGGTAAACTTTTGATGTCAACATTGTGCTTGGATGCAAAAGGTTGAGACATGAAAGAACATGATGCACCCGAATCAAACAACACTTTTGCAGGAATAGAGTTAACTAGAAGATTACCAAGTATCACATCTGAAGAATTCTCCGCTTGAGCTGCATTCATCAGATTCACTCTTGCTTGCTTGGGATTGTGCTTGACAATAGAAGTGCTGACAAGTGGAGGAGGCGAAAGGCGCCTCGGGTTGGGACAGTTGTTAGCATAGTGACCCTTCTGAGTGCACTTGTTGCAAACCACTTCTGAGAGAGGACGGTGATAAGGACCACTTGACTTCCAAGCTTGAAAGTGATTCTTGGACTGATTGCTTGGGTTGGGTGGGTGGGAAAAACCACGGCCACCAGAGTGCTTGTTGTTATTGTTGTTGGGAGGGCGAAGCACTGGAGGAGGTGGAAGACAAAACTTCTGCTACTTTGCAACCACTTGGGAAGAAGATGAGGAGTTAACAGCATCTCTGATCCTCTTTCTAGAAGCTTCAACCTTGAGCTGGGCTGCCTCTTGCTTAAGGGCCATGTTATAGAATTGATCAAATTCATCTGGCTCAAACAAGATGAGAGCTAGTTGGAGTTCATCCTTCAGACCAGCACGGAACTGATAAATCTTGCTCTTGGAATCTGGGATGTCTTGCTTGGCATAGCGGGCAAGGTTCTAGAACTTGACATTGTATTGATAAACGGACATGGTGCCTTGCTTCAGGTTGCGGAATTGCTCACACATGTCTTTGGTGACACTAGTTGGAATGTGGTGAGAGCGGAAATCCTTGCAGAAGTCAGTCCACGAGATTTCACGTCCTTCTCTGGAATCTTTGTATTGTTGCCACCAATCAGCAGCTTGATCCTCGAGTTGGAAGACGGCAAACTTGACATAATCCTCAGGTCTCACGTTACTGCACTTGAAATGCTTTTTGATGTCTGTTATCCAGTCTTCAGCATCTAGCGGATCCACACAGTAACTGTACGCCTTCGGTTGTTTTGCCAGGAATTGGTTGAGGGATGCAAAGTGCGGTTGGTTGAACAAATTGCCTTGGCCTTGGTTCCCATTACCACCTTGATTTTCTTGGTTGGCTTGAATGTTCTGCATCATTTGCATAAGCATCTGGGTGTTCTGGTTTGTCGCTTGCATAATTGCTCTCCAGGCCTCAGACGAAGGAGGAGGGGAAGGAGGATGGTCAGGAACTTCTTCACCCTCTGGGTTAGCATTGGGAACCATATTAGGAGCCATCCTGGAGGAGATGACAACTATTAGCCATTGATTGAAAGATATAAGTTGAATCAACGGCTAGAACTGCAACATAAGCCTTCACAAGAACATACGAACAAAATGAACGAATGTAATCCACAGTTCAATGATACAACAATCTTCTCGACAAGCCACTTGGGAGAACAAAAGGTAAATAAAGCAACAAGGAGCAGATAGAACAAATACAAGATAGAAGCTTCGTCCCACATGTTCGTGATGAAAGCTCATGGAACGTGTTACAAAAGGGTTTTGCAATCCCCGGATCAGCATAGCCAAGGACCCTTTAAGATGCAACTCCCGATCGGAACAAATGCCCATAAAACCACTTCACTCAATGTAAAACCCCGAACTCCATACCATGCATTCGTTGGAAGAATGCCTACAAACTACTAGATGAACCCAGTTATTAATTTCCGAAAGTTTCCAGTTATGCAATCAGGTGTTGGGGATACAGGGGAAGCACCGCGCACTCAACTCTAATCTTACATCCAGCTATATCCATCCTTCAACACATAACCAGTTATTTCCGGAAACCGTTTACCTCGGACCTTCGAAATGCATCCGCTATACAAGCTATGGCAATACTCCAGAACTACCTCCCCAGTACTGGGTGATGTCGGGGTTATCTTGCCACCAACCGCATAGAAGAGTTTTCGATGTTGGCCGTCTTAAGTATTCCAGAACTGCTGCGATAGATTTGTGACACAACACCTCGGAGCTCAACTCCCCGGGACACTGCCACAACCCCTAAATGACAAGAGGCATCGAGAACAATATTCTCATCACAAAGACATCGGAACAATCCATACAATACTCGCGTGATCCTAAAAAAATTAGTGAATTTTTGAGAGTAGAAGAGATAGAGTAATCGTCAGGAGTCCTCACCAGAGTGATAAAGGGATCAGGCTTAAAAATAAATCCTACTCTCCGATATATATATATATATATATATATATATATATATATATATATATATATATATATAAGACTCAAAACATTTTCATGTGTGTGCCTAGACTCAACTGTCAATGATTCGATCAATTAGTGGGGGCTCCTAGGTTGGAGAAGGCTCTGATTACCAACTTGTAATGCCAGTATGAGATTATACCTCCCACGTGTCGAGGCACGACTTAGAGGCATAATATCATACTAGAATGATCTCAAGAATGGTATCTTTGCACAACTCATGTAAAAGAGGGATGAAATTGTAAAAGAGTAGTTGGCTTACACTCGCCACGTCACACAATGCATTACATAAACATTCATCATCCAAATAACATCAGAGTCTGACTACGGACGAAGATCCAAATGTAAGATACCATAAATAAACAACACAAGGTCCCGATCATCCTAGTAAGAGCCCTACTGATCCTCTGGATAAGACACGTAGTATCGCCCACGTTCTTCGTCGAACTCCCAGTACAACTCTGAACCACCAGCTGTGTAGTTCTCAACAGTACGTGCATCTGGTGTTGTAGAATCTGTGAGCCACGGAGGACTCAGCAATCCCGTTCCCGGGTAGCAAAACTAACTAAGCCTTGGGTGTGGAACAAGGCTGAAGAACAAGGTTGCAGCTGCACTAGCACTAGCTTACGTGTTTATAGTGAGAAGAGAAAAGCCAACGATCGAAAAGTGATCACGAAGTGATCCTATCTAAGCACGTCAAACATAACCCCACCGTGTTCACTTCCCGAACCCCTTCGGAAAGCGACTGTCACGGTTACTCACGCTGGTAGTGTATTATGAACATAGTGTCAAGTTTTCTACAACCGGATATTAACAAATTCCCATCTGCCACATAACCGCGGGCACGGCTTTCGAAAGATCAAAACCCTGCAGGGGTGTCCCAACTTAGCCCATCACAAGCTCACGATCTGCGGAGTCGCAACTCCAAGGTGGGAAGACCCGAGTGTTCTCGGAATCTCGTGCTCAAGATATTCCGACTAAGGTAAAACTAATCCAGCAAGAGCTCCCGGCGTGCCGACACCCTGATAGTAGCCGCGCGTATCTCGTCTCAGGCCATGACCGGATGGGTGATGCTACAGGTTTTTACCAGCCCTCGGGTTCCCCCAAGGTGGCCCTACAGGACCCCGAGTTTGGACCAACACTCATGTGGAGCACTGACCTGGGTTGTTGATTAAGAAAAGGGTTTATAACTCCCTATGCAAGTTTTAGTTATTAGACAAATGTAAAACCAAAGTTGGGCCTTGCTGGAAAAGCTTTAGCGCTAAGCGGGTTATCGAGGGGGCCCATAAACCCCAACCGTGTTAGGGACGCAAAATCAAGGAACATAACACATGATTAAATGGTTCCTAGAGAGGCATGAGTGGAACAAAACACCAAGCAAAGGCTTAGCCTTCCACCCATTGCCAAAATATATAGATGATTTAGTTTAACATATTATATAGTGTGATATCCCAACAATAACTTCAACATGAAGCAAGAATCTTCAAATCTTCTCCAGCAACTAACAATGCTATAAGAGGGGCTGAGTGAAGCTTACATAGCCAATCAAAGGTTTGCTAGGTTGGGTGGTTAGAGAGGTCCATGGCAACAATAGGAGGCTGACAAACAAACACAGGCATCGAGGCAAAAAGCTAAAGAGCGAGACATCTAGCATAGGCAAAGATAGTAATGATATCTGGGTCAGGTCATCTTGCATGTTGAATCCTCAGAGGGAACGTAATCTTGCTCCTCACACTCAACCTCGGTAGAAACCTCGTACTCCGTATCGTCACCAGGCTCTAACCAAACACAACAATGCAACAACGGAACAAAATCAATCAACATGCAATGCTCAATCACATGATGCATGAACATGAAGCATGTGAACATGGAAATACATGATGCATGGCCTAGGGGTCACAAGAGTGCAATATCATCACAACTAAACAAGATCAACCACAACATGAAACAAGCAAAGGAACATTTTAACAAGTTTATGTGGTTGACCAAACAAGCACCCAATATGTTTTAAAGAGGTTGTTTAACATGGCAAGGGTGCAACTAACATAACAGCAACATGCTAGCACATTTAAATGGGCTAGAAATAAATACAACATTATCCAAAAACTCCCATATTCATTTATTTGCATTTGGGACAGATTTGAAAAAACTTCTATGAAAGAGTTGCCAAACATGCCAAACAACAGCACAAAATATTCTACACATTTTTCTACCCCAAATGCATATAAAGTTTGTTAAATTTGGAGTTGTAGATATTTATTTATGATTTTTGCAAGTTTAAGCATATTTAAAGCAAGTTTAAATTCAAACAGCATTTAAATGTTTTAAACATGGCAGCAAGTGACATATTCATAATCTACATAAAATTCTAAGCACTTTTAATATAGGGCTCATATTCATCTGAAACATAAATATGCAGATATTAAATAAATAAGAAAAACAGAAAAGAAAAAGAAAAACAGAAAAAGAAATAAAACAATATAAGCGCCAGGGTCTAAAGTGACCCAGGCTCAGCTAGCCACACCCACTGACAAGGGGCCCCGGCGAAGCTGAGCTGGCGAAGCGGGTGCGCGCTGGGGCTGGGAAAGGAGTTGTGAGGCTGGCAGGTGGGGCCTACCTGTCAGCCTCAGGCGAAAACTAAAACTGGGCGAATATCCACTACGCCCGCGAGGGATCGAACCCACGCCCTATTGTTGAAACTGACGGAGACAAACCACTGTGCTACTGAATCGATCTTGACAGATAGCAGGTAGGATAACTGAAGAATAAACAGCACAGGCAGAACAGGGGAGGCGCTGGCCCTCGTCGGAGCTACTCGTCGGAGCCGCTCCGGCGACCAATTGACACGGCGGAGGGGTGTGAGAGACTCCTTGAGGAGTTCCGCATCCAACCCGCACACTAGCTACGCCCACAGGGCACTACATCGCCGACGGCGAGCAACTACAGCATGGCGGCGACGGAGCAACGGCAAGGCGATGCAAGGCTCTAGGCGGCACGGCAATGGCACAGGAAGAACCTACGCGACTAGGCGAAGCGAACGGGCAGCACGGCAAGAGCTAGAGAGGTCGGAACACTCGCCGGCGACGAGGTCCGACGGCGATGCGCTCGGGCGCTCGGCGAACTAGGGCCTAGAGTACGCGCAGAAAGGGGAAAGGGGCTTGGGAAGAGAGAGGAGATCACCACGAGCACGACGGTGTGCTCGGCTGGCCCCGGCGTGGATGGAGTCGATGACGGCGCGCCTCGAACACCTACGGCCACCGTAGAGGAAGGAGAGGAAGAAGAGCTCGACGGAGAGGCGATCGGGTCTGCGTAGTTGAAGTAGAGGAAGAAGACGACGTCGAGTAAGCAGGTAGACAGCTCTGGCGAGGCTGAAGACGACGCGGGGCTCGCCGGCGACGAGTGTCTGCTCTCAGATGCGCTCGGGTGTCGAAGGGGGTGGCGGATCTGGAGGATCTCAGCTCTCCAGACGGCTAGAGGGGAAAGAGGAGACCTAGAGAGGAGAGGAGGACAAGGCTTGGGTTTAAAAGGGGGCTCGGTGCACGGCCTCGACGTCCGTGAACTGACAGTGTGGCGCTACTCTGCTTTTCTGACGGAGGAAGACGGAGGCGCGTGGCTGTGTCACACACAGGTTGGGCCACGCGCTCGGAATGGCTACGGCGCGATGGCTGCGCCTGTGGCTGGGCCTGCGGTGGAGTTGGGCCGCGCAGAGAGGGAAAGAAGAGGTGGGCCTGCGCAGAGAGAGAGGGAGAGGGAGGATGTGGCCTAGATACATTGCAGGCTGGTGCTTTTCTCCTTTTTCTTTAATTTCTTCAGGCAGAAATGAAAAAGAAAAGCACAGAATAAAATAGGAAGAGTTAAGGGGAAATAAAAATATCCCCATGCTCAGTGAATTATGCCCTATTTAAATAAATTGACTTGGACATTTTTAGAGGCAGAAAAAATAAAAGGAGTTTGGATATGGATCAAACTCTTGATATTTTAAAACCCAACCAAATCATTTCCAAAATAGGTGATATTTGGTGGAGAGGATGTTGGCATGGAGCAAGATTAAAAGGAGGAGATAGAAACACTATGGCAGTTGGCTAGGTGGCTTGCATAATAGAGCAAAGAAGAGGTCAGAAAAAAAAAAGAATAAGAAGAAGAGGAAGAAGAAGGGATAAGAGGGGTAGGGTTTAGCTAGGCTTAGCTTAACCCACACAAAACAACATCACAAGGTCTCACACATGCACAAAATAAAGTAAACTGTGATGCCATGGTGATATGATGATGACCAATGCAAGGGTGCAAAATAATAAAAGGTATGGCAATGCAATAAAATAAATGACAAGAACCCCCAAGGATAATGACAAGGATCAAAGAGGAAGTTTTATTGCCATTATTGGAAAGTGTTACATATGGGGCATTACACATAATAAGATAAACATCACATGCAATCAAAATATCTGACATGATATGGCCATCATCATCTTGTGCTTTTGATCTCCATCTCCAAAGCATCGTTATGATCTCCATCGTCACCGGCTTGACACCATGATCTTCATCATAGCGTCGTGCTCGTCTCGCCAACTATTGCTACTACTACTATCGCTAAACTCATAGTGATAAAGTAAAGCAATTTCATGGCCTTCGCAATTCATACAATAAAGAGACAACCATAAGGCTCGTGCCGGTTGCCGATAATTTACAAAACATGATCATATCATACAATAACGTATAACTCATCACGTCTTGACCATATCACATCACAACATTCCCTGCAAAAACAAGTTAGACGTCCTCTACTTTGTTATTGCAAGTTTTACGTGGTTGCTACAGGCTTAGCAAGAACCGTTCTTACCTGCGCATACAAAAACCACAACGATTTTTCGTCAAGTGTGTTGTTTTAACCTTCACAAGGACCGGGCGTAGCCACACTCGATTCAACTAAAGTGAGAGAGACAAACACCCGCCGGTCACCTTTAAGCAATGAGTGCTTGCAACGGTGAAACCAGTCTCACGTAAGCGTACGCGTAATGTCTGTCCGGGCCGCTTCATCTCACAATACCGCCGAATCAAAGTATGACATGTTGGTAAGCAGTATGACTATTATCGCCCACAAATCATTGTGTTCTACTTGCGCATATCATATACGCATAGACCTGGCTCATGACACTGCTATTGTGGAACGCAGTATTTCAAAAAAAATCCTACGATCACGCAAGATCTATCTAGGAGAAGCATAGCAACGATCGGGGAGAGTGTGTCTATGTACCCTCATAGACCGAAAGTGGAAGCGTCTAGTGATGTGGTTGATCTAGTTGAACGTCTTCGCGGTCCATCCGATCCAAGCACTGAACGTATGGCACCTCCGTGTTCAGCACACGTTCAGCTCGATGACGTCCCACGAGCTCTTGATCCAGTTGAGCGTCACAGGAGAGTTTCGTCAGCACGACGGCGTGGTGACGGTGATGATGAAGTTACCAGCGCAGGGCTTCGTCTAAGCACTTCAACGATATGACCGAGGTGTGTAACTGTGGAGGGGGGCACCACACACGGCTAAAACTGATGTTAACTTGTGTGTCCTAGGGTGCCCCCTGCCCCTGTATATAAAGGAGCAAGGGGGAGGCCGGCCGGCCCTATAGGCGCGCCCAAGGAGGGCTACTCCTAATAGGAGTAGGAATCCTATTCCTAGTAGGAGTCCACCAAGAGGGAAGGAGGGGAAAGGAAGGAGAGGGAGAGGGAGAAGGAAGGGGGCGTTGCCCCCCTTTCCTTGTCCAATTCGGACCAAGGAGGAGGGGCACGCGGCCCCAGCCCTGGCCGGCGCTCTCTCTCTCCACTAAGGGCCCAAGTGGCCCATTAGTTCCCCCGGGGGCTACCGATACCCCTCCGGCACTCCAGTTTAATCCGAAACTCATCCGGAACACTTCCGGTGTCCGAATATAGTCATCCAATATATCAATCTTTACGTCTCGGCCATTTCGAGACTCCTCATCATGTCCGTGATCACATCCGGGGCTCCAAACTACCTTTGGAGCATCAAAATACATAAACTCATAATACCGATCGTCATGACCGAGACACATCGATGCTTAAGTCTATCTGAATCATGTTAGCAATTGCCACATTTTATGAAATTTGGCAAATGGATAACAAAACTGCGTTCTTTAATAGATTTATTAAAGAAGAGTTGTATATGATGCAACCATAAGGTTTTGTCAATCCTAAAGGTGCTAACAAAATATGCAAGCTCCAGCGATCCATCTATGGACTGGTGCAAGCATCTCGGAGTTGGAATATACGCTTTGATAAGTTGATCAAAGCATATAGTTTTATACAGACTTGCGGTGAAGCCTGTATTTACAAGAAAGTGAGTGGGAGCACTACATCCTTTCTGATAAGTATATGTGAATGACATATTGTCGGTCGGAAATGATGTAGAATTTTCTAGAAAGCATAAAGGAGTGTTTGAAAGGAGTTTTTCAAAGAAAGACCTCGGTGAAGTTGCTTACATATTGAGCATCAAGATCTATAGAGATAGATCAAGACGTTTGATAAGTTTTTTCGATGAGTACATACCTTGACAAGTTTTTGAAGTAGTTCAAAATGGAACAGTGAAAGAAAGAGTTCTTGCTTGTGTGGCAAGGTGTGAAGTTGAGTAAGACTCAAAGCAGACCACGACAAAAGATAGAGAGAGTATGAAGGTCATTCCCTACGCCTCGGAAATAGGTTCTATAAAGTATACCATGCTGTATACCAGACCTATTGTATGCCCTTCCCTAAGTTTGGCAAGGGAGTACAATTTTGATCTAGGAGTAGATCACTGGACAGCGGTCAAAATTATCCTTAGAGGACTAAGGAAATATTTCTCGGATATGGAGGTGATAAAGAGTTCGTCGTAAAGAGTTGCGTCGATGCAAGCTTTGACACCGATCTGGATGACTCCGAGTCTCGATCTAGATACATATTGAAAGTGGGAGCATTTAGCTAGAGTAGCTCCGTGCAGAGCATTGTAGACATAGAAATTTGCAAGATACATACGGATCTAAATGTGACAGACCCGCTGACTAAACTTCTCTCATGAAGCAAAACATGATCATACCTTAGTACTCTTTGGGTGTTAATCACCTAGCAATGTGAACTAGATTATTGACTCTAGTAAACCCTTTGGGTGTTGGTCATATGGCGATGTGAACTTTGGGTGTTATTACATAACTATGTGAACTATCGATATTAAATCACAGGCGTTGTGAACTAGATTACTGACTCTAGTGCAAGTGGGAGACTTAAGGAAATATGCCCTAGAGGCAATAATAAAGTTGTTATTTATATTTCCTTATATCATGATAAATGTTTATTATTCATGCTAGAATTGTATTAACCAGAAACAAAATACATGTGTGAATATATAGACAAACAAAGTGTCACTAGTATGCCTCTACTTCACTAGCTCGTTGAATCAAAGATGGTTAAGTTTCCTAGGCATAGACATGAGTTGTCATTTGATTAACGGGATCACATCATTGGTGAATGATGTGATTGACTTGACCCATTCCGTTAGCTTAGCACTTGATCGTTTAGGTTTATTTCTATTGCTTTCTTCATGACTTATACATGTTCCTATGACTATGAGATTATGCAACTCCCGAATACCGGAGGAACACCTTGTGTGCTATCAAACATCACAACGTAACTGGGTGATTATAAAGATGCTCTACAGGTGTCTCTGAAGGTGTTTGTGGTGTTGGCATAGATCAAGAATAGGATTTGTCACTCCAAGTGTCGGAGAGGTATCTCTGGGCCCTCTCGGTAATGCACATCACTATAAGCCTTGCAAGCAAATGACTAATGAGTTAGTCACGAGATGATGTATTACAAAATGAGTAAAGAGACTTGCCGGTAATGAGATTGAACTAGGTATTGAGATACCGACGATCGAATCTCGGGCAAGTAACATACCGATGACAAAAGGAACAACGTATGTTGTTATACAATTTCACCGATAAAGATCTTCGTAGAATGTGTAGGAACCAATATGAGCATCCAGGTTCCGCTATTGGTTATTGACCGGAGATGAGTCTCGGTCATGTCTACATTGTTCTCGAACCCGTAGGGTCCGCACGCTTAACGTTCGGTGACGATCGATATTATGAGTTTATGTGTTTTGATGTACCGAAGGTAGTTCGGAGTCCCGGATAATATCCGGGACATGACGAGGAGTCTCGAAATGATCAAGTCGTAAAGATCGATATATTGGAAGGCTATATTTGGACATCGGAAAGGTTTCGAGTGATCCGGGTATTTTTCGGAGTACCGGGGGAGTTACGGGAATACGGGAGTACATATGGGCCTTAGTGGGCTTTAAGGGAAAAAGAGGAGAAGCCACGAGGGCTGGCCGCGCGCCCCCCATGGGCCTAGTCCAAATTGGACTAGGGGAGGGGATGCGCCCCCTCTTTTCTTCTCCTCCTCCCCTCCTTCCTTTCCCCTCCTAGTAGGACTAGGAAAGGAGGAATCCTACTCCTACTAGGAGGAGGATTCCTCCCCCCTTTGGCGCGCCTAGAGAGGCCGGCCGGCCTCCCCTCCCTCCTTTATATACGTGGGGAGGGGGGACTCTAGAACACACAAGTTGACATTGTTCTTAGCCGTGTGCGGTGCCCCCCTCCACCATAATCCACCTCGGTCATATCGTAGCGGTGCTTAGGCGAAGACCTGCGTCGGTAGCATCATCATCACCGTCATCATGTCGTCGTGCTGACGAAACTCTCCCTCGAAGCTCTGCTGGATCGTGAGTTCGTGGGACGTCACCGAGCTGAATGTGTGCAGATCGCGGAGGTGCCTTACGTTCGGTACTAGGATCGGTCGATCCTGAAGACGTACGACTACATGAACCGCATTGTCATAACGCTTCCAGTTTCGGTCTACGAGGGTACGTGGACGACACTCTCCCCTCTCGTTTCTATGCATCACCATGATCTTGCGTGTGCGTAGGAAAATTTTGAAATTACTATGTTCCCAACAATATGGAGGCATACCTCGCAGAGGTACGCAAGATGGAGAAACAATTCCGTTGCCTGGAGCTGGAGCACGTGCTTCACGGCACCAACAAGGAGGCCGATGACATCACCAAGAAAGCGTCCAGGTGACTGCCCCAGGCACCCGGCGTCTTCTTGGAAAGCCTCCTCAGGCCCTCGGCGTCACCCCCGCGGGAAGGGCCAGCAAAGCCTCAGGAAGAACTCCCCCAGCCGCCGACCTCGGGAGCCCCGGCCTGCGGCCCGGCTTCAGGAGCTCGCTTGCTCCTAGCGCTCGAGCCTCGGGTGGGATGCTGGACCGAGGAATTCAAGTCATACCTGGTGCGGGGGGTGTTGCCGGAAAAAGACGAAGATGCCGAGCGCGTAGCCCGATAGGCTATGACATACTACATCCAGGAGGGTGAGCTTTATAGGAGACGGCCAAATGATGTTTCTTTGCGATGCATCTCCAGGAAGCAGGGAGGCGAGCTGCTAGCTGACATCCACGCCGGGGACTGCGTACATCACTCATCATCGTGTACCTTGGTCGGCAAGGCGTTCCGCAGTGGTTTCTACTGGCCCAGGGCACTTAACGACGCTGCCGAGCTGGTAAAGTTTTGCGAGGCTTGCCAGTTCCATGCCAAGCAGATCCACCAACCGGCTGAGGCCTTGCAAACCATCCCGCACTCCTGGCCATTCGCGGTCTGGGGGCTAGACATCCTAGGCCCTTTCCCTCGAGCGCCCCGGGGCTATCGATACCTTTACGTCACCGTCGACAAGTTTACCAAGTGGGCTGAGGTGGAAGCAGTCCGAACCATCCCAGCCGGCTCTGCAGTCAAGTTCATCAAGGGCCTCGTAAACCGGTTCGGGGTCCCTAACCGCATCATCACCGACAACGGCTCACAGTTTACTAGTAACCTTTTCAAGACATACTGTGCTAACCTTGGAACGTAGATTTGCTACGCCTCTATAGCGCACCCCAGGAGCAATGGCCAGGCCGAGCGCGCCAACGCGGGGCCCCGAGGGGCCTCAACACCAGGACCTTCAAGAAGAAGCTCGAAGCTTGCGTAAGAGGATGGCACGACGAACCCCCGTCTGTGTTGTGGTCCATCCGCACCACTGCCACCAAGCCGACGGGCGAGACCCCATTCTTCCTCGTATAAGGAGCTGAGGCAGTCCTCCCTCATGAGGTCAGGCACCGGTCGTCGCGGGTCTTAGCATTTGATGAGGCACAACAAGGCGCCGTGCAGGGGACAAACCACGTGCTGGGGGAGGAACGCCGGCGCGATGCTTCACTCCGAGCAGCAAGATACCAGCAGGCGTTGCAGCGGTACCATTGTCGCAACATTCGCCCCAGGACGCTTGAGGTAGGTGACCTCGTTTTAAGGAGAGTCCTCTCCAGAGAAGGACTGCACAAACTCTCGCCCATGTGGGAAGGGCCATTCAAGATCACCCACGTCTCCAGACCCGGCGCCGTGCGCCTAGAAACAGGAGACGGCATCCCCGTCCTAAACGCATGGAATATCCGGCACCTCCGGAGGTTCTACCCATGAAACAAGGCCCTTGCGCCTGAGAAGACTAGGCTCCGTGCCTGCGAGGAACAAGGCCCTTGCGCCTGAGAAGACTAGGCTCCATGCCTGCGAGGAACAAGGCCCTTGCGCCTGAGAAGACTAGGCTCCATGCCTGCGAGGAACAAGGCCCTTGCGCCTGAGAAGACTAGGCTCCGTGCCTGCGAGGATCAAGGCCCTTGCGCCTGAGAAGACTAGGCTCCGTGCCTGCGAGGAACAAGGCCCTCGCGCCTGAGAAGCCAAGTCCCTGTGCCTGTGAAGCAAGGCTCCGGCCTGTGAAGATCTCCGCTCGTGACACTCTCACGTAATAATGAGTGGGGCAGTACACGCCCCGGAGTCTCCGGAGAGCCGCCCTCAGGCCTCGGGGGCTCCTCTCACGTCTTAGTGGCAGCACTTAGCTCCGCGCTAGTGAGAAGACTAGATTAGGTGCCGGACGCGGCTGTTCATTTGCTTTCTGGAGTTGGCTTGCCCCTGTCTTCTCTTTTAATGGATTATGAAAGTTCTGGCGTTCCTCGATTGCTCGGTTTGATTTCCCTCTGTGGTCCTTCCCTCAGTTTTCGGGCTTGCCCCTATCTTCTCTTTTTTAATGGATGCTGAAGGTTCTGGTGTTCCTCGATTGCTTGGTTTTGATCTCCCTCTGCGGTTCTTCTCTCAGATTCTCTATGGTTCTTCCCCCAGCTTTCGGGCTAGCTCAGGGAGAGTGGCAGTTGCACGGCGCTCTCCCCGATGATCCCTCCTCTTTAGCCTTCATGAGGCGCCCGAACCAGGGCTCGTAACTAACACGCTCCCATCCTTATGTCCGTGCCCCACGGGTACCGCGGCAAGGGGCGGCCGATCACGCTCAACCCACGTCAAAAGCCTCGGGCAGTAAAAGATAATAACCTAATGAGTTTTGTAGCCTCACGAAGGGTCGAACGTCACGAGATGGGAGCAATCCCGAGTACATCAAGAAAAGTCTCGTCACCCTAAGGACGTGTAAAACACGGATCGCACAGCAATAGACAGGAACACTATGCATGGTGCTAAATGTCATAAAACCATAGTTCGTTACATGCCCTCCTAGGGCCCCATGCTTGTTTGATCAAACGATGCAGGACAAAAAAGAAGAAATACTAAGAGCGGCTGACAGCGACCCTTCGGGCACGAGTGCTCGCGAGGACCTACGCCTCGGGCTCAGTCAGATCCTTCTTCACTCTTCACCCGAGCGTGACGACGAGACGACCCGGTGCCGCCTTCTAGGCGGGCGTGGAGGCGTGGCGGCTGGTCATAGCCACTGATGCTGGAGCTGCCACTGAAGGAGGAGCCGCCGTAGCTGGGCGAGCTGCGGCCATCGCCTAGGCAAAGCACCTCGCCGCCGCCGTTGTCCTTGGGGCAGCACTCGGCGCGGTGCCCGTCTTCTCCAAAAACTCTCACGAAGAGGGTCAAGCCGTCGCCGTACTTGAAGTGAAGGGTGCACCGGCCGCCCAAGCCACGCGTGTGGGCGAACGTCTGCCAGCCTCGGGCCAAAGCCACAGCGCCCGAAGAGGAGACCTCCACCATGACCCACGAAGCCCTGCTGCAACAACCATCCTCCTGCAGCCAAAAGCCGCCGGAGCTCACAACAAGGAGTTCGCTGGCCAGGGAGCACGGGAGCTGGAGCCTGGTGCCGGCTGGGCTCTCCGACCACATGACAAACTCCAGCGCCGCCTCCGCCAGGTGGGAGTGCGGCTGGGGAGGTCTGACAACCCCAGGGTGCCTCCCTCCGTTCACCGGACCACCAACGCCACGACGGCTCCAGCCACTCAAGGAACCGCTGCCACGGCTACCAAGGGCGGCTACAGGCGCTGTGGGAGTCCGCTCACACCCGCTCGCGGCCCTGACAGGGGTCGCGGCACACTTACGAGGACGGCCTCATCCTCTCTTAGCTGGTGGTGAACCAAGCCCTTCCTGCTGAACCTTCCCTTTCTCCATGGACGAGTACTTCTTGGGCGGCGCCATGGGCGGTTCGGTTAGGCGAAGGAGCAAGGGGAACGAAGCAAGAAGATGGGGGCAAGGACTCTGCCTGCCGCCCTATTTATAGCCAGAGGAAGGCCAACCGCCGGCCCCATAAACGCAGGCATTGACGGTCCGATGTGCACGCAGAGACTTGTCAAGTCGCGCGGTCGCTGAGGCTGTGTGGTGAAGTGGAGACGCCCACGTCCCATCAAGCGCCACACGTCAAGCAAGTACGCAGGCTTTGGGGGACCGCGACGCTAGGCGCTTAGCCCTTTTCTTCGCCGCGAAGCCAAGCCCGAGCGGACCTTGGGCCCGGGGGCTACTGTCGGCATTCTGGGAACGGGGGTACCCAGACTTGCCTGCCTGCGGCCCAGGGCGTGGCTCACAAGGCAGCCTGGTATGGCCCAGCATCTTCAACAACCCCTCAAGACCCTCGCGAGGGGCCATGCCTCGCGAGGCGAACGACACAAGGCATCCCCTAGAGCGGCCTCGCCAGGCTGGCTCGTGAGGATCGGAGATATCGAGGCGAGGGGCACCTCGCGAGATCCTCGTGACGTGAGCAGTGACGACCGATGCCAGGCGGGCGCCAGCTGGCGCAGAGTGCTAGTTTCCTCTTTGGTGCTAAAGGAGTAGGTGCAGGCGAGGAGTCCCGAGGCATCAGACAAAGGTTTCCATATCAGTGCAACGAGACCAAGACCAACAGGACAGCAGGACGGAGGTCATCGCGGAGCCCACGACGACGTCACGACCAGAGCCTTTGGCAGGCGAAGATCACCTTTTGTCAGGATAGCTTGTACTAGCTGTCTCCCTTCAAATTTGGCCGTTGTGGGATCCCTTCCCGCTCAATATGTGGGAAGAGGATCCTGACCACTATAAATAGGACTAGCCACCACCACTGGGAGGGGATCATCTCGAGTTAATTAGATAGAAGGAAACTGTAATGCCCAGGATGTGACTATATCTCCTACGTGTCGAGGTACGACTTAGAGACATAAGCACATTCTGGAATGATCGCAAACGTCGTATCTTTGCACAACTCATGTAAAAGAACAGGGATGAAAGAGTACAATAGTTGGCTTACACTCGCCATGTAACACAATGAATACAATAGCATACATTCATCCAAATAACACAGGGTCCGAATACGGACAAAATCCAAACGAGAAAAGATACCACAAACACAAGTCATGATCGCCCCTAGTAGGAACAACTACTGATCGTCGGGATACGTAACATAAAAACGACCACGTTCTTCATCGAACTCCCAGTGAAGTTCTGATCCATCTCCTGCATGTTGTACCTGCATCTGGTGTGTGTTGTAATCTATGAGTCACAAGGACTCAGCAATCCCATTCCCTGGTACCAAAACTAACAAAGCCTTTAGGTGTGGAGAGGTAACAAAGTGTTTGCAGCAAGCACTAAGCAACTAACTTACGAGTTCAGAGCAAGAGGAGAATATGTGCCAACGGTCACCAAGATGATCACTAAGTGATCCTAGCTACTCACGTTCATGCATAACCCCATCGTGTTCACTTTCCGAAACCCCTTCGAAAAGAGACCATCACGGTACTCACACAGGTAGTGTATTCTTAAGGATATGGTGTCACGTTATCTACAACCGGATATTAACAAATTCCCATGTGCCACATAACCGCGGGCACGGCTTTTGAAAGTTCAAAACCCTGCAGGGGTGTCCCAACTTAGCCCATCACAAGCTCACGATCTGCGGAGTCGCAACTCCAAATTGGGAAGACCCGAGAATTCTCGGAATCCCGCGCTCAAGATATTTTGACAAAGGTAAAACTAATCCAGCAAGACCTCCCGGCATGCCGACACCCTGATAGTAGCCGCGCGTATCTCGTCTCAGGCCACGACAGGATGGGCCAAGCTATAGGTATATACCAGCCCTCGGGTTTCCCCAAGGTGGCCCGTAGGTTTCCCAGTTTGTACCAACACTCACGAGGAGCACTAGCCCGGGTTGTTGATTAAGAACTCGGGTTTATAACTCCCTATGCAAGTTTTAGTTGTTAGGCAAATGTAGTACCAAAGTTGGGTCTTGCTGGAAAAGCTTTAAGCAGTGTGAATTATCAAGGGGGGGCCCATAAACCCCAACCGTGTGAGGAACGTAAAATCAAGGAACATAACACCGGTTTATCGGGTCCTAAGGTGGCATGAGTGGAACAAAACACCAAGCAGAAGGCCAAGCCTTCCACCCATTACCAATATATATGTGCATTAGTTTAATTAGGATATATATTGTGTTATCCCAATAACAAGTCCGAACATGGAGCAATCTTCGAAAAACTTCACCTGCAACTAACAACGCTATAAGAGGGGCTGAGCAAAAGCGTACTTAGCCAATCAACGGTTTGCTAGGAAGGCGGTTAGAGTGTTTCATGGCAACATAGGAGGCTGACAAAACAGGAATAGGCATCGAGGCATATCTAAAGAGCGAGACAACTAGTGAGGCAAAGATAGAGGTGGTATTGGGGAACAGTCATCTTGCCTGTTAAGTCCGCGGAGGGATCGTAACCTTGCTCCTCAAACTCAGTCTCGACAGGAACCTCGAACTCTAAATCGTCACCGGGCTCTAACCAACACAACAATACAAACACCAGAACAACAATCAATCACCATGCAATGCTCAAACACATGATGCAAGACATGATGCATATGTGCATGGACAGGATATGATGCATCTCAAAGGAACAAGATGAGTGCACATGTGGCATGGCATTATGCTAGAACACAAAACATGTAAGAGGACACATCATGCAAAAGAATGCAAGAACAACCATAGGCACATGTGTAGATATTTAGTTGAACTATCCAAGCACCCAACAAGTTTCAAAAGTTGCTTAGCATGGCAAGGAATGCAACTTGAGACCAACAACATCGTGCAAGCTTTTTAAATGGGCCGGAAGGAACAACAACAATTCCGGAAACTCCCATGTGCATATAATACCAAATAGAACAGATCTGTGGTAACCATATTTTAGAGTTGTGAAACATGTAAAGTAATAGCATCATGTTATTCTACACATTTTTTCACCCCATTTACATATAAAGTTTGTTAAAAATGGAGCTACAGTTATTTAGTTATGAATTAAACAAGTTTGAACATGTTATTAACAAAATATATTCAAACAACATTTTAAATGTTTTTAACATGGCAACAAAAAGCATATCAAGAATCTACACTAAAAACTAAGCAGTTTTCATATATATAACATTTTGAACAGATGCTTAGTTTAAAAGATATAATGATTCAAAAATGCAAACAGAATTTAAAAACAAAACTGAAAACAAAACTAATACTGCATAACAAAAGGGACATGGTCGAGGCCAGCCACTGTCAATGACAAGTGGGCCAGGGGCGTGCTGAAGTGGCACACTGGGTGTGGGAGTTGTGTGTGTGTGGGTAGTGTATGGCAAGTGGGGCCCTAGTGTCAGTTGAACAAAGGGGCAAAAATTGTGGAATATTTCCACTGGCCCAAGGGGGATTCGAACCCGCGTAGCTGCGTTAACAGAGCGGGGAGTGAACCAGCTGGGCTGGCTGCGTGCATCTGACAGAGAGGGAGAGTTGCGCTGTGAAATATATTCAGAGCGAGGAGGAATCCCCTGCACTCCGGCGAAGCAGAGGCGACGGCGAGCACGTCGGGGCTGCTCCGGCGACCAAACAGGATGGCGGAGGTGCGCGATGGTTCCACGGAGCGATCCCGAGTCCTTGGGTTCCACTAGATGCACCAGACGATGACGGAGTCGACGCCGGCGGCAACTATCAGAGGCGGAGGCGACGAGCTGCGACGGAGCAAAACAAAACCTACCGACATGGCGAGGACCTGCACCAACACCTGTGCGACATGGTGGAGATGCTGGCCATGCAAGGACGGGCTACGGAGGTTGAAACAATCGTCGGAGATGAGGTCCGACGGCGGTGTGCTCGGTCGCACGGTGAACTTGATGCTAGAGCGCGCTAACGAGGGGAAAAGGGCAAGGGGAGGCTCGGGAGCTCACCACGAATGTGCTGACACGCTCGGCTTGCCGTGAAGGGAACGGAGTCGACGGCGAGGGTGGACAAACGCGCACAGCGGCCGGAGTTGAAGACGAGGAAGGAGAGGAAGCAGTCGGGGCCTTCAGCTCCGCGTAGTGGACGCCGGGGACGTAGTCGACGACGGGGAAGACGACGGACATGGTCGGCGAGGCAGAGGAGGATGGGGAGCACGCCGGCGACGAGGTCGTGCTATCAGATGCGTTCGGGACAGCGAGCAGGTGGGAGATCTGGTGGCCTAGAGCTCACCTGGCGGCGAGGAGAGGAAGAGGGGAACCCTAGAGAGCAGGTGGACATGGAGAGAGGGGTTAAAAGGGGCTAGGGCAACGAGGACGTATGACGTCGTGCTGGTGCTCGCGGTCCCCATGGCGAGGGCGAGGAGGACGAAAGGTGGGTGTGGGTGCACTCGCAGTCGCTGACGTATGGGCCCGGCCTGGCCATGTGGAGGCGACGCAGAGGGGGGCGTGTGGGTGCACGGGTGAAATAGGGCGAGAGGGACGTGCGGGCTGGCTGGCTGCGGCCGCTACGTTGGCAAGCTAGGCCGGCCTGGTGGTCGAGGCCCAGGCTGTACTGTGGACTGCGGCTGGCTAGATGCACTGCTGCTGCTGCTTTTCTCTTTCCTTTTTCTTTAGGCAGAAAAACAAAAGGAAAAGCCCAGGTTGAAAGAAGAGGAATTAGGGGGAAATAAAAATATACTCTAGCTCCTGGAATTATGCCCTATTTTATAAAAATGAGTTGGACATTTTTAGAGGTAAAAAAATAAAACAAGTTTGAATATGATTCAAACTTCTGTCATTTTTAACCTGACCAAAACATCTAAAAATAGGTGAGGTTTTGCAAAGTGGCTTAGGACAAGGAGCAAGATTTGTTGGGAGGAGATGAACATTTAAGGAAGAGGCTAGATGGCACTTGCAAAATTTAAAGAAATGGAAAATGAGAGAAGGGGAGGTGTTGAAAGTTGGAGGGGCTTAGGGATTGGGCATGCCCTTGCATCAAACCACCACAACATGAGCAATGAGAACTCACTTGACATAAAAAGGATGAGAAATGCAAATGATAAGATGGAATGCCATATGATGTGACCATGATGCAATGATGGTAATGAAGCAATATGCATGATAATGCAATAATGAAAAACATGACAATGCAAATAAGATGACAAGGCATAAATGCGAAAGAACTCCCAAGGAAAATGATGAGGACCAAATGGTAAATGTATATATTGCCATATAAGAAAGATTTACATCTGGGGTGTTACAAACTCTCCTCCATTACGGAAAGACCTCGTCCTGAGATCTAGGACTGAAAGAAAGCGGGATACTCAGAACGGAGATGATCTTCTCATTCCCATGTAACTTCTCGGTCGGTATGGTGTGACCACTTCACTTTCAAGAATTTGATGGACTTGTTGCGGGTCTTGCGCTTAGTTTCTTCGAGGATAGCAACGGGGTGCTCACGATAAGACATGTCCTGCTGAAAATCAATCTCTTCAAAAGGAATGATGCGTTCAGGCATCTTGAAGCACTTGCGGCGTTGTGACACGTGAAACACATCGTGCACATTTGCAAAGTTGGGGGGAAGCTCGAGTTGGTAGGCTAGATCGCCTCTCTTGCCAATTATCTTGAAAGGACACACATATCTTGGAGCAAGCTTGCCCTTGATACCGAACCTTTGACTGCCCTTCATGGGAGAAACACGGAGATAGACATGATCTCCAATGTCGAAAGCCATATCTCGGTGTTTGCCGTCATGGTAGCTCTTTTGGCGCGAATGCGCGGCCTTGAGATTCTCACGTATGACTTTGCACATTTCTTCGGCCTTTGAGATCAAATCATTTCCAAGGAGTTGACGTTCACCAGTCTCGGACCAGTTGAGAGGGGTACGGGACTTTCTGCCATAGAGAATTTCGAACGATGCTTTGCCTGCACTTGCTTGGAAGCTGTTATTGCATGAGAATTCGGCAAATGGAAGGTAATCTTCCCATTTCATATCGAAGGAGATGACACATGCCGTGAGCATATCTTCAATAATTTGGTTCACTCTTTCAACTTGGCCACTAGTCTGAGGGTGAAAAGTTGTGCTGAACCGAATCTTGGTAGTTGGTACCCATAACTGACTCGAAGGAATCCCAGAATTTGGAAGTGAACAAGCTTCCACGATCTGAGGAGGTTACTTGAGGGATACCATGAAAAGACACAATTCTGGAGGTGTACAGCTCTGCTAGTTGTGCTGCGTTGATGGATTCCTTGACTGGAAAGAAATGAGCCAGTTAGTGAGCTTCTCAATCACCACAAGGATGGCGTCGTTTCCTCGCTTGGACTTGGGAAAACCGGTGACGAAATCCATCTCAATGTGATCGAATTTCCAATCGGGAATAGGTAGAGGCTGCAGGAGTCCGGCTGGATGTTGATGCTCTACCTTCACTCTTCTGCAGACATCACACTCGTTCACGAATTGGGCAATTTCTCTTTTGATGTGAGTCCACCAATAGGATTGCTTGAGGTCATGGTACATCTTGGAGCTTCCTGGATGTATCGAGAGGAGTGAGTCATGTGCTTCGTTCATTATGAGCTTCCTGAGATCACCTTTGGGAACCACAATTCTGTCCTCACAGAACAAAGTGTCTCTGTCATCAATGCGATAACACTTGTACTTGTGAGTACCCTTAGCAATACCGTTTTTCACCTTCTGCACCATAGCATCACTGAGTTGGGCCTCACGGATTTGATCTTCCAAGGTAGGAGTGACTTGAAGGTTGGCAAGAAATCCTTGTGGAACGACATGGAGGTTGAGCTTCCTGAATGATTCACAAAGTTCGGGTTGGAACGTTTGAGGATGAGACTGTTGCAATAAGCCTTTGTGCTCAAGGCATCTGCAATCCCATTTGCCTTGCCAGGAGTATACTCAATGCTTGGATCGTACTCTTGAATCATTTCAACCCAACGAGTATGGCGGAGGTTAAGGTTTGGCTGGGTGAAGATGTACTTCAGGCTCTTGTGATCGGTGAAGATGTCCACTTTTCTGCCCAACGGAAGGTGTCTCCACGTGATCAAGGCATGAACAACTGCTGCTAGCTCAAGATCATGTGTGGGGTAATTCTTCTCATTTGGTTTAAGATGACGCGAAGTGTATGCAACGATCTTCTTGTCTTGCATTAGAACACCACCGAGACCTTGCAATGAAGCATCACAAAACACTTCATAAGGCTTGGACTCATCCGGAGGAGTAAGTACCGAAGCAGAAGTGAGCTTCACTTTGAGTGTATTGAATGCCACATCACAATCAGGAGCCATAAGTACTTGACATTCTTTTGCAACAGGTTGGAAAGATGCTTGGCAATCTTGGAGAAGTTCTCAACGAACCTTCTGCAATAGCTTGCGAGATCAAGGAAACTTCGGAGTTGTTTGACATTCTGAGGAGGTTCCCAGTTCACAATAGCTTCAACCTTCTCGGGGTTAACAAAAATGCCCTTGCAGGGATAATATGGCCAAGATAGAGGACTTTATCAAGCCAGAATTCACACTTGAAGAACTTCGCATAGAAACGGTGCTCACAGATCCTGTCGAGGACCAAACGGAGGTGCTTGGCATGGTCTTCTTTATTCTTGGAGAATACCAAGATATCATCGAGGTAGACAAGAACGAATTCATTGGTATAGGCGTTGAATATGAAATGCATCATACGAGATAAGGTGGGTGGAGCATTTGCAAGCCCGAAAGACATGATTGTATACTCGTAGGAGCCATAACTCGTCGTGAATGCGGTCTTGGGAATATCCTCTTCACGGATACGAATCTGATGGTAGCTGTCATGGTTTTGTCACGAGAGATGTCCTAGCAAAAGGACTTAGTCGTGGAGCCATCGCTACGGGTTAGCTTAAAGGGGTTAAAGTGGACAAGGACGCAAACGGTTTTATACTAGTTCGGCCCTTCGATGAAGGTAAAAGCCTACGTCTAGTTTGGTGTAGTATTGCTAGGGTTTCGATGACCAGGGAGCGAATCCGGTTTGCCTGTGTCTCGAGTTGTTGTTTCTGAACCATCGCCGGGTCGTCCCTTTATATACACAGGGTGACGCCCGGTCCGGTTTACAGAATCTCGAGGCCGGCTCATAAACGTGCCCGGCTCGGTCTCTATCTGTCGGTGTATTTGGATCGACACCTATGGGATCACAAGAATCCCTACTACGGTTGCGGGGCCCGTGGTTGAGAGAAGGGCGGATCTAACGATCAGGACACGGTTCCTTTACCCAGGTTCGGGCCACAAAGATGCGTAAAACTTTACTCCTGCTTTGGTGGATTATCTGTTGGTGTTCTTCAGCTAACGAGGAGCTCCCAAAGAATCGTGAGGGGTTCCGAAAAGCCGAATCCTCCTCCTGGTCGCCTCGGGCCTCCTTTTATAGGGAAAAGGGGTTGCCACAGTGGCACACGGGAGGTGGAAAGGGTACAGTGATGCGAGGTTATCCCTCGCATTACAGGACAAGGTGCATTTAATGCGCCCAGCTTAGGTGTCCTTGCTTTATCGGGGACGAGGGGAGACGCCCGTCTTGTCCATCGCCGCTCCTCCTTGTGTCGACATGCGCCCTGGCCAGCGGTGCCTGAGGTGCCATGTAGGCAGACAGGCAGCTGAGGTGGCGCAACGGCGGGTCTCCATGAAGATCTGTGGGTTGCCACGCAGGAGCTTGTCCAGCTGGTTGGGTCGGCAGCTGCGTGGGTCGGTGGAAACCCAGTTGGTGCGGGCCTGATGGTGGCCCCGTGGGTGTCCTCGGCAAGGGCCTTGCCGGGGCCCCAGCAAGGGTCTTGCCGCGGCGCCTGCTGTCATCCCCGGCAAGGTGCTTGCCGGGGGCCTTTTGGACCTCCTTGGCTGGGATCCCGCCAAGGGTCATCGTCTTCTTATCTTGCATCTGATCTTGAAGGTCTTCACAAAGATCTGCATGCCACCACGGGGATATCTCCCGAATCCTCGCCCTATGGGGGTGGTGGACTCAAGGGTGATTCCCTCCGTAGGCACGGGGCGAGCTGCCGCGGCAAGGGTGTTGTCGGGGCTGCCAGAGCCGGCCCCGGCAAGGATCTTGCCGGGGGAAGCCGCTTCGTCCCTTTTCTCTTCGTGGTCTTGTTCTTGGCGTTGCTCCAGTCGCCATCAAGCTTCAGTCTTGCCCCGGCTTGCCTCCCTTGCCATGCTTGGTGCGATGGCCCCGTGGCTCAGACTGCCCGTGCACAGTCATAGGGGTACAAAAAGTGTACCCCTCTTTTTGTACACCGTCAGGAGCCCCCGGGCCTGGGCCACACATAAGCGCAACACGTTGTTGGGCCAGGCCCAGAACGGTGCATGGGCAGGCGGGTTGGTTCTCACCGTGGTAAAATTTCCGCGCGCTGCGCCTCCCATGGCCCGCGCGCGGCGCGGGGTGGTGGGGCGTGCGTGACGTGGGCGGCATGCGTGGGGCGGTTTCCGCGCGCATGCGTCACGTCGCAGTAAATGCGAAAGGAGGCAGCTCGCGCCTTCCCCATAAACGGGGGGAGGTGTGGGGGCCTAGCCAGCTGACTGGATGGGGCCGAGGCACGGTCTGCTAGGCATCCACTCCCCACGATCACGGGGTGGGGAGAGGTCGCCTCACCCGTCCCTTCGGTCCTGCACGTTCGCCACGTGCCTCCCATGCGTTCGAGGTGGCGAGCGGTGGAGGCGGGAAACCGAGCCGTCGTTGGTTGGGGCGGCGGGTGGTCCCAGCCCCTCTCGCCTTATGCGTCTTGATTGGTCGAGCGGGGCGGTCGAGCTCCAGCCCCGCCCCTTTATAAAGGGCGGAGGGAGGGGACGGTGCTCTGCACTCCTCCATCTTCTTTCTCCTTCACCTTCTGCTCCTTTCTTCTATCCTCCTGGAAGAAGGAAGACCCCGGCTCCTCAACGGTGGCGGCGAGGGTCGCTGCTCGACAGCGCGTCCCCCCTTCTCCTGCACCCGCAGTGGCCGAACCAGCTACGAGGGGAAGAGGGAGGCGGCGGGGCCGTGGGCGAGGCCGGGGTGCTCGGGGAAGAGGAAGACGGGGCGGCTCGCCAGCCTCGCCCCCGCCAGCAGCTCCTCCTCCAGTGGAAGGTCGTGTTGGCGATGACCCCTGCGAATTCTTCATTAGGATGCGGGGGTCGCCGCGCCGTCGCCTTCGTCTCCTGACCCCGTTTGCGCGGGAGATGGAGGCGAACCCGCCGGAGTCGCTGCGGCTGCACATGAGGGGCTGTGGGATCAGTGGCACGCGAGCCCGCGTCGACTTTCCCGCCCCTCACATGATGTATCTTCGTCGAGGATGGAAGAGGTTTGCTCGCATCCACAGCCTGACGGACGGGCTCACCCTCCACTTCAAGCTGATGGGGGATGGCCACCTCTCCGTCAAGGTCTTCGGGCACCTCGGAACTCGCGTGAGGTGCTGCATCGAGAGGTCCTCTGATGACGAAGACTCCTCCTCAAACGAGGGTGACGAGGAGGACAGCGACAGCGACGACGAGGGCGGGGGACGGCAGGATGACGGGTCCGACTAGGTGTCGGGGGCCGCTCCTGGTGGCACCGGTGACCCCATCATCCGCGTTGCCGGCTCCTTGAACTTCTCGAGGTTGTCTCCTTGGCTGGCGTAGGGAGGCTGCGGAAGAGGAAGAGGAAGAAGGTGGGCGGCAAGGTTGTCATGTCGGAGTACGCGGGCACCGACGCCTTCGTCTCCTACTGACGTCATGCCGCCTCGTCTTAGAGCTCAGCCTCTGACGCCGTCATCACCGTCCAGCCCTGGGGAGGCCGTCAAGATGCCTTCTCGGTGTCTTCACCACCCGTAGCTCGCCTAGGCGCCCCTTTTGCCCTTCTCGCCTCCTTGACCTACCTCCTGAGGAGAGGGACAAGAAAGGCATTACGAGCATCTTATCTCTTTTTAGTCTGTAAGCCTTCGGGCATCTGTAAAGTTTAAAACTTGTAATCCCCCGTATTCATGTTTTTCATTCCCTATGGACTGTACCTGAATGGAATGTTTTTAATGAAAAAGGAATGTCTGCCGGGTCCTTTGTTCGGAGGTAAAAACCCACAACAGGGGATAAATCCCTGATATCCTTAAGATGAACATTTTCTCGCCCGGCAACAGGCCCTGTCGTTTCCCTACTTCGCTCGACCTTTCTCACGCCCTTGGCGAAGGCAGGGATGAAGCGGGCCTAGGGTCCTCGTTTTATCCTTTTGCTGCCGCGACTACGACCAAACTTGGTCCCAGGGACGAGCCTTAGGACCTAGAGTTATGGGAGCACTGTAGCTTAAGGAAAAGAACGAGGTTTCACATACCTCAGTCCATAACGGAATGCATGACAAGGGAAAAAGGACTTATCTGATATTGCAGCCCCCGGCAACCCTGGTCTGCCGCGGGCGAATTCTTGCTCTTGTAGCCCCCGGCAACGCTAGCTTGCCGGGGCCTAAGTACTGATTTGTTCTTCTCTCCTCCCTCCAAGTGGCCTCCGCAAGGATGCCTGTGCGTCATGTAAACCAAGGAAGACAGAGGAAAGACAAAGACTCGACCTCTAAGCTAGGGGTTAGCCGCTGCTAAGCACTATCAACCCTAACCAAGGACGAGACTCGACTCAGCATGCATGCTAAAACTCAGGGCGCCAGCGCTTCATTTATTTATGCTCAAGGTATGCGCCTGGCTTTGTACAAAGGGTTACATGCCTTGCCGGTAAAGCTTGTACAAAAGGGTGGCTTGCCGGGAGGCCCGGCAAGCCGCGCCTTATGGGTAAAACTTGCGAAGATGCTCGATGTTCCAGGAGTTACTCACCGGAACGGCATCCTCGGTCTCCAGGCGGACTGCGCCAGGCCTGGTGACTCGTATTACCCGATAAGGGCCCTCCCACTTCGGTGTCAACTTGTTCGTATTCCTGGCCGATTGAACACGCCGGAGAACAAGGTCACCTTCCTCAAAGCTTCGGGCATGAACCTTGCAGCTATGGTAGCGGCACAAGGCTTGCTGGTAGCGCGCTGCTCTCATAGCCGCCCGAAGACGATCTTCCTCAAGGAGCATCGCGTCATCTTGCCGCAATGGCTCTTGCTCAAGCTCATCATAAGCGAGCACTCGAGGTGACCGTATATGAGTTCCGTGGGGAGAACTGCTTCTGCCCTGTATATCAGGGCAAAGGGCGTCTGGTCGGTGGCTCGATTTGGCGTCGTCCTGCTCGACCAAAGAACCACCGGCAATTCATCAATCCAGCGCCTCCCGCTCTTGTGCAGCCTGTCAAAGGTCTTTGTCCTTAATCCTCGCAGCACTTCAGCATTTGCCCTCTCAGCTTGACCATTGCTTCGGGGGTGAGCAACGGAAGCGAAACAGACCTTGCTGCCGAGGTCTTGGGTATATTGCATGAAGGTGCGGCTTGTAAACTGCGTGCCGTTGTCGGTGACAATCCTGTTGGGTACACCAAAACGGCACACTAGCCCCTTGAAGAACTTGACGGCTGACTGAGCTGTGACCTTCCTCACCGCCTCCACTTCTGGCCACTTTGTGAACTTGTCGATTGCAACGTAGAAGTACTCAAAGCCCTCGACGGCGCGGGGAAAGGGCCCAGTATGTCGAGACCCCAGACCGAGAAGGGCCAGGAGAGAGGAATGGTTTGAAGGGCTTGAGCTGGTTGATGAAGTTTCTTTTAATGGAATTGGCACGCTTCACACCTGGTGACCAGCGCCGCCGCATCCTGGAGGGCAGTGGGCCAGAAGAAGCCTTGTCGGAATGCCTTGCCGGCAAGGGCTCTTGACCCTATGTGGGATCCACATATGCCTCCATGTATTTCCGCCAACAGCTCCAGTCCTTCCTCTTGGGGGATGCACTTCAATTTCACACCGTTCGGCCTTCTCCTGTACAGGACGTCATCGACGAACTGATACATGGCGGACCGACGGGCTACTTTCTCCGCTTCTTCCTGCTCCTCAGGAAGTTCCCCAGTCTGAAGGAATCGGACGGTATGCTGCGCCCATGCTGGAGCCTGCGGCTCGACGGCGAGGACTAAAGGCATTTCCTCCGCCAAGGGAGTGGCCATCTCGACGGCAAAAGCTTGACGCTCCGCCGAAGTTAGCCCTCCGATGGCGGGCTCAGTGTCCCCGGCAACATCCTTGTCGGCGGCTCCGGGGAGCTCGGCGGGAAAGTACTTGCCGGGCCCTGACTTCCTCCTCTTGTACTGCTCTGTTGATGGATCAATGGATGGCTGAGAAAGCTGAAGCACAAAGGTACCTAGTTCCACAGGTAACTTGAGAGCAGCGCGCTTTGACAGGTAATCGGCGATGTCGTTCTCCGCTCGGTGAACGTGCTCCGCCTGTATACCGTCAAAGCGCTCATCCAACTTCCTCACTTCATCGACGTAGGCCTTCATCAACGGGCTCTGGTAATCCTTGTTGACTTGTTCGACGACAAGCTGTGAGTCGCCTCTGACAATGAGCTTCTTGATTCCGAGGTCCGCCGCGATCCTAAGACCGGCAAGCAGCCCCTCGTACTCGGCAGTGTTGTTCGTTGATACCTCCCTAGGGAAGTGCATCTGGACCACGTACTTGAGGTGCTCTCCGGTGGGCGCGACCAGCAGTACGCCAGCCCCGGCACCCTGCAAAGAGAAAGCGCCATCAAAGTACATGACCCAGTTGCAACTTGCCTCTTTGCCGGGGAGAGCAGTTTCTTGGACTTCCTCATCAGGCGTTGCGGTCCATTCTGCGACGAACTCTGCCAGGACTCGGCTCTGTATTGTCGAGGTGCTTTCAAACTTGAGGCCAAAGCTGGACAGCTCCAGTGCCCACTCTACAATCCTTCCCGTTGCATCTGGATTGTGCAATATCCGTTGCAGAGGGAGGTGAGTGACGATAGTGATCTCGTGCGCCTGGAAGTAGTGATGCAGCTTCCTCGAGGCCATTAGAAGGCCGAAGAGCAGTTTCTGCACATCAGAGTACCTTGACCTAGCCCCCTGCAAGAGGGAGCTAACGAAGTAGACCGGGTGCTGCATCATCTTCTTCTTCGGCTGCACTCCAATCGGCTGTGTCGTCTCTACGCCAGTGGCACCAGGCTCCGTTGCCGCTATCACCTCATCATCGATTTCTCTCTGCGCCACCAGTGCAGCACTGACCACCTGGTTCGTTGCCGCTAGGTATAGCAGCAACGGTTCCTGTGGTCGAGGCGCAACCAGTATTGGCGCGGAGGAAAGATACTTCTTCAGATCCTGTAACGTTGTTTCGGCTTCCGGCGTCCACTCCATTGAGCCTACCTTTTTCAAAATCTTGAAAAAGGGGAGGGCGCGCTCAGCAGACTTGGAAATGAATCTGCTCATGGCGGCAACGCAGCCAGCAAGCCGACGCACATCCTTGACCCGTTTGGGTGCTTCAATCTGCTCTATAGCTTTGATCTTGTCCGGATTGGCTTCTATCCCACGCTGTGACACAAAGAACCCGAGAAGCTTGCCAGACGGAACACCGAAGACGCACTTCCCAGGGTTCAGCTTGAGGTTGATCTTGCGCAGGTTCACAAATGTTTCTTGTAAATCCGGTACAAGGGTTGCCCTGTCCTTGGTTTTGACCACTATATCATCCATATAAGCCTCCATATTTCTATGGAGCTGGGGTTCAAAACCAATCTGGACTGCCCTCGCAAATGTCGAGCCAGCACTCTTCAACCCGAAAGGCATTCGTACGAAACAGTACGTACCACATGGGGTGATGAATGTTGTCTTCTCTTCGTCTTCTCTCGCCGTGAAGATCTGGTGGTAGCCGGAGTAGGCATCGAGGAATGATAGCAGGTCACACCCTGCCGTGGAGTCGACAATCTGGTCTATGTGCGGCAACGGGAAGGGGTCCTTGGGACAAGCTTTATTGATATCTGTGTAATCAATACACAGCCTCCACTTCCCATTTGCCTTGCGCACTACCACTGGATTGGCCAACCACGTTGGGTGGAGCACTCCTCTCACCAAACCCGCAGCTTCCAGTTTCCGGATCTCCTCGGTGATGAACTCCTGCCGTTCCAAAGCTTGCTTCCTGACCTTCTGCTTGACGGGCCGCGCATGAGGGCGGACAGCAAGGTGGTGCTCAATCACTTTCCTGGGAACGCCGGGGATGTCGGATGCTTGCCAGGCAAACACGTCGACATTCGCCCGCAGGAAGGTGACGAGTGCGTCTTCCTATTTGTTGTCAAGGGCGGAGCTTATGGTAAAAGCCCCTCCCGTGCCGTCCTCCTTGACAGAAACCTTCTTGGTTCCTGGTGGTGTAGCCCTTGATCTCTTGTTTCTGCCGGAGGAGCTCTCTGGCACGTCCTCGACGGGGGCGCGACACTCCGAAGAGGTGCGCTTGCCGGAGTGGGTGTCTGAGGTCTCGCCGATCTTCTCCTTTCCGGTGGAGCTCTCAGGCACGTCCTCGACGGGAGCACAGCACTCCGAAGGGGTGCGCTTGCCGGAGTGGGCGCCCGAGGTCTCGCCGGTCTTCTTCTTCTTCCCTCTCGGGGCTCCAGTGGCAGGAGCAAATGCCCCCGTAGCGGCAGTTGCTCCAACTGCTTGCTGGTACAATTGGTCGGCGCAAATCAGCGCGTGTCTCTTGTCGGAGGGGATGGTGATGATCGCCACGGGCCCTGGCATCTTCAGGGTGTTGTAGGCATAGTGTGATGCCGCCATGAACTTGGCCAACGCTGGGCTGCCAAGGATCCCGTTGTAAGGCAGGGGGATCCTGGCGACATCGAACACGGTCCTCTCCGTCCTGTAGTTCAGATCACTTCCAAAAGTCACGGGCAGTGTGACTTTCCCCTTTGGTTGGCTCCTTCCTGGGCTGACCCCTTGAAACATGCCCGTCTCCTCGAGGTCTCCATCAGGAACTTGTAGCTTCTCGATCACGATGGGCGAGAGTAGATTTAGGCCAGCCCCGCCATCGACTAGCATCTTTGTCACCTTGAGGTTGCGTATTGTTGGTGAAACTGTTGGAGATATGCCCTAGAGGCAATAATAAAAGCATTATTACTATATCTCCTTGTTCATGATAATTGTCTGTTATTCATGCTTGAATTGTATTGTACGGAAACAGCGATACATGTGTGAATACACAGATCACAATGAGTCCCTGGTAGGCCTCTAGTTACCAGCTCGTTGATCAACAGATGGTCACGGTTTCCTGACCATGGACATGAGATGTCAGTGATAACGGGATCACATCATTAGGAGAATGATGTGATGGACAAGACCCAAACTTGAGCATAACACGAGATCGTATAGTTCGTAATGCATAAGCTTTTCGGTGTCAAGTATTTATTCCTTAGACCATGAGGTTGTACAACTCCCGGATACCGTAGGAGTACTTTGGGTGTGCCAACCGTCACAACGTAACTGGGTGGCTATAAAGGTACGCATCGGGTATCTCCAAAAGTGTCTGTTGAGTTGGTACGAACCGAGACTGGGATGTTGTCACTCCGTATGACGGAGAGGTACCTCTGGGCCCACTCGGTAATACATCATCATAATGAGCTCAATGTGACTAAGTAGTTAGTCACGGGATGATGGATTACGGATCGAGTAAAGAGACTTGCCATAACAAGATTGAACAAGGTATCGGGAATACCGACGATCGAATCTCGGGCAAGTACCGTACCGATGGACAAAGGGAATAACATACGGGATTGAGTGAATCCTTGACATGATGGTTCATCCGATGAAGATCATCGAGGAACACGTGGGAACCAACATGGGTATCCAGATCCCGCTGTTGGTTATTGACCGGAGAGTGGTCTCGGTCATGTCTACGTGTCTCCCGAACCCGTAGGGTCTACACACTTAAGGTTCGGTAACGCTAGGGTTGTAGAGATTAATGCACGTGGAAACCCGAAAGTTGTTCGGAGTCCCGGATGAGATCCCGGACGTCACGAGGAGTTCCGGAATGGTCCAGAGGTAAAGATTGATATATGGGAAGTCCAGTTTCGGCCAACAGGTGATCTCCGGGGGTCATCGAGAGCGTCCCGGGACCACTGGAGGGGCCCCGGGGGTCCACCGGGTGGGGCCACCCATCCCGGTGGGGCCCCTAGGCCGCAAGGGGATGTGTCCAGCCCTCTGGGCTGGCGCACCACTGAGGGAGGCCCACCTCTCCTGCGCCTAGGGTTCAAACCCTAAAGGGGAGGGGGGCTCCACTTGCCTTGGGGGGCAAGGAACCCCCCTTGGCCGCCGCCCCCTTGCAGATTGGATCTGCAGGGGGTCCAGGCGCCCCCCCTGGCCCCTATATATATGTGGGGGGGAGAGGGCAGCCGCACCCAAGTCCTGGCGCCTCTCCCCCTCCCGTCACACCTCCCAACTCCCATGCAGGGCGCCCGGCGAAGCCCTACTGCGATCTCCACTGCATCCGTCATCACGCCGTCGTGCTGCCGGATCTCTGACGACTTCTCCTCCCCCCTTGCTGGATCAAGAAGGAGGTGACGTTGCTGCACCGTACGTGTGTTGAACGCGGAGGTGCCGTCCGTTCGGCGCTAGGTCATCGGTGACGAAGAACGTGAAGAGTACGACTACTTCATCCTTGCTTCGTTGAAAGCTTCCGCATGCAATCTTCATAACGGTATGTAGATGCACTCTTAGTTACTCGTTGCTAGATGTCTCCATAGTCGGATCTTGGTGAAGACGTAGAAAATTTTTGAATTATGCTACGTTCCCCAATAGTGGTATCAGAGCCTAGGTTTTATGCGTAGCATCTTGCACGAGTAGAACACAAAGCAGTTGTGGGCGTATGATCTTGTTCAAACTTTCTTACCGTTACTAGTCAATCTTGATTCGGCGGTATTGTGGGATGAAGCGGCCCGGACCGACCTTACACGTACGCTTACGTGAGACTGGTTCTACCGACAGACATGCACTAGATGCATAAGGTGGCTGGCGGGTGTTTGTCTCTCCTACTTTAGTCGGATCGGATTCGATGAAAAGGGTCCTTATGAAGGGTAAATAGAAGTTGACAAATCACGTTGTGGTTTTGGCGTAGGTAAGAAACGTTCTTGCTAGAAATCCTATAGAAGCCACGTAAAACTTGCAACAACAATTAGAGGACGTCTAACTTGTTTTTGCAGCATGTGTTTTGTGACGTGGTATGGCCAAGAACGAAGATGTGATGAATGATATATGTGATGTATGAGATTGATCATGTTTTTGTAATAGGGAATCACGACTTGCATGTCGATGAACTTGACAACCGGCAGGAGCCATAGGAGTTGTCTTTATTATTGTATGACCTGCGTGTCACTGAATAACGCCATGTAATTACTTTACTTCATTGCTAAACGTTAGCTATAGTAGTAGAAGTAATAGTTGGCGTGACAACTTCTTCGAGACACGATGATGATGATGAAGATCATGGTGTCGAGCCGGTGACAAGATGATCATGGTGCCCCGAAGATGGAGATCCAAGGAGCAAGATGATATTGGCCATATCATGTCACTATAATTGATTGCATGTGATGTTTATCATGTTTTTGCATCTTGTTTACTTAGAACGATGGTAGTAAATAAGATGATCTCTCACTAAAATTTCAAGTAATGTGTTTCCCCTAACTGTGCACCGTTGCTAAAGTTCGTTACTCCGAAGCACCACGTGATGATCGGGTGTGATAGGTTCTAACGTTCGCATACAACGGGTGTAAGACAGATTTACACACGCAATACACTTAGGGTTCACTTGACGAGCCTAGCATGTACAGACATGGCCTCGGAACACGGAAGACCGAAAGGTCGAACACGAGTCGTATAGAAGATACGATCAACATGAAGATGTTCACCGTTTTTGACTAGTCCGTCTCACGTGATGATCGGACACGGACTACTCGATTCGGATCGTGTATCACTTAAGATGACTAGAGAGATGTCATTCTGAGTGGGAGTTCATTAAAATTTGATTAAGATGAACTTAATTATCATGAACTTAGTCTAAATTCTTTACAATATCTCTTGTAGATCAAATGGCCCACGCTCCAGTTTCCCTCAACTTCAACGCGTTCCTAGAGAAAACCAAGCTGAAAGACGATGGTAGCAACTATACGGATTGGGTCCGTAACCTGAGGATTATCCTCATAGCTGCCAAGAGATCATATGTCCTAGAAGCACCGCTAGGTGATGCACCTGCTCCCGATGTGGACCAAGACGTTTTGAACGTCTGGTAGTCGCGTAGTGATGATTACTCCCTGGTTCAGTGCGGCATGCTTTACAGTTTAGAATCGGGGCTTCAAAAGCGTTTTGAGCACCATGGAGCATATGAGATGTTCGAAGAGCTGAAAATGGTTTTCCAAGCTCATGCCCGAGTCGAGAGATATGATGTCTCTAACGCATTCTACAGCTGTAAGATGGAGGAGAACAGTTCTGTCAGTGAGCACATCCTCAAGATTTCAGGATTGCACAACCGCTTGTCTCAGCTGGGAATGAATCTCCCAGATGAAGCGGTCGTTGACAGAATCCTCCAGTCGCTCCCACCAAGCTTCAAGAGCTTCGTGTTGAACTTCAATATGCAGGGGATGGAGAAGTCCATTCCCGAGGTGTATTCAATGCTGAAATCAGCGGAGGTAGACATCAAGAAAGAACATCAAGTGTTGATGGTCAATAAAACCACTAAGTTCAAGAAAGGCAAGGGTAAGAAGAACTTCAAGAAGGACGACAAGGGAGTTGCCGCGCCTGGCAAGCCTGTTGCCGGGAAGAAGCCAAAGTATGGACCCAAGCCTGAGACAGAGTGCTTTTATTGCAAGGGAACGGGTCACTGGAAGCGGAACTGCCCCAAATATTTAGCAGACAAGAAGGCCGGCAACGTCAAAGGTATATTTGATATACTTGTTATTGATGTGTACCTTACCAGCACTCGTAGTAGCTCCTGGGTATTCGATACCGGTGCAGTTGCTCACATTTGTAACTCAAAACAGGAGCTGCGGAATAAACGGAGACTGGCGAAGGATGAGGTGACGATGCGCGTCGGGAATGGTTCCAAGGTCGATGTGATCGCCGTCGGCACGCTACCTCTACATCTACCCTCGGGATTAGTTTTAAACCTGAATAATTGTTATTTAGTACCAGCTTTGAGCATGAACATTGTTTCTGGATCTCGTCTTATGCGAGATGGATATTCTTTCAAATCAGAGAATAATGGTTGTTCTATTTATTTGAGAGATATGTTTTATGGTCATGCCCCGCTGGTCAATGGTTTATTTTTGATGAATCTCGAACGTAGTGATACACATATTCATAGTGTAGATGCCAAAACATGTAAAGTTGATAATGATAGTCCCACATACTTGTGGCATTCCGACTTGGTCATATTGGTGTCAAACGTATGAAGAAGCTCCATTCAGATGGACTTCTAGAGTCTCTTGATTATGAATCATTTGACACGTGCGAACCATGCCTCTTGGGCAAGATGACCAAGACTCCGTTCTCCGGAACAATGGAGCGAGCAACCAACTTGCTGGAAATCATACATATCGATGTGTGTGGTCCAATGAGTGTTGAGGCTCGCGGAGGCTATCGTTATGTTCTCACCCTCACGGATGACTTGAGTAGATATGGGTATATCTATTTGATGAAACACAAGTCTGAGACCTTTGAAAAGTTCAAGGAATTTCAGAATGAGGTTGAGAATCAACGTGACAGAAAAATAAAGTTCTTGCGATCGGATCGTGGGGGTGAATATTTAAGTCATGAATTTGGCACACACCTTAGGAGCTGTGGAATTGTTTCACAATTGACACCGCCCGGAACACCTCAGCGTAACGGTGTGTCCGAACGTCGAAATCGTACTCTGTTGGACATGGTGCGATCTATGATGTCCCTCACCGATTTACCGCTATCTTTTTGGGGTTATGCTTTAGAGATTGCCGCATTCACTTTAAATAGGGCTCCGTCGAAATATGTTGAGACGACTCCGTATGAACTTTGGTTTGGCAAGAAACCGAAGCTGTCGTTTCTGAAAGTTTGGGGTTGCGATGCTTATGTCAAGAAACTTCAACCTGAAAAGCTCGAACCCAAATCGGAAAAATGCGTCTTCATAGGATACCCAAAGGAAACAATTGGGTACACCTTCTACCACAGATCCGAAGGCAAAGTCTTTGTTGCCAAGAATGGATGCTTTCTGGAGAAAGAGTTTCTCTCGAAAGAAGTGAGTGGGAGGAAAGTAGAACTTGATGAGGTGACAGTCACCCCTCCTGCACCGGAAAGTAGCGCAGCACAGGAAACTGTTCCTGAGGTGGCTGCACCGAAAAGGGAGGAAGTTAATGATAATGATCATGAAGAAACTGATCAAGTTACTACTGAACTTCGAAGGTCCACAAGGGCACGTTCCGCACCAGAGTGGTACGGCAACCCTGTCCTGGAAATCATGTTCTTAGACAACGGTGAACCTTCGAACTATGAAGAAGCGATGGCGGGCCCAGATTCCAATAAATGGCTTGGAGCCATGAAATCCGAGATTGAATCCATGTATGAAAACAAAGTATGGACTTTGGTGGACTTGCCTGATGATAGGCACGCCATAGAAAACAAATGGATATTTAAGAAGAAGACAGACGCGGATGGTAATGTGACCATCTATAAGGCTCGGCTTGTCGCTAAGGGTTATCGACAAGTTCAAGGGATTGACTACGATGAGACTTTCTCTCCCGTAGCGATGCTGAAGTCAGTCAGAATCATGTTAGCTATTGCCGCATTCTATGATTATGAGATATGGCAAATGGACGTCAAAACAGCATTCCTTAACGGCTTCCTCAAGGAAGAGTTGTATATGATGCAACCGGAAGGTTTTGTCGATCCAGAGAACGCTAACAAGGTATGCAAGCTCCAGCGCTCGATTTACGGGCTAGTGCAAGCATCTCGGAGTTGGAATATTCGCTTTGATAAGGTGATCAAAGCGTTTGGCTTTATACAGACTTACGGAGAAGCCTGTATTTACAAGAAAGTGAGTGGGAGCTCTGTGGCATTTCTCATATTATATGTGGATGACATATTGCTGATGGGAAATGATATAGAATTCTTGGAAAATGTAAAGGCCTACTTGAATAAAAGTTTTTCAATGAAGGACCTTGGAGAAGCTGCTTACATATTAGGCATCAAAATCTATAGAGATAGATCGAGACACCTCATTGGTCTTTCACAAAGTACATACCTTGACAAAATATTGAAGAAGTTCAATATGGATCAGTCAAAGAAAGGATTCTTGCCTGTTTTACAAGGTATGAGATTGAGTAAGACTCAATCGCCGACCACGGCAGAAGATAGAGAAATGATGAGTGTCATTCCCTATGCCTCGGCAATAGGTTCTATCATGTATGCCATGCTGTGTACCAGACCTGATGTGAACCTTGCCATAAGTTTGGTAGGGAGGTACCAAAGTGATCCCGGTACAGAACACTGGACAGCGGTCAAGAACATCCTGAAGTACCTGAAAAGGACTAAGGATATGTTTCTCGTTTATGGAGGTGACGAAGAGCTCGTCGTAAAGGGTTATGTCGATGCTAGCTTCGACACAGATCTGGATGACTCTAAGTCACAAACCGGATACGTGTATATTTTGAATGGAGGGGCAGTCAGCTGGTGCAGTTGCAAGCAAAGCGTGGTGGCAGCATCTACATGTGAAGCGGAGTACATAGCTGCTTCTGAAGCAGCGCAGGAAGGAGTCTGGATGAAGGAGTTCATCACCGACCTAGGAGTCATTCCAAGCGCGTCAAGCCCGATGACTCTCTTCTGTGACAACACTGGTGCTATTGCTATTACCAAGGAGCCCAGGTTTCACAAGAAGACCAAGCACATCAAGCGCCGTTTCAACTCCATCCGGAATTATGTTCAGGATGGAGACATAGATATTTGTAAAGTGCATACGGATCTGAATGTAGCAGACCCGTTGACTAAACCTCTTTCACGGGCAAAGCATGATCAACACCAGAACTCTATGGGTGTTCGATTCATCACAATGTAACTAGATTATTGACTCTAGTGCAAGTGGGAGACTGTTGGAGATATGCCCTAGAGGCAATAATAAAAGCATTATTATTATATCTCCTTGTTCATGATAATTGTCTGTTATTCATGCTTGAATTGTATTGTACGGAAACAGCGATACATGTGTGAATACACAGATCACAATGAGTCCCTGGTAGGCCTCTAGTTACCAGCTCGTTGATCAACAGATGGTCACGGTTTCCTGACCATGGACATGAGATGTTAGTGATAACGGGATCACATCATTAGGAGAATGATGTGATGGACAAGACCCAAACTTGAGCATAACACGAGATCGTATAGTTCGTAATGCATAAGCTTTTCGGTGTCAAGTATTTATTCCTTAGACCATGAGGTTGTACAACTCCCGGATACCGTAGGAGTACTTTGGGTGTGCCAACCGTCACAACGTAACTGGGTGGCTATAAAGGTACGCATCGGGTATCTCCGAAAGTGTCTGTTGAGTTGGTACGAACCGAGACTGGGATGTTGACACTCCGTATGACGGAGAGGTACCTCTGGGCCCACTCGGTAATACATCATCATAATGAGCTCAATGTGACTAAGTAGTTAGTCACGGGATGATGGATTACGGATCGAGTAAAGAGACTTGCCATAACAAGATTGAACAAGGTATCGGGAATACCGACGATCGAATCTCGGGCAAGTACCGTACCGATGGACAAAGGGAATAACATACGGGATTGGGTGAATCCTTGACACGGTGGTTCATCCGATGAAGATCATCGAGGAACACGTGGGAACCAACATGGGTATCCAGATCCCGCTGTTGGTTATTGACCGGAGAGTGGTCTCGGTCATGTCTACGTGTCTCCCGAACCCGTAGGGTCTACACACTTAAGGTTCGGTAATGCTAGGGTTGTAGAGATTAATGCACGTGGAAACCCGAAAGTTGTTCAGAGTCCCGGATGAGATCCCGGACGTCACGAGGAGTTCCGGAATGGTCCGGAGGTAAAGATTGATATATGGGAAGTCCAGTTTCGGCCAACAGGTGATCTCCGGGGGTCACCGGGAGCGTCCCGGGACCACCGGAGGGGCCCCGGGGGTCCACCGGGTGGGGCCACCCATCCCGGTGGGGCCCCTAGGCCGCAAGGGGATGTGTCCAGCCCTCTGGGCTGGCGCACCACTGAGGGAGGCCCACCTCCCCTGCGCCTAGGGTTCAAACCCTAAAGGGGAGGGGGGCTCCACTTGCCTTGGGGGGCAAGGAACCCCCCTTGGCCGCCGCCCCCTTGCAGATTGGATCTGCAGGGGGTCCAGGCGCCCCCCCTGGCCCCTATATATATGTGGGGGGGAGAGGGCAGCCGCACCCAAGTCCTGGCGCCTCTCCCCCTCCCGTCACACCTCCCAACTCCCACGCAGGGCGCCCGGCGAAGCCCTGCTGCGATCTCCACTGCATCCGTCATCACGCCGTCGTGTTGCCGGATCTCTGACGACTTCTCCTCCCCCCTTGCTAGATCAAGAAGGAGGTGACGTTGCTGCACCGTACGTGTGTTGAACGCGGAGGTGCCGTCCGTTCGGCGCTAGGTCATCGGTGACGAAGAACGTGAAGAGTACGACTACTTCATCCTTGCTTCGTTGAAAGCTTCCGCACGCAATCTTCATAACGGTTTGTAGATGCACTCTTAGTTACTCGTTGCTAGATGTCTCCATAGTTGGATCTTGGTGAAGACGTAGAAATTTTTTGAATTATGCTACGTTCCCCAATAGAAACCAACAATGGCAAGCACCCGACAGCAGTAATGCGATCAGGGTGATCCTCGACGTCAAACATGATAGGTGTGCTGGACCATTTCAGCGGCTTTTGGGCACCGGGCGACGGCTCTGCCGCAATAATCTCTCGTGCCCACTGTTTAAGCTGGCGGTGAGAAGCATGCAGCGAGGCGCCACCATCGACGCACATGGCGTCCGTGGCCTTCTGAAACTCTTGGCCGCCGGACTCGTCGTCCTCTTCGTGATCATCGTCTTCGGGTCTTCTATCGCGGCCTCGGGCGGGCCTTTCTTGTTGTTTCTCCTTGCCGCGACGGCCTGCTTGGTCGTCACACTTCTTGGTGGATCCCTCAGCGGCGTCTTGGCCCTTCTCCTTGTCCCGCCTCTCGTATTCAGCTCTTTGCTTCTCAGCAAGGAGCTCAACCTGGTGGCAGTCCTGGAGATCATGGCCCTTGGTGCGATGGATCTTGCAGTACCGTTTGCCGGAGTTTCCTGGCTTCTCGGCGGCCGCCAAGGCCCGGCAGGTGACACATCTCCTTGCCAGGGTCACCCGCCTTGGTTTTCTTGGCGGAGCCAGCGTCATCAGATCCCTTGACGGCAAGCACGGCCTTCCCCTTGCGCTTCCTGTTACGGTTCTGGCCCTTCTTCGCTGGAACAGTGGTATCTTCATCCGAGGAGTCGGTTTCCGCACCGGCGCTTTCGCCGGGGTACTTCCTTCCCTCTTCGGCCCGGGCACATCTGTCGGCAAGAACGTAAAGTTCTGCCACGTCCTTCACCTTGGTCATCGCCAGTTCTTCGCGCATCTTGCTGTTGCGCACGTTCTGGTCGAACGCGCTGATGATGGCGGCAGGGTGAACATCGGGGATATTGTACTGTACCCGGCCGAATCTCTGTATGTACTTGCACAGAATCTCGCCTTCCTTCTGGGGTATGACATGCAGGTCACTCGCTTGGCCATGGGCTTGATGGCCTCCGGTAAAGGCGCCAACAAACTCATGGCACAAGTCGGACTAGGAGGAAATAGAGTCTACTGGCAAGTGCATCAACCACGACATGGCGTTAGGTTTAAGAGCTAACGGAAAGTAATTCGCAAGCACCTTGTCGTCGCGGGGCCCAGCAGCTTGCATCGCGATGGTGTAGATGCTGAGGAACTCCGATGGGTGGGTCTTGCCGTTGTACTTCTCGCCAACGTCAGGTTTGAAGGTGCGGTGACAGGGCCACTGGAACTGCCGCAGCTCACGGGTGAAAGCCGGACAGCCCACCTCGTAGGGTAGACCTCCAGGGCTTTCCGGTGTTGGGCGGTCCGCAACAGGCCCTGCTCGCCTGTCTGACTGGTGGCACATTTCGCGCCAGCGCTCGATGGTGGCGCGTTTCGCGCCAGCGTCTTCATGGGCTCGCTCCTGAAGGACTTGACGCTGGTCGCCGCAGGTCCGTGGGTCGGACGACGCTATGGAGATGGCATCGCCCGGGACGTCTCGACGGGTCGACGCACATGGCACTGGGCGAGGGGGAGGCGAATGCACCGTAGCCACGGCGCTGCCAGCTCTCCCGCCCATGGTGCGTGGGACCCCATTGGAGCGTCGGCCCGGGAGCTATGTTGGATTTAGGTCGTCCCTGTTGGCGACCACGACAAGGCTTCGTATGGTGGCTCTCCATTCGTCGAGTTTCCCCGTAACGGGAGGAAAGTCGAGGAGCAACTGCGCGCGCGCCAAAGCTTCGGCTGGTGTCGACGGTAGCGAAACCTGCACGGATCATGACGCGCTTCGACCCCTAACCGTGTCAGGGGGAGCTCCATCACGATCCCGCGGTCGCCTATCGCCTCCACCAGTGCTTCGGCGGGCGGGCAGGTCTTCTACGTCCCGGGAGCGGCGCTCGGGGCTCTTCCCATGGCGACGCCCGGGGTCTTCGGGAAGACGGCGCCGTTCGTCGCGCGCTGCTTGAGAAGAGCGCGTTGTTGGCGCCGGCGTGGGAGTTCTGGGGGGCCTCGCGTCGCCCTCGGGTGGTGCAACCGCGACCTTGGAGGGCCCCGCGCCACCCGTGGAGGGCCGGGTCCCATCTCTGGAACTGGCGGTGTGTGGCCTCTTACCAGGCGCACAAGCATCGCCACCTCCCAAACTCCGGCTGTCGGGATGGCGTTGGTGTTCGCGAGCAGTGCCCCGAGTCCTTTCCGCGACTGGTCCACTGCTCGCCCGCGTCGGGACGGGCTGTCCGGCTTCTGACTGGCCAACCGCCACCGTCGTCTTCTTCTTGGGCGCTATGATGATGCAGAAGCGTCGAACTAACCGCTAAAGCCGATCCTCACAACTGCGCCCCCTACCTGGCGCGCCAAAGATGTCGCAGTATTTGGATCGACACCTATGGGATCACAAGAATCCCTACTACGGTTACGGGGCGCAGGGTTGAGAGAAGGGCCGATCTAACGATCAGGACACGGTTCCTTTACCCAGGTTCGGGCTGCAAAGATGCGTAAAACCCTACTCCTGCTTTGGTGGATTATATGTTGGTGTTCTTCAGCTAACGAGGAGCTCCCAAAGAGTCGTGAGGGGTTTCGAAAAGCCGAATCCTCCTCCTGGTCGCCTCGGGCCTCCTTTTATAGGGAAAAGGGGTTGCCATAATGGCACACAGGAGGTGGAAAGGGTACAGTGATGCGAGGTTATCCCTCGCATTACAGGACAAGGTGCATTTAATGCGCCCAGCTTAGGTGTCCTTGCTTTATCGGGGACGAGGGGAGACGCCCGTCTTGTCCGTCGCCACTCCTCCTCATGTCGACACGCGCCCTGGCAAGCGGTGCCTGAGGTGCCATGTAGGCAGACAGGCAGCTGAGGTGGCGCAACGGCGGGTCTCCATGAAGATTTGTGGGTTGCCACGCAGGAGCCTGTCCAGCTGGTTGGGTCGGCGGCTGCGCGGGTCGGTGGAAACCCAGTTGGTGCGGGCCTGATGGTGGCCCCGTGGGTGTCCTCGGCAAGGGCCTTGCCGGGGCCCCGGCAAGGGTCTTGCCGCGGCGCCTGCTATCATCCCCGGCAAGGTGCTTGCCGGGGGCCTTGTGGACCTCCTTGGCTGGGATCCCGCCAAGGGTCGTCGTCTTCTTATCTTGCATCTGATCTTGAAGGTCTTCACAAAGATCTGCATGCCACCACGGGGATATCTCCCGAATCCTCGCCCCATGGGGGTGGTGGACTCAAGGGTGATTCGCTCCGTAGGTGCGGGGCGAGCTGCCGCGGCAAGGGTCTTGCCGGGGCTGCCAGAGCCGGCCCCGGCAAGGATCTTGCCGGGGGAAGCCGCTTCGTCCCTTTGCTCTTCGTGGTCTTGTTCTTGGCGTCGCTCCAGTCTCCATCAAGCTTCAGTCTTGCCCCGGCTTGCCTCCCTTGCCATGCTTGGTGCGATGGCGCCGTGGCTCAGACTGCCCGTGCACAGTCATAGGGGTACAAAAAGTGTACCCCTCTTTTTGTACACCGACACTATCTTTCCTATCTTACAACACAAGTTACACGCCATATGCCGGTTTACACATTACGGGGCCTAACACCTCTTGGGCCCTGGATCTCTAGTTTACTATAATAAAGCGCCATGCTCCATGTCTCGGTGGGCTTCAGTAGAAGTAATGCTTATAGGCATAAACTGGCCCCTCCCTGGGCGGTTTATACCTAATCATTATATCACTGACATTAGGCCCCAGATTGATTTGAACTTGTTCATGTCAATCTTCAATGCCTTTGTAAAAGTTTGGCCCTCCGTGGCTTCAAATATTTCATAAATCGCCGTGACGTCGTCTTCCTGGATAACATTGAACCGCCGTGACGTCATCTGCTCAATTAATACTTGTACCTGTTTTATTTTTTACTTATTAAAAGCTCCGAAGATTGAGGCGACAGTATCATCACATATCCACTTTTTCTGGCTCCTTGATTCCCGCGCCCGTCGTTTTACCTTTCGGCTTATCAATAGGGCAGAGGAGCATCTCCTTTTCCCCCTTGCTCCTTTGCTTCTTCTTCTTCCTCGCGCTCACTCGTGCTCAAGCGGAACCGCCGCCGTCGACCCTTGCATCTTCGTTAACTCAGGCCGCTGCATCAACCTGTTGGGATCAGAAACTCATTAGCGCGCCTCCGCACCCGTTGGCTCCGGTAAGTTCCTTCCTTATCCCCTCTATAGATCTCATTAGGGTTTCTCCTGTGAGTTCATGGATAGGCACTGTTCTTCGCTATTCTTCATCATCGCCCTGATAACTAGGGTAGATCTGATACCCCTGCTTGCGAATGTAGTAATAACTCTGCTTCCTTAGCATGCCTTATTCTTCCCCAAAGTACTAACCCAATCTAGGTCTGTTTGAACCATTGTAGTACTGTTTGAATATTGATCCTGAATATTTCCGCATTTCTGACATGCCGTAGATCTGTAATATTGTTGTTGATTTTGCAAAATCTGTTTCTCTACAAACTTTAGATCTGCACCTTTCAGATTCTCCTTAGCGGTTTAGCTTTTAGAAAAGATCATAAGCCGGTAGATATCATTAGGCGGCCCCTGCTTAAACCACCATTTATAAATACCTTTGAAACACTGCCGGATTAACATTTGCATAAATCATAAATCGGCCCTTTACTATATTTTCAGCTTTTCCCTTCAAAATGGCAAAGCAAGCCAAGCAATTTACTTCCTGCAACTGGGTCCAGTCTCGGGTTACCGAAGAGGAATTGCAGAACCGGGCTGAAATTGGCGCTTTAGGCAAGAAGAATGTCCTCCATTGGAGAGTCCCTGGACTGGAATGTCCTCCGGAGCCCAAAGATGGAGAAGTTATCATATTTCTTGATCATCTAGCCCGAGGATTCAGTTCTCCCAGATCAAAGTTCTTTCGTAACGTGCTGGCTAGTTTTCAACTCCATCCGCAAGATATTGGGCCAAATTCTGTGTCCAACATCTGCAATTTTCAAGTATTTTGCGAAGCTTACCTGCAAGAAGAACCTTCAGTTGAACTGTTTAGGGATTTTTTTCCATCTAAACAGACGCACAGAGTTCACAGACGGTCCTAACATTGAACTTGGCGGAATGTTCATCCAGAAGAGGAAGGATGTCAGCTTTCCTCACGCCAATCATCACAGCCATCCTAAATATTGGAACCAGACCTGGTTTTATTGTCTAGATACTTCTCCGAAAGACGAAAATCCTCTGCCGGGTTACCGTTCTCATCGGCTTTCTGAGAACCATCCTTTCCCTCAATGGCTGAGTGCTCAAGAACGAGGCCAATATGCACCACAACCTTCAAAGCTCTGAGCCTTCACCGCAAACGGTTTAACAGGCATTGACTTTGTTCGCTGTTGGATTTCTTGGAGTATTCTCCCACTAAGTTGGCGCTCCGGTTTAATGTGTGAATATACCGGAAACCCCAAAGATCCTCTGCGCCACACTGAAGCTATGCTGTCAGAAAATGAGGTCAATGAAGCTGTTAAGAAGCTATTGAATGAACCGGTGGATGCCTGCAGTAAAACCGTATTGGCCCCCTTCTGTGAGCTCAATAAACCGCCATCGGTAAATCTTTTACATTGTTTGTTTTATTTCAATCTGTCCTTAGTATCCTTTCTGAACGACCTTACAATCTTTATCAGAGTAACGATCCGTTCTGGAAGAGGAAAACTCAGGATAAACCGGCAAAGGCAACTCGCCAGAAAACCAAAGCTGTTAAGAAAATGGTTAAGAAGAAAACCAATGAAGCCTCTGAATCCAATCTCGATGATGATGAACCAGCCTCAGAGGTATCACTTGACTCCCTTGGCTTCCTTTCCTTACATCTTATTGACAATGATTGTACTCAGGGAAACGCTGAAGGCAGCAAGGTTGATGACGTCGAGGTAATTACCATTTCCTCCGGTTCAGATCCTCTGCCAACACCCAAAATTTGTCGAGTAAGCCGGAAAGTACAATTTTCTCACCCTTTTGCTTACTTGGATCCGAACTTCATTTTGAAGAAACAGCAACATGAATCTCACCGCACAACACGGCACAGTGGTCAAGTCATTGAGTCCACCGGTTTACCACATACACCAGCCTAGAAACGTCGATCAGAGGTTTTACATACTCTAGATGCTCTTTACCCCAAAGTGATACATCTCCAACGTATCTATAATTTTTTATTGTTCCATGCTATTATTTATTAAGACTTGGATGTTTAATGGGCTTTATCATTCACTTTTATATCATTTTTGGGACTAACCTACTAACCCAAAGGCCCAGTCCAGATTGTTGTTTTTTTTCCTATTTTAGGGTTTTGTAGAAAAAGAATATCAAATGGAGTCCAGACGGAATGAAACCTTTGTGAGAGATATTTTTGGAGGAAATCACGCACGAAGAACTTGAGAACCACGTCAGAAGAGCCACGAGGGTGGGGGGCGCGCCCCCCTTCCCAGGGCGCGCCCCCTGCCTCGTGGAGCCCCCGTGACTCCCTCTGTGCCCTCCTTCTTCCTATATAAGTCTACATACCCCAGAAACTCCGTGAACAGAGAGAAACCCCTAATTCCACCGCCGTACCTTCTTTTCCCGTGGAGATCCCATCTTGGAGCCTGTTCCGGAGCTCCACCGGAGGGGGATCCATCACGGAGGCCTTCATCATCATCATCATCGCCCTCACCATGAGTTGTGAGTACTTTACCACAGACCTTCGGGTCCATAGCTGGTATCTAGATGGCTTCTTCTCTCTCTGGATCCCAAAACAAAGTTCTCCTCGGTCTTCGAGGAGATCTATTCGATGTAATCTCTTTTTGCGGTGTGTTTGTCGAGATCCGATGAATTGTGAGTTTATGATCAAGGTTATCTATGAAAGATATTTGGTTCTTCTCTGAACTTTTTATGTGTGCTCATAATATCCTTGCAAGTCTCTTCGAATTATTGATTTAGTTTGGCCTACTAGATCTATAGTTCTTGCAATGGGAGAAGTGCTTGGCTTTGGGTTCAATCTTGCGGTGTCCTTTCCTAGTGACAGTAGCGCAGCAAGGCACGTATTGTATTGTTGCCATCGAGGATAAAAAGATGGGGTTTATATCATATTGCTTGAGTTTATCCCTCTACATCATGTCATCTTGCTTAAGGCGTTACTCTGTTCTTATGAACTCAATTCTCTAGATGCATGCTGGATAGCGGTCGATGTGTGGAGTAATAGTAGTAGATGCATAATCGTTTCGGTCTACTTGTCTCGGACGTGATGCCTATATACAATGATCATGCCTAGATAGTCTTATAATTATTCGCTTTTCTATCAATTGCTCGACAGTAATTTGTTTACCCGCCATAGAATATCGCTATCATGAGAGAAGCCACTAGAGAAAAATATGGCCGCCGGGTCTATTCTCAACATATCAATCTACATCCACTTTACTTTTATCGCTTTTATTTGATGTTCTTATAAAGTAAAAATACCAAAAATATAAACTACCATCTCTATCAGATCTCACTTTCGTAGGTGACCGTAAAGGGATTGACAACCCCTTATCGCGTTGGCTGCAAAGTCCTTATTTGTTTGTGCAGGTGCGAGGGACTCGCGCGTGGTCTCCTACTGGATTGATACCTTGGTTCTCAAAAACTGAGGAAAATACTTACGCTACTGGGCTGCATCTCCCTTTCCTCTTCGAGGGAATACAACGCAAGCTTAAGAGGTAGCAAGAAGAATTTTTGGCGCTGTTGCTGATACGTCCAAAATGTATCTATAATTTATGCTTGCTCCATGCCTCTTTTGTGTGATATTGCTATGATATTTATACACTTCCATACACTTTTGATCATATTTGGACTAATCTATTAACTCAGTGCACCCCAGTGCCAGTTTCTGTTTTCTGCTGTTTTTGTATTTCAGGTTTTCCCATTACGTAAACTGCCAGAAAAATTCCGGGAAAAATATATAAAAAATCAGCGTTCCGGAAGCTTCCATGCGGCCAAAGTAGGGCCGGAGGGGGGCCACCAGGGCTCCAGGCGCCCTGGCCACGCGGCCCCCCTCCAGGCCGCGCCGGGGGGGCGCCTGGGCCCCCCTTAGCTCCCCTGGCGACCCCCTTTGGCATATATTTACACCGTGTCGCAGAAACCCTGATTCCGGACCCCTTTTCTCCAGACGCAATTCCGATCTCCTCCGCCATCGCCATCAAGCTTCGGGGGACCAGAATTCCTGTGCCGGCACCCTGCCGGGACGGGGAAGTGCCCCCGGATTCATCTCCATCGACGTTGCTTCCTCCCTCCATGATGCGGGAGTAGTTCCTCCTCGGGGCTGAGGTTTCTACCAGTAGCTATGTGGTCAATTCTCTCTCCCATGATGTGATCTTCGTTGTGATCATAGGCTATGTTAATCTAGGGTGATCCCATGATATTTCCCCTTCCTCTATGTATTGGATTGATGTACTCACTTGTCTTTATCTAGTATAATCCCCGAGACCAAGGTGACAGCGGTCTATTGGACATGGATTAGAAAAATATTTTCATGAGTGATTTCCTCTCTTGTGTGTTGATTGAAGATTGAGAGTCTCTTGGTGCTTGTCTTTGACTATCCTTTAGATATGGTGTGGTGATTGTGGGACTCTCTTTGGATGGCCGCGGTGACATTGGGAAATCCTTAGATTGAGAACTACGAACTTTGAGGTGTGCTTTTGTAGCCCTACATAATTCTCGTCCTCTCTTAACCACGAAGGAATGACCTCCGGGTGCGTCTCCATTGCATGTTTTATGGGAAATATCATGTGATTCGATTATGTTAATGTTGTTGGGAGTTGCCACTAGTGAAAGTATGATCCCTAGGCCTTGTTTCCACCATTGCAATACCATTTGTGCTCACGTTTACCGCTTGTTTGCTTGCTGCACTTTTTATTACAGATTTATATTACTTTGTTTTGCCATCCATATCACTTGCCATTTAACATCTCTTCGCCGAACTACTGCACCTATACATCTGACAAGTGTATTAGGTGTGTTGGGGACACAAGAGACTTCTTGTATTTTAGTTGTAGGGTTGCTTGAGAGAGACCATCTTCAACCTCTACTTCCCTGAGTTCGATAAACCTTAGGTCATCCACTTGAGGGAAATTGCTGCTGTCCTACAAACCTCTGCGCTTGGAGGCCCAACATAGTCTACAAGAGTAGAAGCATGTGTAGACATCAAGCTATTTCTGGCGCCGTTGCCGGGGAAGTGAGTGCTTGAAGGTATATCTTTAGATCTTGCAATTAAATCTTTTCGTTTCTTGTTTTTAGTTTCACTAGTTATGTTTATGGAAAACCGCGCTCTTAGTTCGTTGCTTGTGGGAAGACGCCCCACACCTGTGGTGGTTGCTCCTCCTCCTACTGAAATTGTGCCCTATAAAATACCGGCTGGTATTATCGATTATGTTTTGGCTAATCGTTATGCAGGAGGCAGACATCCCGGTGAACACTTGCTATATATGTCACAACTATGTTCATTATTTAAGCTTGCAGGTGTATCAATGGAGTTTGTCATGAGGAAATTGTTCACCGTATTACTTATAGATAAAGCTTCAGATTGGTATAAGCTTCTCGATAACTCGCACTTGCTTGATTGGCAAGAGCTTATGTCTCTCTTTTATACTAAGTTTTATCCTCTTCATGAAATTCATCGAGACAGGAACTATATCTATAACTTTAGGTCTCGTGACGGAGAGAGCGTAGCTCAAGCTTGGGGGAGACTGAAAACGTTAATGCTAAAAAGTCCTAACCATGGGCTCCCCAAAGATGCTTATGTGGAGAGTAAGAGTACCTTTTTGCATGTGGATCATGGTAACAATGCTTTATGTGATGCTTGTATTGTTGAGTTTATTCATGATCCCACTGAAAATTATTATGAGAAGGGAACATATGCTTATAGATATTTCAATAATATTAAGTTCCCTCTCTTTATGTTGAAGGTTTTGAAGCTGCACTTGTTTTGTCTTCCTATGCTTATTGCTTTGTGCTTCAATGAATTATTCCATTGCAATATTCCTATGCATAGGAAGCATGTTAGGCTTAAATTTATTTGGTATTTGCTTCTTGATGCTCTCTTTTGTTCTTCAACTCTTATTCCTACGAGAGCATCATTAAAGTCTTAAGCCTATCTTTATGGCTATAAAGAAAGAGCTCTAGGGAGACAACCCTTGTTATCTTTGATTTCAGTTTTTAGTGGTCTTGATGTTTGTTACTACTGTAGCAACATCATTGTATCATTATTTTTCAGCTTTGTGCCAAGTTTAGCCTCTGATTGCAAGAAAGTTCAAAAGTTGTGACGTGCTGTCCAGGAAACAGATTCTGTCCTTGGACAGAAAAATTCGTATAAAATCACCAGATCATCTTTTTGGTCTGAATTTTTTCGAAAGCGTGCTCTATACAATTGGCTTCCGGGCGTCTGTTCTGAGTTTTTTTATTTGAGTTGCAGAAGTGCCCCGAAAAAATTATTTACTACCTGCTGGTCTGTTTTTCACAGATTCTGTCCTGTTTTGCCTTTTCTTCATTTTGCAAACCTTGAGCTTGCTTTTTCTTTGCAAAAACCTTTTGGCAATCTTGAGAAACAGTAGACCTTCAAGAATATCCTTATTTCCAGCAAGGAACAATTATTTTATTAAGGGTACTAACCTCGCTAATCAGATTATGATGAGTTATGTATGAAGGGAGTTTTCAAGTGTGCGAGGGAAGATGATAAAAAGATTCAGGAGTGTCAAACGCTCAAGCTTGGGGATGCCCCCATGCACCCCCAAGAAATATTCAAGAAGACTCAAGCGTCTAAGCTTGGGGATGCCCCCGTGCATCCCCTTCTCCATCAACAATTATCAGTTCGTCTTTCGTTCCACTATATTTTTATCACTTCATGTGTTATGTGCTATGCTTGGAGCGTCTTGCTTTTAGTTTCCTTTTTAGTTTTCTTTAGCTTTTCTTGCTTTTCATAACGAGTTGGAACTCAGCTTTCTTTGTGTGGGAGAGAAACACGCTCCACTTCAACCTAGAACATAACATAGAATTTTCATGCCTATCCTTGTTGTGTGTGTTCTTTGTCTTTCAATAGCTACTATCATGTTCAGCTCTTAGTTTTCATGCTTGTCTTTTTAAAAGAGCTTTTGTTTAGTTGGTCGATGGAACTCTCTTAGTTATCATGCTTATCTTATTAAGAGAGTTGGCTTCTGTTGCACTGGTCGATATGTCTATGATAAAAATGCTATGTGCATAATGATGCTTAGTAGTTCATGTTTTCTTATGGTTAGTCTCAAATAGCTGGGGGGTTCTCAATGTGTTAATGGAGTACCAACATGATTTGTTTGCCTATGATGTGGTATGGTTTAGTGATATCTTCCTCCAGGAATTTATTTTGATTGACTTGGCGTATGCTCACGCATATTTAAGACTGTAAAGAAAGTCTATCAAGCCTTGATGATCTTTAGTTTCTGAGTAGCGATATAACTTCCATGCCTGATTCAATGTTGCTTTGTCGCTCTGCATGATTATGACCGTCATTGCTCTTTTAGTTGGTCGCTCCCAGTCTCTTGCTAACCTTCGCCTGTACTAAGCGGACTGACTGCTTGTGCATCCAAAATCCTTTAAACCAGTTATGCCATATGAGTCCACCATACCTTCCTATACATGGTATTTACCTGCCATTCCTAACGAAGACTTTCATGTACCATCTCGAAATTATTCAAAAAAGCATTTCTCTTTTGTGCCTTTGTTTTAGCTCATGAGGAAGTAGTAGTTAATTCATGATCTTTTTAAGTTGGACAAGCTTCACCCCGGGATTGCATGTCTAATGTGCAAACCCCTAATACGAGAAGGAACTGGCAAAGAGTGCGCCCGGCTCATTAAAAAATATACAACAAACAAACCCTCCTTCACGCTTTGTTCATGAGAAATCAGAAAACTTTGGCAGTGATAAACAAAGGAGATTAAGAGGATGTGATCGTCCTCATGCGGGAGCCGTTCCTCGAAACTTGTCCAGCTCGAGAAGTAATTGAGTTATCTGCTAGCATTCGTTGACGAAATATGCATATTCTAAAAAAATAATTTTTACCTCTGTTTTTAAAAATCAAGAGCTCTGGTACATGTTTAGTTTTTGTTTCCGACCACGGGTTTTCAACCTTGCCATCAAAAGCCACGGTTCGAGAGTCTCCACCTTCTTTCTTTAAAGCACCAACTATTGAGAGCATGATTGTCATTCTGAGTTTAATGTGCATTGTCCCAAAGTACCATTGTCTTTTGCATGATTATGATATCGTTTATTCTGAAATCATTGTATCTAGTCGTCACTTAAACCTTGGAGGTGCCCCTGCATTTATGTTTTGCTTCACTAAAGGGGGCAAGCGAGGTACTACTTTATCATATTTGCACACCATGCTCACTACAAATCTATTTGATGTTTCAGTATCATATTGTAAAACTTTCAGTTCTTTGTGATATTCTCATGAGGAAACTTAATTACTACAGATCCATTGTCTCAGTAAGCACTTGTCATGTGACTGTAAAAAGTCCTTATATGGTTAATAGCATGTCACCACAGAAATTATGCTTGTTATCATTTACCTACTCGAGGACGAGCAGGAATTAAGCTTGGGGATGTTGATACGTCCAAAACGTATCTATAATTTCTGCTTGCTCCATGCCTCTTTTGTGTGATATTTCTATGATATTTATACACTTCCATACACTTTTGATCATATTTGGACTAATCTATTAACTTAGTGCACCCCAGTGCCAGTTTCTGTTTTCTGCTGTTTTTGTATTTCAGGTTTTCCCATTACGTAAACTGCTAGAAAAATTCCGGGAAAAATATATAAAAAATCAGCGTTCCGGAAGCTTCCATGCGGCCAAAGTAGGGCCGGAGGGGGGCCACCAGGGCTCCAGGCGCCCTGGCCACATGGCCCCCCTCCATGCCGCGTCGGGGGGCGCCTGGGCCCCCCTTAGCTCCCCTGGCGACCCCCTTTGCCATATATTTACACCGCGTCGCAGAAACCCTGATTCCGGACCCCTTTTCTCCAGACGCAATTCCGATCTCCGCCGCCATCGCCATCAAGCTTCGGGGGACCAGAATTCCTGTGCCGGCACCCTGCCGGGACGGGGAAGTGCCCCCGGATTCATCTCCATCGACGTTGCTTCCTCCCTCCATGATGCGGGAGTAGTTCCTCCTCGGGGCTGAGGTTTCTACCAGTAGCTATGTGGTCAATTCTCTCTCCCATGATGTGATCTTCGTTGTGATCATAGGCTATGTTAATCTAGGGTGATCCCATGATATTTCCCCTTCCTCTATGTATTGGATTGATGTACTCAGTTGTCTTTATCTAGTATAATCCCCGAGACCAAGGTGACAGCGGTCTATTGGACATGGATTAGAAAAATATTTTCATGAGTGATTTCCTCTCTTGTGTGTTGATTGAAGATTGACAGTCTCTTGGTGCTTGTCTTTGACTATCCTTTAGATATGTTGTGGTGATTGTGGGACTCTCTTTGGATGGCCGCGGTGACATTGGGAAATCCTTAGATTGAGAACTACGAACTTTGAGGTGTGCTTTTGTAGCCCTACATAATTCTCGTCCTCTCTTGACCACGAAGGAATGACCTCCGGGTGCGTCTCCATTGCATGTTTTATGGGAAATATCATGTGATTCGATTATGTTAATGTTGTTGGGAGTTGCCACTAGTGAAAGTATGAAGCCTAGGCCTTGTTTCCACCATTGCAATACCATTTGTGCTCACGTTTACCACTTGTTTGCTTGCTGCACTTTTTATTACAGATTTATATTACTTTGTTTTGCCATCCATATCACTTGCCATTTAACATCTCTTCGCCGAACTAGTGCACCTATACATCTAACAAGTGTATTAGGTGTGTTGGGGACACAAGAGACTTCTTGTATCTTAGTTGCAGGGTTGCTTGAGAGAGACCATCTTCAACCTCTACTTCCCTGAGTTCGATAAACCTTAGGTCATCCACTTGAGGGAAATTGCTGCTGTCCTACAAACCTCTGCGCTTGGAGGCCCAACATAGTCTACAAGAGTAGAAGCGTGTGTAGACATCAGTTGCCGGTGAGGCTTACGCAAAGGTCATATACCAAGTACCTATCACAAAGCCTTATCCTTCGCATTACATTTATTTGCCTCTCGTTTTCCTCTCCCCCACTTCACCCTTGCTGTCTTATTTGCCCTTCCTCCGTCGTGTGTTTATCGTTCGCTTGCTTCTTGTTTGCTCGTGTGCTGCTTGCTTGCTTGTCACTATGGCTCAGAACAATACCAAATTGTGTGACTTCTCCAATACCAACAACAATGATTTTATTAGCACTCTGATTGCTCCTATTACCGATGTTGAATCTTGTGAGATCAATGTTGCTTTGTTGAATCTTGTCATGAAAGATCAATTCTCCGGCCTTCCTAGTGAAGATGTCGCTACCCATCTAAACAACTTTGTTGATTTGTGTGATATGCAAAAGAAAAGGGATACAGATAACGATATTGTTAAAATGAAGTTATTTCCGTTTTCACTTAGAGATCGTGCTAACACTTGGTTTTCCTCTTTGCCTAGAAATAGTATTGATTCATGGAATAAGTGCAAAGATGCTTTTATCTCTAAGTATTTCCCTCCTGCTAAGATCATCTCTCTTAGAAACGATATTATGAATTTTAAGCAACTAGATCATGAGCATGTTGCACAAGCTTGGGAGAGAATGAAATTGATGATACGTAATTGCCCTACACATGGTTTGAATCTATGGATGATTATTCAGAACTTTTATGCTGGCTTGAATTTTGCTTCTAGAATCTTTTAGATTCGGCCGCCGGAGGCACTTTCATGGAAACCACCTTAGGAGAAGCTACCAAACTCCTAGATAATATTATGGTTAATTATTCTCAATGGCACACCAAAAGATCTACTAGTAAAAAGTGCATGCTATCGAAGAAATTAGTGTTTTGAGTGGAAAGATGGATGAACTTATGAAATTATTTGCTTCTAAGAGTGCTTCTTCTGATCCTAATGATATGCCTTTGTCCACTTTGATTGAGAATAACAATGAACCTTTGGATATGAATTTTGTTGGTAGGAATAATTTTGGTAACAATGCTTATAGAGGTAATTTTAATCCTAGGCCTTTTCCTAGTAATTCCTCTAATAATTTTGGTATTTACATTTAATTGTGGTAATTCCTTTGGATGTGAATTATTTTTAATGATTAATTAATATTTACATTTAATTGTGACTTCGTTTTGTATGATATTTACACCAGTTATTCATTCCGATTAACATGCCGGGCTACCATTGGTATCTAGCAGTAGCCAATGCCAAAAAACGTGAAATTCAAGTATTGGACTCCCTTGGTTCTCGTGTTGAACGCAGTGACCTTGCTACTACGGTAAACATGTATTGTTTTTTTCACATCTTAACATATGTTTTGTTTGCCTTAATCCCTAATATTTCTCATATAAAAAATAGTTAGCAGGACTTGAGAAGCGTCTGAAACTTGCAGAGCAAGATCCAGAGTTTAGCAAAGACCATAGGTGGCCCGATCTCAATGTTACAAAATGGACGGTCATAGAGCAGTTTCATGAGGCATTACAAACCGATGGGTAAGCAATTGTTACATTGGTTTGTTTATTTTTTCATCAAGACAATATTAAAAAATCATTATTTTATATTATTATAGTGTGTCATGTGGACTATTTATGCTAAATTATATGGAATACTGGACATCAAATACTTTATCAAACCAATTCACCCAGGTATTTCATTTTTATACATTATATTAATGGTATATCTCAAAATATTATATCAATTTATATATATATATATATATATATATATATATATATATATATATATAATTTCTAGGATGATATGAAACACTTTCGGCAAAAATTAGCTGTCATTTTGCTCGATTCGGATCTAAATAAGCTAAAAGGAAATCCCGTATACCATCAACCTGAGGACGAAGAAACTTTAGCTAATTCCGATCTCGAGTGTTTGGACAGTCCACCTGACGTAGTCAAAGAAAAATGTCCTGCTCCAACCACCATCATGCCCACAGAACAACGCGAATTACTTGCCGGACTCTGCAACTACATCATGTCGGTGGATGATGTCGGGTGTTTGGAGTAAGTACCATTTATTAATATATAATGTGTGCATGTATATTATTATTATTCTTACCATCCAATTATTAGGAAGGGATTGGTCCGGAGCTCCACACCCGATCCAATGGTTTTAAGTCTTAGGAAACTTCAGTGCATACTTAACATGGAGCATGCTATGGACAGTGATTGCTTCAACATCGCCGTGTGTATACTGGCATGTGACGAGGGGGTATTGTTCACGGACCCTCCTATACACTACATGGATCTAAGATTTTGTGTAAGTTATCGTAGCTATGCATTCTATGTGGCATTAGTATTAACATGCTGAATCAATATTATTGTTTATTAGTCGATGATGCTAGGGTCAACAAGAGGTCAAAAGTTTTGCGAGAAGGAAACTATACACACGTTGGCAACATTATTTGATAGCTATCCTGGGATGGACAACAACATCTCATCATGCAACATGGTAAGTAATGTATTTTGTCTATTGTTATCATAGTTTATTATTGTTTCTAATAGCTCCGCTTGTAGATTTATCTTCCCTATGCATCCATCGGACGATACATCTTATACGTGATCGACAAAGAGGCACTTCGGATATATATTATGGACCCTATTCAAACATCACAATCGTCATAGGTTAAAATTTTGAGGCATGCACTGAAATTAAAATCTTTTGCAGGGGATTTCAAAGAAGCACTCGAAATAAAGCTGCCTAGTTGGAATTCCGATATTTCTAAATGGCAACGTTTATTTCCGAATGGTATTCCAACGAGTATAGATGGGTAATGAATTAATAATAAAATAAACATTTGTTTTTGTTATCACTATATTCTATGCATTATTAATTTAAAATATTGCAGGAATCTATATGGCTATTTTGTTTATCATTTTATGCTCTGGTGGAACGGGACAGAATTGGTGAAGCCGGTTTGCGCGGTGAGTATTCTCTATTACATGTTTTAAGACCTTTGGTGTGAAATTTGCATACTAATTACATATATTGTTTTTACAGGATGGGTATGAGCTGAGGAAGCAATTTTTATTATACCTGCTCAAACACCGTGGGAATGAAGCTAAAGACAACTTTCCTGATATTGTTAAAGAATTTCTTAAGCGCATCACCTAGATATTGATAATTTTGTAATAGATGTTTAGATGGAGGATTGATCAGTTTGTTATATGGACATGTCGTTAATCTTTACTTTTGTTACGAAATTTCATTGCAAAATGGATTTCGATTATTCAGTGATTTAAATTGTGTTATATTGTTTGTGCATGTGATCATGTAACTCTTACAAACTTTTTCAAGAGTTCGTGGCAACGCACGGGCACTCTACTAGTGAACCTTTGGATGTGAATTTTGTTGGTAGGGATAATTTTGGTAACAATGCTTATAGAGGTAATTTTAATCCTAGGCCTTTTCCTAGTAATTCATCTAATAATCTTGGTGATTCCTACAACAACTCTTATGGAAAGATGCCTTTTGAATTTGAAACTAGTGTTAAGGAGTTTATGATCTCGCAAAAGAATTTCAATGCTTTGCTTGAAGAGAAATTGTTTAAGGTTGATGAATTGGCTAGAAGTGTGGATAGAATTACTCTTGATGTTGATTCTTTGAAACTTAGATCTATCCCACCTAAGCATGATATCAATGAGTCTCTCAAAGCCATGAGAATTTCCATTGATGAATGCAAAGAAAGAACCGCTAGAATGCATGCTAAAAGAGAAGATTATATTAAATTGTGTTCTTCTAGTTATCATGAAAATAAAGATGAAGATCTGAAAGTTATTGATGTGTCTCCTATTAGATCCTTGTTTTCTAGTATTAATCTTGATGAAGATAGGATTGGAGATAATTCTGCTTTAAGGTGTCCCAATGATTCAGAGTTTTTAGATCTTGATGCTAAAATTGCTAAAAGTGGGAGTGAAGAGATTAAAACTTTGCATAGTGATGAACCCACTACTTTGGATTTCAAGGGATTCAATTATGATAATTGCTCTTTGATTGATTGTATATCCTTGTTGCAATCCGTGCTAAATTCTCCTCATGATTATAGTCAAAATAAAGCTTTCACTAAACACATAGTTGATGCTTTGATGCAATCTTATGAAGAAAAACTTGAGTTAGAAGTTTCTATCCCTAGAAAGCTTTATGATGAGTGGGAACCTACTATAAAAATAAAAATAAAATATCATGAATGCTATGCTTTGTGTGATTTGGGTGCAAGTGTCTCCACTATCCCAAAAAAATTGTGTGATTTGCTAGGGTTCCATGAGCTTGATGATTGTTCTTTAAATTTGCATCTTGCGGATTCCACTATTAAGAAACCTATGGGAAGAATCAATGATGTTCTTATTGTTGCCAATAGGAATTATGTGCCCTTAGATTTCATTGTTCTTGATATAGATTGCAATCCTTAATTTCCTATTATTCTTGGTAGACCTTTCCTTAGAACGTGTAACACCCCAAAAATTTAGCAATGTTTTATTAATTAAAATTTTGCCTTCAGCTGAATGTTCCTTTGGATTCCATGACAATTCTTGCTCTGATTTTTGTTGGAATGTTTGCCCCTAGTAAAAACTTCCCTTTTAATGTTAGATTCTCTTTTGTGCCTTTTGAAACCTTGCTTATATCAGCAGGTTTAGTTATATATTGGTCTCCATAATTCACTTCTCTATATAAATGATTAAACCTAGTTTTAAGGCCTCTTTTCAACTGCAACTACTTGATAAATTTATTTATAATTTCAACCAAAAATTGGAGATGTAAAGTGATGCTATTAGATCACTTTTATGCAATAATATAATTATTTCATATAATATTTTGGGGCTCCACAGCATGTTTGCCAATCTGGTTCAGTAGGCCATATTGCACTACAACCCCTTTAAATATCCCTTTGATGCTTCCACCAAAATTATGGGAGGTTCATAGCAGTATGTTATCCATATTTATGCAAAAACCCACCTTGGTCCTTTGGAAGTTTTGAGTGAAACAGCCTCTTTTCCATTCTGGTTCAGTTTGGTGTTTTGCACTGCAACCCTAGTCTATTTTGCTCTAGAGCCTTTGAGCTTCCTCATGCTTGTAGTTCCTCTTGCAAAAACCTTAAGTCCAGAAGGATGGACCTATTGGGATAGTTTTGGTTCATGGAATAGTGCTCTGCATTTTCTGCCCAGAACTGAAATCTTCCAAAACTTGCACTAACAAGTTTTTGCTTTTGATGAACTAACCTCACCACCTTCTCACTCATCTAAGGAGACATCCATCTCGTAAGTTTGGCCACCCCAGGAGCTTGCTAGATGCCCCTGGCATTTTGTCATACACCCTGAGTGCATGACCATATTTGGCTTAGCTTCTGGTTCATATTATGAACTTGATTCCCTGACTAATACAGCATGTCTCACAGCTTTGTCATTGCCTGTAACCCCACCCTGCTGACCCCCTTGCAATTTGGAGCTCATCAGCATGCCGTGGCATAACGCCGAGCATGTTGCGTGCGTGCTCTGGGCGCGCCCAGAGCGCGCGTTTTGCACGTGCGTGCGCCCGAGTCGCTGCGTCGCGCCCCTGGCCCCCAACTCACTCGTAGAGCCACGCACAGCCTTATCCATGCTCGAGAACACGCCAAAACTAACCAGGGACTCCACAGCGCCGCCGTCAGAGCGCTCCTGGCGGCACGCCGGCGCTCGCAGCGGCTTTCTGCCATGGTCGGCGCCGCCCAAGCCACCCGCACTCGCCACCTACCCCCTGGGACTGCTCCAGCGCGTCAGCGAGCTTGTCCCCTAGCGTGCGTCGCCGCCACATCGCCCTGAGCAACAGAACGGCGGTCGCCGGCGAGCTTATCCACTGCCGCCGCTGAACCGCCATAGCTCGCCTATTTAAGGGTGCCCGAGCCTCCCCGCAGCATCATACCCTAGGCACCCCGTAGAGCAGCACCGTGGCAGCCATTCGACCCCGAGAAGCCTCCTTCTTCATCTCCGGCGAACACAGCCGCCGCCTCGGCCTCGAGCAATCCGGCGCCACCAGAGCCTCCCCCGCTCGTCCAACACCACCGTCGCCTCCCCCTCGACCTTTTGAAGCTGACCGACCTCTCCAACACGATCAAAACTCACCACAGCCCGAATCCCCATTTACGCCCGAAGCTCCCTACGCTGCGGAGCTCGCCGCCGGCGACTCCCTTCGCCCCCTCCGACTAATCGACTACCGGAAGGACCGCACCAACCCCGCGGATCCATTACCGCACTCAGTGACCCTCGAGGAACCCTGGTTCGCCGGTGACGATCGCTGGAGCCCCGCTGCCGTTCGGGCAGAGGAAGAGAAGGGGGGATAGACTAGTCAAACCTGACAAGTGGACCCCTAGGCCCACTGTCAATGACCCAGCGTCACCACCGCGTGTTTTTAAGTGGAGGCGTGAAACACGAAGTACATATCCCCTAGCTCGAAGACGTATTCTCAGCCGAATCGTTTTCTTTTTCTGTTTTAGTTTAAAAACCAGATTTGACCAAACTTTGACTAGCTTTAACTTTTTAACCACAGCTCCAAATGATTTGATTCTTTTTCTGTCGTTTCCCAAATATTGTCTAGTTTATTTCCATATTTATATGAAAATTTTCCAGACAACTTTTTGGGGGTGTTCTAAGTCTATGTATTGATTTCCTTTTAATTCTTTTAGGTTTTTGAAGAGGGAGAAAGCTTCCAAAATTCTTGGAATGCTTTTCTCCTCCCCTCTACTTGAAGGCAAGCATCTTGAACCCTATGATGATACCATCTGTGTGTTGTTTGCTTAATCTCAAAGAACTCCATTGATATGCCAAAATTTGAGCATCATTATTTCATGTGGAAAGCATACTCTTGCATATCATCATGAGGTGAATAATTCTTTTCAGTTTTGTATGCGATACTGGTGACAGCCACTACTCATCATGCCACATCTACCTGGTGAGAGTTCGGATGGAGTCCGAAGGGGGGTTGTGTTTCGATGAACCAACCACGTGACTGACATCTCGTTGTGACGAGGATGTGCAGTGAGGCAGCTTGTAGCATGAGGAGAGTGACCCTGTCAGGGAACTGTGAGATCATTGTGGCTCTAACCATGCAAGGTATATATATAACCTCCTGAGTCGACCATAGATCGAGTCTTGCTCCGGTAACCCCCATACTTGTTTCATGCTACCACGTGTCCCTACTTCGGGTAGGGTGTGGTTCAGTAAATTTGCCGACCCCTGTTCTATCACACACCGTACAGAGAGGCCACGGTGGAAGATACCGGCTGCATCCGGTAGGCAGGCCACCTGGTCCGGGGGCATGGGTGTTTCGGTTGTAGCCGAAGGGGATAGCGTCCCCAGTTTCTCGCGCGTGTTATAAATTGTTGTAATCCCATGTTAGTCGATGTTGTAGCCTCCCCACTTAAAGTTTAGCTTAACTAGTGTTGTGGGTGATTCCAGACATCGGTAAGTTAGGCTGGTGTGTGTAGTCAGGTGTGTCTTCAAATTAAAAGACCGTAGACGGAATTAGTCTAGAGGGGCTATAGAAAATCCGTTATCCATGGGTAAAGAGTGCATCCTCTGCAGAGATATAAAACCTATTCGAATAGCTGTGTCCATGGTTAAGGACTACAGTCTGGGATGGATCGAGTGTCGGTCTTAGTGTCGATCTTCGGAGGAGAAGCAGTTAAGCCAGAACATTATAACCCGTGACAGGTAGTTATTGTGATTTATCTTTATCGTGGACTAACCGTTCATATTACTTGAAACAGCGAGTATCCGCAGGACGGTTCCACCTCCCGGATACTCAATGTTATTTCTTTTCATTTATAAGCCCTTTATGTGATGTCGCTCAGACGTCCGACTGTGGCATTCTTGTCCTTTATTTTCTTTTCCCTATGAGCCCTTTTTGTGGTGTCGCTCAGACGCCCGACTGTGGCATGCCTGTTATTTATTTCATTACTACTTTTTGATTGCATATACCCTTTACTCGAACGTCCTGATTAAAGTTATATCCTATCGCATCATTATTATCAAAGTGATCCTAAATCATCCTTGAGCATGTTTATGTCTCACCCATGTTCTTAATGTTTGCGAGTACATTCAAAGTACTCACTGGCTTGTCCCTGGCTATTGTCTTGGCCAGATTCCTTGCAAGGGAAGGAACGACGTGACACTACCCCAGAGCCTACACTATTGGGATAGCAGCCCCGCGAAGATAGGAGTTATACCGGTCAGCTGTTCCCGTGGGAAATGGAGACCCACAAGCGCCGACGTACCTCAACCGCTTCCGCCATCATCTACCAGAAAACCCATGTTGTACTTATAGACCAGAATGGTCTTGTACTACATATTTGTACCTTTGCTTGGAATTTTCTGTATCAAGAGGTGTCTCATCAGCTAACAGTAATCCTGGGGCTGGTGAGCACAAGGTCCGCCTTTGGGAAAATACATCCCGAAATTCCGATCCTGACAGAACGATTGGTGCAATTATTGATATGAAGGAAGGAAATATTAGATTCCAATTTCCATTAAGGAAAGGCATGGAACACTTTCCTAGAAAGAAAATCAAATTACCATATGAATCTATCATGAGAGCAACATATGGATTGCTTTCCAAAGATGGCAATATGTGGGGACCCCGACTTAGAAGTCGAGATCACCAAATGCACGTGTACAGTAATCCCAGAGATCAATGCTCACTGAACACACAGAAGCTGAATAACAAGAGTCTTACATCCATACATACCGTCTTACACAAATTAAGGCCATTATGGCCAAGTCTTACATAGATAAAGCCTCAAGGGCTGAATAGCAAATAACTCAAATAGCGGAAGTCTTCGATGATAGGTAGAACCCATGCCATCTGCCTTAACCCTATAGGCATTCTGACTGGGATAGCGTCCTAGTACGCATGTTCGTCTCCAAAGAACTCTTCCTCATATTCCTGTTCCTCCATGCCTGGCCAATTAAATAACCAGTGGCAAGCCAATGAGTACTTTGAATGTACTCGCAAGCAACCCATGATGTGGTTTAAAGTAACAGTGCAATTTGAACGATAATGAGCAATCTAGCAATGGGCTAGAATAAATATTCTACCATCAAGTGTATGCATCAACGAGTTCACGCAACCTTGAAAATAGGTTACCAATATCAACATGAATATGATTCAACTCATCGAGTCAAGTCACCCCCTTGACTCATCATGCACGTACTTTCATCGATGAAGTAAAATTCTGGACATAGTTTAAGTAGCACCACCCAACTGTCCATGACCGTGGACACGGCTATTCGAATAGTTTTACACTCTGCAGAGGTTGCGCACTTTACCCACAAGATCCGGGAAGCTTTCGTGTCACCCACGATCCCGCAGTACCTCAAGTACTCGGGGGAAGCACCCGGTCATTATCTTTCCTTAGACGACACTAACATAGAGTCCACTCGTTAGTACACGGCCCTCGGGTACAAACAATAGAACATGGGACTTGCCCTAATTTCAATGTCACGCATACCCGAAGGGACCAACGGTGTGTCCGTTGCCCTGTAAAAACAGTCATGGTCGTCTATTCAAGCACGACCCCATCCCGGGAAAGACCTCAAGTCTTCCCGTCACTAGTAATGCGGGCACCATGCTAGTATCGACCTAAGTAATCAATAAAGCCCCGTCCCATAAGGGGTAGAGTGGTTGCACATGTTTGGTTGGGACAGTAGACACACATAAATCTAATCCATTATTTCACCCATGCACAAGATTTTTACCGGCACATCGCTTCTTCCTCAAGTGATGACCTAACTCAACATCACCCTCGGGCATTAGGTGCACCCGATGGGGTTTATGCAAAGATTTCAACCACAAAGGTTTCATGTCACACATGCATCACTAAGCATCACTACTAACCATTTGCATGACAACTAGCACATAGCAAGATCATGAGCAAAGCATGCATCATGTGGTGTTTCAACTAGGTCACCACCGTAACTCCATCATCATGCATCGGAAACAAACGGGTTCCGAAGAACAAGTGTATCGTGGTCAAAGGGCTGCTTGCCTGGATTGGCTTGGTCTTCAAAGTCCTCAAATCCTTCTGTTGGAAATATGCCCTAGAGGCAATAATAAAAGAGTTATTATTATATTTACTTGTTCATGATAATCGTTTATTATCCATGCTATAACTGTATTGATTGGAAACTCAAATACATGTGTGGATAAATAGACAAACTTTGTGTCCCTAGTAAGCCTCTACAGGACTAGCTCGTTGATCAAAGATGACCGCGGTTTCCAGGTCATAGACATGAGTTGTCATTTGATAACGGGATCACATCATTAGGAGAATGATGTGATGGACGAGACCCAAACGTTAAACATAGCTTTTGATCGTATCAGTTATCGCTATAGTTTTCTGCATGTCAAGTATAAGTTCCTATGACCATGAGATCATGTAACTCACTGACACCGTAGGAGTGCTTTGTGTGTGCCAAACGTCGCAACGTAACTGGGTGACTATAAAGGTACTCTACAGGTATCTCCGAAGGTGTCTGTTGAGTTGACATGGATCGAGACTGGGATTTGTCACTCCGTGTGACGGAGAGGTATCTCCGGGCCCACTCGGTAATACGTCATCTCAATGAGCTCAAAGTGACTAAGTAGTTGGTCACGGGATTATGTATTACGGTAACGAGTAAAGAGACTTGCCGGTAACGAGATTGAACTAGGTATAGAGATACCGACGGTCGAATCTCGGGCAAGTAACATACCGACGAGACAAAGGGAACTGTATATGGGATTGCCTGAATCCTTGACATCGTGGTTCATCCGATGAGATCATCGAGGAACGTGTGGGAATCAATATGGGTATCCAGATCCCGCTATTGGTTATTGACCTGGGAGTGTCTCGGTCATGTCTGCATAGTTTCCGAACCCGCAGGGTCTACACACTTAAGGTTCGGTGACGCTAGGGTTGTTAGTGAGAACAGTGCATGGTTACCGAAGGTTGTTCGGAGTCCCGGATGAGATCCCGGACGTGACGAGGGTCTCCGGAATGGTCCGGGGACGAAGATTGATATATAGGATGAGAGTGATCGGAGTCCGGAAGTGTTCCGGGGAGCACCGGGAAGTCGGCGGATGACCGAAAGGGGTTTCGGGGGTCCCGGAAGGAGTTTCGGGCCTAATGGGCCACAAAGGGGGGACACAACAGCCCTCATAGGGCTGTGCGCCCCCCCTGGGCCCTCTCCTCATGGACCAAGGGGGCTGGCCCCTCCTAGGGCTGCCGCACCCCCTAGCTTGGGGGGCAAGGCGCCTGGGGGGGAGCCCTAAC